>LR749495.1:5775288-5837001 GCA_902729485.2 Mus minutoides | reverse complement strand
GAGGAGGAGGAGGAGGAGGAGGAGGAGGAGGAGGAAATGACAGACCAGAATGTCTGGATTACATGGGGAGAGGAGCCTCTGGGGAAAGGGCAGTTCGGCCGGCCACTAGGCTGGAAACTTCAGGGTTAGAGGCAGGGTATGCCAGGTAGGAACTAAGGGATGCTGGGAGAACCTGGAGGCCAGGTCTGCTTTGACATGTGAAATATGCACCTCAGTCCCTTGTTCCAGGGTCCAAAACCGAACAGTTTTGGTCAACATACAAAAGGGGGGGTGGAGTTTTATTGTAATATCTTTAAACATACCATTAAATTTTGCTATCCCCCTCCCCCATCTTCTCACCCTCCTAGTCTTTTTTCTCTCCACAGATAATCTCCCTTTCTGCTTTTAAGACAGATCTATTGATCTACCCTATGCCTCTATTTATTTCTCCTTTCCTGAGTGTGTGGAGGAGTCAGGGTGGGATGGGGGTAGGGTCTAGATTCTGCACGTGAGAGAAAGCAACATTTGTCTTTCTGAACCTTGTTTCTTGCTTTTAACCTTTCAACCTAAGGATGTCCACTTGCATCCATTTATCTGAGATTCACATAATTTTCATCCTCAGAGTTAAATGTGCTCTCAGGGTAAACGGTTGTGCTGTGATTCAGAGAGAGGTCTCTGCACCTTAGGTGGGCTATTCACCCCTCCCCACAGGGACCGGAATGGGCTTTACTTTCTTGGATGGGTCCCTCTCAGCAAGATGGCTACAGGTCCTTAAGAAGAATCTTGGTTGAAAAATAGAAAAGAGGCTTTTAAAGGCATATTTGCATCTCAAAGGCACAGAGGGGGTTAACCACAACCGGCTTCCTGGAGTAAAAGCTGCTGGTTAAAAATGCTCTAAATCCCCTAAAGCCTGAGTGAGAAGTGTGTTGGTTTGGTTATACCTTTGTTAAATAGGCAGGCGGTGTGGAGGGGGAGGGGCAACAAGCACCAGGGGACACTGTGGCCCTGTAAATCTCCCCTGGCTGACATTTATTCTGACAGGGGTCTGTCAGCACCCTCTTTGTTAGTCAACTTTCCATAACTGTAAGAAACATTTGAAAGAAATAAGTTTCAGAGTTTCAAAAGTATTCCACTAGCTGTCTTGTTTCTGGGCTGTGGTGTGGTCCGGGGTCAGGGTAAAGCAGTTTGCCTTATGCAGTCAGCAAGGCAAGAGAGGCAGGGACGAGGACAGGCTACAGTTCCCAAGTATCCTCTTTCTTCAGCGAGGTCCCACCCCCTGTCTGTCACCTTTCTGGATCCCATCAAGTTATACATAGGTCTTAGTCCGATCAGAGCCCTCAGGATCCAACCACTCCCCAAACATCACCCTGAACACTGATGTGGTTGAGACCAAGCCTATAGCAGGATAGCCTTTGAGACATTTCAGATCCAAACCCTTAGCACTCTTTATAACAGCGGTTCTCAACCTTCCTGATGCTGTGACCCTTTCGAACAGGTCCTCATGTTGTGGTGACCCCCAACCATAAAATTATTTTGTTGCTACTTCATAACTGCAATGTTGCTATTGTTAGTGAATCGTAATGTAAATACCTTGTAACTTTAATTTTTTTCCAAAACCTATTTTTCATGATGGCTCTTAAAGGCTTTAGCCTCCCTTGTAGCTCACTACCCACCAGAGGTAGTGGAAAAGAAAGGAAACGGGGGTGGGGGGGTGGGGGGGGTAGTGGACCTGGATAGAAAGGTTCTTTGGAGCAACTCCTGCCGTCTATGTTGTCTGGAAATCAGCAGTTGAGTTCACAGGTTAGCGGTGGTAGCTCGATCCGCTTGTAAACACTTCACGGATACGCCAGCAGTCCAGTTTGGTAGAGTTAGGATAGCAAACATGAATCAGCAGAGGTGTCACGACCTGGCAGAGACAGCCAGGCCACAGCCTCACACAAGTCAACAAAAGGGACCCAGAGGGACACCAGGAGAAGTTCTTGCCTGTTCCTCTCTCGGGGAAGCAAAGATCAGGGAAGACACAAGACTCACAGTGTATGCCCTCCAAACACCCCGTGTCCTCCCCAGGTCTTGCCTCAGCATGAGTACCTATTTCAGCTGACATCACCCTGCCAATTAGCTCAGGTCGGAGAAGTAGCACACCACCAGAAGTTTTTTTGGGTGCATTTCTCTCTATGGAGTCCTGACAAATGCAGCTCAATGTAGGGTGGACCAATAAAAGTGTGCTGCTAGCACAGAATCTTTCATCACATGTCCTTTCAAATGCTTTCACTAACAGAACATCATTTCACCTGTGTCTGTGGCAGTGAACCATTCCCTTACAAGTCTGCCTTAGCCTTTCACCTCTATCCAATTCAGCTAAACACTTCTTTATGAGTTTGCCCCAGCAAAACACCATCCAACCGGCTTTCTAAAGAACCCTTAAGTTTCCGCTTCAATACCTGATATGCAGTAGATCTGAAAGGGGACCCTCATGGTGTCTTGACCCACAGATTGAGAACTGCAGCTCTGTCACATGATGGTAAGACCTTGGGAGCATTGTTGGTTGCATATAATGGATAATATATTACCTCACTAACTGATTGGAAATTTTCCCTGCAGGAAATGTGGCTCCTGAAATATATCTTTTAGAACAAATAGCTATTTGTTCTGTGTGTGGCTGTTTCTCTCAATTGTTAGATTTTTGAAAGATCTAAAGCCAGAGGTAAGACTTCTTCTAACTGTGCTCCTTGTCTGTGCTGGTTCGTTTTGTGTCAACTTGACACAAGCTGGAGTCAACAGGAAGGAGGGAATCTCAATAAACAGTAGGTCAGATTGGCCTGTGGGCAAGACGGCAGGATGTTTTCTTGATTAATGATTGATGTTGGGGAGGGGTGCAGCTCACTGTGGATGGCACCACCCTTGTGGCACGTGGTTCTAGATGCTATAAGAAATCACGCTGTGTAAGTCATGTGGAACAAGCCATTAAGCAGCATCCCTCAGTGGCCTCTGCTTCTGTTCTTGCCTCCAGGTCCCTGCCTTGGCCTCCCCAGATGATGGACTGATTGCAAGCTATAAGCCGAAATGAGTTCTTTCTTCCAAGTTGCTTTTGTTTATCGTGTTTGGTCACAGCAGTAGAAACAGTAATGAAGGCACTTCACCCACCAAATATACAAAGTTCAAACACGTATAGAAGAGTCAACACTCCTAAATGCAACAAAAGGACAATGAGATATACAAGGACTCACTATTCCAAGGATACTCTGAAGACTGTGAGGGAAGATCTTTCATTAAGATTAAAGACTGGGCTGCTGAGAAGGATTTTTGTTCTGCAAGTATGAGGACCTGAGTTCAAATCCCCAGCATCTATGTACAAATCAGGCAAGTCTACAGGCATCTGTAACTCTTAGCACTGGTAAAGCTAAGGCCAAGAGATCCCAAAAGCTTATTGTCTGGGCTGGGCTGGCCAAGTCAAACAGCATGATCTGTTTCAGTAAAAGACATCATCTCAGAGGCAGTAATACAGTTATGGAGGAAGACATCTGCGATCCTGTTGTGTCCTGTGCATGCACTCACATGCAATTTGTATGTATGTGTGTATGCATGTGTGCATGCACATATACACAAGACCCAGTGGCTCTCCACTCTGTTCTTCCTAGTGGAAGAAGCATGAAAGAAAACATATCTCTATAGCTGAGTTGCTTTTTTTGTCTGGGCAATTTGGAGATGCAAACACTGTATTTATTTTCATGTTGGTTCACTCTTTATATTCAATACGACAGTGTGGTTATTGACATATAGTTATATCTGTGTCTCAACACCACTACTGTTCGCTAAAAGTCACAAACATCGGTCTGTCTTACAGGAGACAGAACCTCATGGGCTCCGTAGAAGCCCCGTGGTTTAGGAGACAGCCTCTTCCTTTCATGAATGGACCTTGTGTAGCTGACAAATCTTCTACAGCACTGCAGTTGAACTCTGTGAGTTCTAACAGCCAATCCAACCCTTCAGTTCCATCCCAACCGAGCATTTTCCTGATCATACATTCTTGTGTTAGTCACACACTCTAAATGTTAGCACAATGGTCTGTTGACAGAAGAGGCAGAGAACCACTGAGTCCTGGCTTCTCTTCTCAAACACTATCTTTTTAGGTTTCATTTGACTCTTGTTTTATAGGTTTCTTCAGTAAAGTTCCCAGCACCTTGTGTGCATGAGAAACATCCTGGCTAGATGGCCAGCTGGAACCACCGGGCCTCATTTTTGGTGTGCCACACTCCTGCAGATGGGACACAATACTAAATCCCTACACGTTTATGGTAAGGTTCCTCCCATCTCGGTTCCATCCCCATCTCAGTTGCTGATTCTTTCTCCTCAGTCACTCACCCCTGAACTCTCCGTGCCAGATGTCAGGACAGGACTTTCAATGGGGCCTCAGCCATCCTCACACATTTTCTGAGTCCCTGCAGCCTCTGCCTGGACTTCTGTTCCAAGCCAACTTCCAAATCCTTAGTTTTGTATAGCAGTGGCACCCCCACTTTCTTGGGCTAAAATGTTTGGTATTTATTGCTTCTAAACAATCTTCTTTATCATATAAAACTCTATTTGCACAGTGCCATCATTTCTGGGGACACCCTTGGTGCTTGCCTGTGGCTCAGGGTCGTTAGTGGAGCGGTTGTGCAGAGCTGAAGTCATCCGACCTTTACCGGCATGTTTACGCTCTCAGGAATTACAGCTTGCGCAGGAATGGACAAGCTGTCATGTTCTTGGCTACCCAGCGAAGGATTCTACACGGGTCACTAGGATATGAGATCTTTGGCCGCCATCTTGGAGGGCTTGCCCATAGCATGCTCAGTTCAGACCAGGCTGGGAGCGGAGCCAGGCTGTAATGCTTGAGGAAGCTGTGTTAGTTTGGGCCTCTGTTGCCTGAGGCTTTGCGATGAATAAGAAGCAAAGAAAAGAACTCTTTGGGATGAGAGGAAAACATCACCAAGGGGTAACTAAAATCTTCGGGTCGGTATCCATCCCAAGGGGTGCTACCTGCAGTTTGCCCTCCCTCCATGCTGGCCAGGGATGTAGGTTATGTATTATAAGAAGTCGTGGAGTATAAAAGAAGCTGTTCCTAAGTGTCTGTCATCAGAACACTCAGGAGGAAACAGATGCCCGTGCAGATTGAGCAATTAGAAGTCAGTTAAATAAAGGAGCCCTTTACAAAACAGCGATAATATTTAATATGGACCATATAAAGCAAGGAAGGTAGAAGGGAGAGGAGAGGGGAGGGGAGGGGAGGGGAGGAAAGAAGGGAAAGAAAGGGAGGGAAAGAGGAGGGCAAGATGGCTCAATAAATAGTACAACACAAGCTTCGGGCACACATAATCTAATATTAATACACACACATACACAAAGATAATTTTTTTAAAAGATTTATTTTATGGATATGAGTATACTGTAGCTGTCTTCTGACATACCAGAAGAGAGCAGAAGATCTCATTACAGATGGTTGTGAGCCATCATGTGGTTGCTGGAAATTGAACTCAGGACCTTTGGAAGAGCAGTCAGTGCTCTTAACCGCTGAGCCACATCACCAGCTCACAAAGATACTTTAAAAAAAATTTATTCTTTAAGTTGCAACCTCAGAGTATTTAACTCGGACCACAGCAGCTAGAATGGCTATCACCATGGTGTTTATAAATGCTTAAAAACTGATATTCACAAGCCAGGCATGGTGGCTCACGCCTTTAACCCCAGCACTCAGGAGGCAGAGGCAGGTGGATTTCTGAGTTCAAGGCCAGCCTGGTCTACAAAGTGAGTTCCAGGACAGCCAGGGCTACACAGAGAAACCCTGTCTTGAAACAAAACAACAACAACAACAACAAAAAAAAAACTGATATTCACAATAATACATCTGACTCTTAAGAAAGAATCTATAAAGATTTCTGAAGGAAGAGTATGCACACATTTTAAAGGAACTTATCCTTAAAATACTTTCCCACCCTTACCCTGATTAAGTGAGCAAGTTCTCAATGATCTATATGAGTCAGTTGTCTAGGGGTGGAAGGAAGACCTTGGGCATCTCTTGAGCATTGAGAGGAAAGGCAGAGAAAGTTTCTGGAATCATAGCACAGTGGCTACACGGAGGGAGTGTCTCTCAGAAGCTGTAACCTTTGGTGGGGAAACTATTTCCACAGTGAGCTGGGGGAAAAAAGGAATTGGGGGGGGGGGTGGTCACAGTGCCCAGCCCCAGTCCTCCCAGACCCATTCTCTCAGCTGTGTGTCTTAGGACACAAATGGGGACCCAGAAGACACAAAACAGGAAACCAGCGCCTCATTCACGAAGGCCAGCCTCTCAGTGCACAGAGAGCATGCAGAGGATGGAAAGCTGATCTGAAGTGAGAGTGGAAGATACGTGGTGCTCCCTCTGAGCAGAGAGAACACTGCCGACACAAGAGATAAATGCAGTGGCCGGGAAGGCAGAGGCAATTCTCCCTGAATCCTTAGCCATAGGACTGCATCAGGATGCACAGAGCTTGTGTGTCAGGTCAGCCACACTTAGAGCTCCGCCCACTGAGGACTGTGACCTCTCCCAGGGTGCAACGGCCCTGCTTGTCCTCTACCTTACAGCACTGAGAAGAGGCCATAAAGCCCTGGATGGCAGAGCTGTGTGCCTGCTAATCCTTTATCCCAGTTAAAGATAAATCCCTCTACAAGGTCAGGAGTGAGGGCTGATAGGAAAGGGGAAAGTGCCCATTAAATTCTCAGCACGGATGGGGAAGGTGTTGGTTCCAGAAAACAAAACATCAAGATGGACACTTACTTGGGGGGAAGAGGGGAGGGTATTTTGTTTCTTTCTTTGTTTCCATGTTTGTTACTGTAGCTAGCTCACACCCTAGGAGGCTTTCCGGAATTCAGACTGGGAAGAGCACTACACTCTTGACACCCTGTCTGTTCACAGTCTGGACCATTTATAAACATCCAGTGGGGACAATAGCAGAGATCTCTCTGTATGTATGTATGTATGTATGTATGTATGTATGTATGTATGTGTCTGCCTACCTGTCTGTATGCCTCTCTTTACTTTCCAGTTAAAATATAAAAGTTAATTTTAATAAGTGTCAAGTTACAATTCATGTCATACACCATAGAGAACAAGGTATTCTATTTTCAAATTAGATATCCACAGGAAAGGTCACGAAAATAGCAATAAAGTGATAACAGAACAGAACTGGGACAATGTGAGGAAATGTTTTATTTTTCTTTTCATGGATACCACAGTGACACGTTCTGAAAGGACTTTTACATTAAGCTATATGTACTTGTGTGTCTCTGGTGGCAGGGGCGGGGTGGAGATGGGTGTTACTTGAGTCCAGATGCCTACAGAGGTTAGAGCAGACAGATCTTCCTGGAACTGGAGTCACAAATGGTTGCAAGCCACCAGATGAGTGTGGGAAACTGAACCTAGGTCCTCTAGAAGAGTAGCCAGTGCTCTTTAACTGCTGAGCCATCTTTCTAATCCTGAGACTAAACAATGTTGACAATGAACATAACTTGATTTTATAACTTAAATTATACACACAAACAAATGAAAAGACTAGGCTTGGCCTCAAACTCACAAAGATCCAGTTGCCTCTGACTACTGAGTGCCAGGATCCAAGGCGTGTGTCACCACCATCAGACTCCATATGGTAATTTTTGTTTGTTTGTTTTGTTTTGTTTTTTGTTTTTCGAGACAGGGTTTCTCTGTATACCCCCGGCTGTCCTGGAACTCACTCTGTAGACCAGGCTGGCCTCAAACTCAGAAATCCACCTGCCTCTGCCTCCCAAGTGCTGGGATTAAAGGCATGCGCCACCACTGCCCGGCAAAGAATTATTTATTTGTTTTATATATATGAGTACACTGTATCTGTTTTCAGACACACCAGAAGAGGGCATTGGATCCCATTTCAGATGGTTGTGAGCCACCATCTAGGGTTGCTGGGAATTGAACTCAGGACCTCTAGAAGAGTAATCAGTGCTCTTAACCTTAATGCAGTATCTGTCAACACCAGATCTTCTGACATCTGGGTCTCCATAAACATTAGGGGGTCTCTTCTAAACCCCTAAACTCCAAGGAGGGTTTTAAATAAAACCACACTCTTTATTGTTTACACCATGATTTGGCAGACTGTCTTCCCTCCAACCAAGGATTTCACACTGGGGGTTTTGACAAACTTCCCCCAAAGCTATGGAATACAGAACTTACCATACTATAACTGTGGTCTTCAAAGATGCTAAGAATCCAGCCCACATATTGAGTAATTACATTTGTTAATGCATGATAACAACTTCAGCCAGGCGTGACCTTAACTGCTAAGCTTTCTATCACCCCAATCAAGATAATTATTCTCTCACTCAATGAAAGGCTCAAATTATGCAAACACATTAGGAGTGAAAACAGGAGGGGGTGGAGAGATGTACCCTTTCCTTCTTAACATGTTCTTTCTGTTAGGGATTCCTTGTGCCTGAGCCAAACTGTGACGTTTCTTGAGAGATTGTCAAGTTTTGTGGGGGGTTTTGTTTGTTTAGATTTCTTTATTTTAATTTTATGTATGTCGGTGTTTCGCCTGTATTATGGATGTATAACACATGAGTGCAGTTCCCACAGAGGCCAGAAGAGAACGTCGGGTTTCTCTGTCAGTGAAGTTCAAAGTGGTCATGAGCTCCCGGATTCCTAGTTTTATGTTTTATTAGTGAGTGATGCAAAGGATTTAGCACATCTCTGTCAGCATTTTTAAAAATGAAATGGGCTTTCTCATTTCAGCTCTGATATCCAAATAAGTAGCTAATCTTAACTCTGGACAACCATACTTGGGAAAATTGTTCTAAATCAGAACTTCCCACAATTCCGTGGCTCAGATACTGGGTCAGGATTCTCTCTGGTTCATTTTGTTTTCAAAAGAAATTGCGGCTCCATCAACCCGGGGGTGGGGGTGGGGGGCCTCAAGCCTTTGATGTGCCTTTTCTGTATTCCACTTGACAATGAGAGACAATGTGGTGTCTGGTGTTCAGCTATAAACACTCTTACTTTGTGAATATTATTTTACCTGGATGGGGATGACATTCTTAGTAAGGTAACTTCTCATGCCTCAGTTGCATCTGTGTGGAGAATTAACAAACATCGTGATGGATATTCATGGCCCCATCGGAGGGAATCCTTTAAATGTTTGCTCTCTTGTCCCAAGGTTATAGCCTGTCAACACTGAGTCCAGTGCCTGCTCCTAACATGGAGTTGAGAGGGATTTACCAGCAGAGTTGTACAAAGCACGAGAAATGTAAAGTCAAAATGTTACATTTGCTTTGCAGATTAGGAAGGAAGTGGTATTTCCTGCTCCTGTGGGCAGAAGAGGGGCTTAGCCAATGGAGGCCAGAGACTTGTGCTTGTGTCAGAAGTTGGTCTTGCCATTCAAAAAAAAGAAAACAAAAAAAACAAAAACAAAAACAAAAAACAACCTGTTCCTGGGAGCTTTCTCTTTTCTTAGAAGGGTGTCAGAATAGACAAGTGGGTAAGTGGGTGGCAGGGAGGTTAGAAAGTTGTACATGTCTGCATAGAAGTCACAGACAGCACACAGGCTATTCTCTAAGTGGCTCCTCCATGTCTGTCCTCCCCAACTCTCTCCTGCCCTCCTCTACTTTCTGCCTTCTTTTATCTGCTCTTCCTGTCTTCCCCCTGAACTTCCTGTCTTCCTCCTGTACTTCCTGTCTTTGTTGTCTACTTACTGTCTTCCTCTAGTATTTCCTGTCCTCTTCCTGTATTTCCTGTTCTCCTCCCCTACTTGCTGACCTCCTCCTTCTTTACTTCCTGCCTTCCTCCTGTACTTCCTCTTCTCCTCTGTTTCCCGTCCTTTTTAAATTCCTGTACTTCTCTTACTTCTCAAATTTCTCCTCTACTTCATGTCTTCTTCTTTACTTCCCATTCCCTACGACTTCCTGTCTTCTTTTCCTTCTTCTCCTCCTCCTCCTCCCTCTCCTCCTTTTTCTTCTTTGTCTTCCTCCTCCTCCTCTACTTCCTGATCTCTTCCTCTGCAGAGCCTCTCATCTTAGTGTTGCCCAAGTATCATCTGGCAACCCTTCCTTCCATAAACCATAACTGACAATTGCCAGCAGGCTGTGTGAACCTGTGCAGGAGAGGCCAAGTTCTGTGCTTGTGAACTAGGCTCTGTTTTTAACAGCATCTGAGATGTGTTTTCTTCATTTGTAAAATGGAACTGGGTAGAACGATGACCAAGATGACTGCCAACAAGGGAAGTCTCTGACCTGGACGTTCACACCTAGAGTTGGGGCCCAGGCATCAGATACAGCATAAAGTAAGAATAAGCTTCTTTTGTTGTAGTTTCAGACACATAGAAAAGATTGCCTGGAACCACATTTTAAGTTTGAAGCTGCCCCATCTTGCTTTAGGAAACTATCTCTACATGCTCATAGCCTTCTTATCTTTATGTGCAGGAAAATGGCTACATAAGTGTCTTAGTCTATTGCTGTGAAGAGACACCATGACCAAGGAAGTCCTTATAAAAGAAAACATTTATTTGGGTGCTTGCTTATCATTCTAGAGGTTTAGTCCATGATCCCTATGGTGGGGAGCATGTTAGCACACGTGGCACTGGAGTAGTAGCTGAGAGTTATATCCTAATGTGATGGTGCGGGGAGTGGGGGGACTGGCATGCTGGTATGGAATCAGAAATTTCAAAGTCCACTCCCAGTGACATATAATAAGGCCACCCTTCCTAACCCTTCTAATCCTTCTGAAAAGTCCCCTCCCTGGGGACTAGGCATTTAAATGTATGAACCTATGGGGATCGCTCTTATTCAAACCCCCACAGCAACCTATGAAAAAGGAAAGTCCCGTGGGTTAGCATCAGGAATGGCCACTTGAGACCCGGCTAATATCTTAGTTACTCTAAACTTCAGAGAAGAAAATACCTTTATGATGAGATACTTCACGTGGTATTTCAATATGCTAGACACAGCCTTGTTTATCTGAAATGCAACGTTAACTGGTGCCTTACATTTTATCGGTCAACTGTGTTCGAAATTGAACAGAAGGAAGTTACAAAGATGCTAAGCTTGGGAAATGCTGCTTCTCTTTTACTCGTTTTCCCTCTTAGAACAATCTAGTTAGTTTAATTTCTCAGTCCACGTCTTGGTGGAATACAATATAAAGCACACTCCCATTTCCTTAACGAAGTTTTTACAGCAGCTGGCAAGATGCCTCAACTGGTAAAAGTACTTGATGACCAGAGTTTAGTCCCCAGGACCCACATAACAAAAGAAAAGGACCAACTTCTGCAAGTTATCCTCTGTCTTCCACACATGCACTGTGGTGCACACACACACACACACACACACACACACACAAACATACTAGCCCTCATAATAATAAATCGCTGTCGTAGGAAATATTAACAAAAGAAACTCTCTCACATCATTCATACACGAGAAATGTTTTCAAAGCAGTTTTCTAGGGGAATGATTTAATGTAATGAACACAAATATAAGATGTTAATAAATAAACAAACAAACATACACTTATAGAATATACATGAAACTGGTTCTGGATTAGAAATAATGGCCAGCTGGCATTGGAAATGTTTAAATTCACATAGCTAAAAGAAATATGACAGCTCCCACAAGTTTTGGAATGCCATAGGAAACAGACCATCAATATGTTAGCAATCAGTTGGCTCCATATAGGTACCATTACGAAAATAAATATCCACACAGTAATTTATAGGATACCTGTGACTAAAAAGCAAAGTGCATATAAAAATAGGTGGTATTAACATGAATTCTCATCTTTCATGCACAGGCAGAATATATCAAGCAACAACAACAAAAATATAAATTTTGAATCAATTTCCTCCCAGGGAATGAGATAAGCTACATATGTGGATTGCATCTAGAGAGAATGATACTTCAGTAAAACTCAGTAGAGATCATTGGATGAAAATAACTCTAATGAGATCCCAAGTTGATGAGGATAGTGATGCAGAAGGAAATAAAATCTTGCCCACCACAGACTCAGGTGTAGGAACAGTTGATGACCAAGAGGTGGCGCTGTTTGGGGAGCTTATGTAAGCCTTTAGGATGTGGAGCCTTGCTGGTAGAAGTACATCACTTCACTGGGGGGTGGGCTCTGAGAATTTGCCTTGCCTTACTTCCTGTTTTCTTTCTGCTTCCTGTGTAAGGATAAATATGTAATTATCTAGCCTCCTGCTCCCGACACTGAGCCTTGGCTTCCCCACCAGGAAATAAAACTTCCTGGAATTGCTTTTGGTCATGACATTTCATCATAACAACAGAAAAGTAACAAGACTACTACAGAAACAAAGACTACAAGCATCTCATTAGCAATTAGTATAGCCCAAATGAGGGGAGAAAACAGAAGCAATTTTAGCAAACTCAGCATGCCAGAGAACTTACTATATACAATTTCTATTAGTGTCTGAAGCAGGAAAACACTACAGAAGTAAGAAATATAAATAAAACATATAAAGAAAACAGAAAAAAAACTGTGTCAAAATTTCTGGGCTTCTTGTTTTTGCTGTTTGTGTTGAGGAAAATACCGGAATGGGAGATTTATGTCCATTTCTTTACTTCAATGCTTTTGTTTGTATTTATTAGGTTGCCCGAAGGTAACAACTCCAGTATCCCTCTGGGACTCGCTATTTCTAGTTCACACTGCGGGTGAGAAGTGACTGCTCGCTTTAACATTGGAATTTGGGTTGCACAGATCTGTAAGAAGTTTTAATTTTTATTTTTTTCCTTATTTGGAGGGGATAGCTTATATGGCATGTGGAAATCAAAGGGACAACTTGTGGAACCAAAGTCCCCCCCACCCCCGTCAGGCTTGGAGGCCAGTGCCAGTGAACCCTATCACCAGCTGCAAGAATTGTAAAGCAAGTTGCTTTTAGGAAAAAGCTGGCAGGCACGGCTCAGCTTGCTGAGGCTGATGATGACAAAATCAGGTGGATCAATCAGCAGGAAGACTTAAATGCTATGACGTTAGTAGTAACAGGTCTAACATTACTGTGTGTCATTTCAGCCTTACTTCCCTCCCTTGCCTTCCCTCCCTCTGTGCCCCATTTCTCTCTCTCTCTCTCTCTCTCTCTCTCTCTCTCTCTCTCTCTCTCTCTCTCTCTCTCTCTCTGTCATCACACTAACCCTGGCCTCTAGGGATATCCTTTATTCAGAGAGTGCCATTTAATCTAAAGACCCAGGCCCTGCCTTTCCAGCCTTGCCTCTGAAATGCATAACAGGGGTGGCAGAAAGATTCCCCCTCAGCCTTCTGCACAAGTGGATTTCGCAAGATGTTTCTTGCCCCATTTCTGACATTTGCCCTTTAACTGGCTTCTTCCTCCTTTTTTCTTTCTTTAATCCCTGTCACTTAGGGACAGACAACAATTAGCTCAAAGACTCAGGCTTGTGCCAGCTTGAGTTCAGAAAGGAATCAAACTGAATGGGATTCTCCATGTGCAACGGCCCACACTTTCCCTACCCCCACCCCACCCCCTACCAACCTACTGCTGTTACCACGAGATAATTATCATCCACCATTTCCAAATAGAGCCAAGATCTTGTCTCATTTTGAAGCAAGCTCTAGATTCTTTCCTCTCTATCCTACTTCTGCTCTCTCTCCCTTTCCCTTCCCTATTCCTTTCTCCTCTTCTCTCTCCTCTCTACATCTCTCTTACTGTCAGCAACACTATAGTTGAATGCTCTATCTGGGGTGGTTGAAAACTATGGTGTGAAGAACCTTGCAGATTGTGGCCCTGTATGATAAAGGCAGCACTGGAGTGAACAGAGGCTGATATCAGCATCCTAGGACCACAGGAAGGACATCTGTAGGAGCTCCCCAGAGATAGCTGTTGTTCCTCTCTGCCCTGCAAGACTGACTCCTATGTCATCCAAATTCAATGCCACCTCTTCCAGGAAGACTTCCTGCCTGTCACTTCTAGTCTTCTACTGGCCTCACCCTCCCTTTCTTATCTTATTATATCAGTGTTGATTTATAGACTTCATCTATAGAAACCTAAATGAAAACTAACTTGAAGATAACTAAGAACATGACATTAGTTGCATGGCTGAAGAGCATGGCATGTTGGTCTCAAGTTGTGCTTGATCAAGGTGTTACTGGGGGACTCAACATCCCCTTTACAGTCTCATACATAACAGACTCAGTATCACAGTGGATAATTTAAAGATGATTTATTTGGACTTGCTAGAACAAAAACAAAAAAGGAATTGGGGAGATTGACTCCGTGGGTAAAGTTCCTCCCACACAAACACAAGGACCTGAGTTCAGTTCCCCAGAGCCCACACAAAGCCAGACTTAATAGCACACATCTGTAATGTCAGTTTGTTCAAGTGAGGTAGGAGGCAGAGACAGGAGAATCTCCAGAAGCTCATTGATCACTTAGCCTGGCATTCATGGTGGGGAACAAAGGGAAAGAGATTCTGTCTCAAGGTGGAAAATAAGAACTGGCACCAACCAGAGGTTATTCTCAGACCTCTACATACCCTGTGGTCTACATGCACCTGTTCTCACTCATGGTAGCACATATACACATGAACACACACACACACACACACACACACACACACACACACACGATTTAAGAGAGAGAGAAAAAAAACAGCAAGAAGCTGGAAAGGAAAGAGCTCGATGGAGAAAGGAGAGAGAGCATTTTGAGTTTGAACTCCCAAAGATGAGCAAGCTTTAGTCCTGTGGGTCTGCAGCTACCTGAGGGAGAGCTTGCTGTAGTACTTAGGCACAATCCTCATTAATGAGATAATTAATCCTCCCAACTTCTTATCAAGTCTTCAGGTAGTCATTCTTCTCTCCCTCCAGGAAGCCTTGGGGGGCAGAAGTCAGCTGCAGAAAGAGTGCAGAAGAGACCTTTGGTGCTCACTCAGTAAAAGGAGCAGACATTAGCCTCCCATCATGCCCCTCTGCTGGCAATATGGTCCTTGGGTAATAAAGGGTGGGTCTGACACAAAGTCAGTAAGCATAATTTGCCTCACCTAAGCCTGGGTCTTTGTATAATTGACTGTGCTGTCTGGCAATATCTGTTGACCTGACCAAAGAACATGGCTGTCATTTGACAGCTTCTTCTTCTTCTTCTTCTTCTTCTTCTTCTTCTTCTTCTTCTTCTTCTTCTTCTTCTTCTTCTTCTTCTTCTTCTTCTTCTCATCCTCCTCCTCCTCCTCCTTCTTCTTCCTTTTCTTCTTCTTCTCCCTCCTCCTCTTCCTCCTCCCCCTCCCCTCCTCCTCCTCTTGCCAGTAGATGAGCAACAGAATAAGTTGTTCTTACTAAGGAGAACATTCTCCTTGTAACTCTCTGTTATTTTCTTTGCCAGGAAAGAAGAAGTCGTGGAAGCACTGCCAAATCTAGCATGCAGTGAGATGAATCCCACCAAGCATCAGAATTACTGATGGGGATGTTCTGATAACTTCTCACCTTTTGGGTTGCTTTTGGCAAAGCATGAGTTATAAGATTCTAAAAATCTGTGCAGACCTGGATGTGTGTGTACATGTGTGTATATGTGTGTGCTCATGTGTGTATATGCATGTGCCTATTTGTGTCCTTGTTAGTGGGGTGTGTGTCTGCAAGTGTGTGGCTGTGAGTGGGATGTGTGTGGTGTGTGGTGTGTGCATACTTCTATTTTTATAACTTCTTCCTCTCTGCTAGCATGTATCACTCCTTCCTACAAAGCAGCTGCAAATGTCAAAGCCAATGTTCGGATTATTTGTGAATCGTTAGAAAATGATCATTATCTCTCTTGCATGTTTTAATTTCCTGAAATCTACTGAGCCATGTATACTCAGGACTTGAATGTCACATTAAGGTCATTTACATACAACCTCCAGCAACCAGTCAAACTGTGGAAGATCCTTTCTCTGAGCAGCTGTCTCTCCAGGAGGTACAGTCTGTGAGAGCCAGGTCCTGCAGCCAGCTTCCATGCAGAAGTACTAGCCCCTGCTGGGCTCTCAGCACCTCCTGTCTGTTTGTTTGTTGCATATACTAATGATTGACGTGGTTTCTACCCTCCCCATGGTACTATTCTTAATGTCAGTGCCAGGTTCTTACAGCTTGTCTTTCCAAACATCCTTCCTGTTTGAAATGGCATCTCCCCCTCCCTTCTTATCCTCTGAGGTGGGGGTCAAGACCTGCATGGTCATGCCAGAGCATCTTTGAATGTCAGAGAAAAATCAGACAGAATTAGTTCACTGCAAGGGCACAGCTTATGGGCTGTGTCAGAGGAGGACCAGCTGGAGCAAGCGCTTAGTAGAGCCTGGACCAGGATGCTATTGTTTCATATTCTCTCCTCTATACTCCTGTTTGACTGAGCCTATCTTGGACTTAACCCATCCAGCTTGATAAAACGTCACTTCAGATGCAGACAGACTCCGAGCCCTCTGCCAGGCTTCATGTACAGAACAGAATAGGGTTCTGTCCCCACTACTTTGGCCAACAACTAGAAAACAGAGACGCTAGAAAATAAGGACTTCTGAAAGTACAGAAGCAATTTGTGTCAAGTAGAGGAGACCACAATGGTAATTACCCCAAATATGCTAGCTGAGTGAGTCAATTATGTCAACCGCATATAGCTTGATCAGGTAAAATTAGTCAAATGAGAAGAAATAAATAAAAATGAAATGCTTTGTGTTCCTGGGAGATGGAGACAATTGGTTGATTAACTCATTTGTCATTTTCCTACACAGTTTATGATCAATCACAAAAATTCATTTGTACCGTGTTTTGTCATTATAGAGAGCATTTACACAGACTCACGAAATTCCCACTAAACATGCAAGCCACATCTGTGTTCTTCTGGCTGTGGCACGGCGATAGACTTAGGCAGACTTGGGTGTGAATACTGCCCTAGTCAAACTGTGGGGGAGCATCATCGTGGGAAGTTCCTAAGATCCAGGTCCTCTGTGTGTTATCTGCTGCTCTCTGGAGGCAGCTGTTATTCTTTTCCTCTCCAGATGTGCCAGAGGTCTCTGTCATACAGACAGAGCAGCAGGCATGGGGCTTGACACGAGATCCACAGTCCCTGAGGAACAATGAGGAAGCTGTGTCAAGGCTTCAGACACAGCAATGGTGTGCCTCACCGTTTCATCACAAGTCTGGCCTGGGTCTCACTGAGCTAGATTCCCTGGGTCTGCAGGATGGTGTTTCCATCTGCTAGGCCTGCCCTGCCACGATGGATTCCACTCCCCGTAAACCACAAGCCTTCACTGACATTACAACCAACTTCTCCAGGCTTCTCACATAGACAGAATACCAGCATCTCTCCAGGATCCCCTGGGCCTTCAGCACCAGTTCAGAACTGCTGAGACATCGGGGCTGAAGTACTATTAGGTGTTTCTAGTATGAGACAGCCATTGTCAGACCAATCAAACTTTATCCCTTAAGCATATCTAGCAAACTCTCTCAATGAGTATATTTGGTTTTTGGTCTGGTCCTTTGGGGAAAACCCAACTAGCACAGATTTACCATTTGGTTTCAGTGGTATAAGAGGTCTGAGCTCCATTTGTTAGAGCCACAAACCCATTTATTCAAGTGGAGGAAGACTACTCTGAGATTCTCTCTCTCTCTCTCTCTCTCTCTCCTGATCCCTCCCTCTTCTTTCCCAACCTTTTCTTTCCTGCTAGGAGATGGTGTCTCTTTGCTTTCTAGCCTTGTTTTCCTTGGTTGGTGTCTCGCCATTAAACCACCATGTTGTCCTTTCAAAACTTCGGCTCGGCCTGTGCTCCAAAATCTCTGCAGATGGATGAAGGCACCACGAGTGGAGACGGTGGCTTAAAATGAGACCCGCTTTCCATTAGGCCAAGCAAGACAAATGACATCAGTCAACAGCCACCAGTCAACAGAGTCATTAGCATTTCCTTTATTTAAGAAATATGACAGGTACTTCCCTCAAGGCATTTCCTTTGTGACATCCCTTCAAGCTCTTGCTCAGCTGCCTGGAACCAGAGCAGGGAGGAACTTGTGAGAGACTGCCATTCCCACTGTAAAGGGCATGGTGGCCGGGTTAGATTAAATGCTTCATTTGGCACTAAGAGCCCCTCAGATGCTGTGCTGAAGATTTTATCCAGGCTGAAATGGTCTTAGAATTTAGATTATTGGGTTTTCTGACTTCTTGCTAAAAGTCAACTTACCTGTGACTCAATTTTAGCTTTGAGCTCCTATCCCCTGGAAAGCAGGTTTTTTAGTACTTTATTCTTCCATATATTCATCCATCAGAACGTGCAGACAACTGCCATAGCAACAGGCTGGGCTTGCAGCTGCTCTGGTGGATACTAAGATGCTAACCCCAAAGCACTCATGGATCAAGCTGGCATCCCTTCACATGGAACATTACATTCTCTTAGGGATGGTCTTCACTACTTTCCTTATTGCTGTGACCAAATAAATACCCGAAAAGAAGGGATTTAGGGTAAGTAGGATTTCTTGAGGCTCACGGTTTGAGGGTGCAGTCCATGATGGAAGGGAGGCATGGTGGCAGGAGTGTCTTCCTACTATGGCAATAGGAGCCTGAGCCTTCTTGCTCCCATGTTTATAGACCAGGAAGCAGTGAGTGGGAAGTGCCAGCTTGCTTTAGTTTGCTCTCTGTTGCCCGAAGCACCTAGTGGAGTTAATGGTTTATTTCAGCTTATAAGATACAGCCTATCATCAAACAAAGCCAAGGCGGGAATTCAAGGCAAGAGTTTGTAGCAGAAACTATGGGGAAACGACGCTTTCTGGCTTGCTCCCATGGGCTTGCTCAGCCTGCTTTCTCATACAGCCCAAGCCCACCTGCCTAGAGATGGAACCAGCCACAGTAGGCTGCGCTCTCCCACATTAATCGGTAAGAAAACGCCCCCACAGGTGTGCCCCATATGCCAATTAAATAGAGGCAACTCCCCAATTCAGAGCCCCTCTGCCCAGGCGACTCTACGTTTGTGTCAAGTAGAGAGCAGAGGTTCACTACGACACCAATGCATCATCAGCTCACATCCTTCCTCCTCCTTTACTTAGTCTGAGGCTTGTGCATGGAACAGTACCACTCACATTCATGGTAGATTTTTCCCTCCTCTGTTAAGCTCCTCCCAGAAGCCTTTGTTGCAGCAGATCCCATTTGTATATCTTAGCTCATACTTCTTTCTCTGGGACGTAGTGAGACGCTGGTCCCAAAAGAGCTCACGGATGGGATGAAGCAGTCCATCATATACGTAGTCACACTCATATGGTAAGAACAAAAGTCACAGAAACGTGGATAGAATATGGATAGGGGACACAGCCTCAGTTCAAGACAGGTTTTCACGTGAAGTGATACTGAAACTCACTGCAGGAAGACAGAACAGCTACGGGAGACAGGGAGGAGAGCCATGACTAAGGACATCACGGGCAATATGTCTAACTTGTAAAAATCGAGTACTTGGAATGTGGTAAGGGGTTTGTGGGTGGAACTTAGGACTTGGGGATGGGTGAGGGGCATGGCAGGGTTGATGCTGGAGAAGTCAGCCAGGCCATGGATGTGGTTCAGATAAGCCAAATGCACCTGGTGCTAAGCAGGCATCATACACATGTTGTATAAGGATGTCAAGAGTGATATGGAGTAGGCAGTGTGAAGATTTGCTATGGAACGTACCAGGGGGCCATCATTACCTAAGATCCTCAGGTCCTGTTAAACAGTGCTAACACCTATTAAGAAAAAAATATTCCTGGTCAAGAGAACAGATTTTCTGGCTTGGATGGAAAACTGACATTCCAGTTAGGGCTGGTCAGTCACTTGACCAAGAGACCACCACTGGGAAGGCAAACTTGTAGTAAGACATCTTAAAGAGATGGATGGAATCTTTAGTCTTTTAATGAGATGCTCTATTTCTCCTTCCCAGAATCCCACCTCTAACACAGTGACAGAGCAGATTGCAGCAAATAGAATCCTAAATCAGAAAAGTGTAACTTTTCCTTAGACATTTCCCTAACACTTTGGGCTCTCCCCAAATTCTGAGCTTTCTGACTCTTTCCATAAACTCCCCTCCCTTAGTGGCTTCTTGACTTCCATGTGTCTGATGCTAACCTCCATGCTAGCTTAATCCTCCTGGCTTTCTTTCCTTCTGCCCTCTATCCTCCTCTGGGCAAATATTGAGATTACAGCTTGCCTGCTCTGGGGTGTTTCTTTTAAACTCTAATAAAATTGTCCGTTAGCTGCAGTCTGGTTATATACTACAATTCTGTGTGCCACTTTACCCATTCATTCCTCAGCAATCTTTAATCACTTCTTCTATTGCATGCCCTGAGCTACATCCTGACAAGACAAGAATGCGCAGAATGCCATTGGTGCCATTGGTTTTTCAGTTATAGGGAAAACTGATGCGTATTGAGTGGTTCACAGATAGGAGAGGCACGTCGATGAATTTATGAGGTCTGAAACAGAGTGAACTTGTCTGTCAACTTGACTACACCTGGAATTAACGAAATCCCCTGGGCACACCTGTGAGGGATTTTTACTTAGATTATTTGAACTAGGAAAACCCATCTTAAATCTAAGCCACACCTTCTGGTAGCAGCTTATATAAAAGTCACGAAAGAAGAGAGCTTTTGCTTTTTGCCTGTTTGCTCTGGCTGTCGCTAGCAAGCCCATTCCTTCACTGGCATTAGTGCTTGCTTCTTCGAGAGTCCATTGTATACTAGAGATCAGCTGAGATATTCAGCCTTGTGGACTGAACAACTACTAGATTCTTACACTTTTCACTGGGAAACAGTCATGGCTGGACTAACTGGCCACAGCCTGTAAGTGCCGTTAATAAATCCTACCTCTATCTATCCATATATGTATATCTCTCTATATATCTATATCTGTATCTATATATCTACATCTGCCTCCATATCTATATCTATCTATATCATCCATATAGAATCTACCTAATCTATATATCAGCTATATCTAATCATCTACCTATATAATCTATATCTATATCTAATTATATCTATATCTAATCTATATTGAATCTATCTATATATATTTACTTATATTTATATTTATACCCATTTAATCTGTATATATGTATATAATCTGTATATCTACCTATATAGATACACACACACACACACACACACACACACACACACACACACATTTATCCTATCAGTTCTGTTCCTCTAGAGAACCCTGACTAATACAGAGCTCGTCAGAGATTGTGCTGAGTGGTCAGGGGGAAACTCCTAGGTCAATGAGCAAAAGGGGTCCCAGCCACCACCACCCCAAAGAGTTATTTCTTAGTATTTAGTTTATGTCTTTTATTATTCTTTATTATTTTATTTTTATTTTATTATTTTTACTTAGTCCTTTTACTGTATTAGTATTTATTACTATTAGTTATTAGTAAGTGGAATTTAAAGCGAGTGAGCTAGAAAAGTATCATACCCACAGGAAGCCTCAAATATTTCCTGTCTCTCACAAGATCCTCACTTCAGGAACACTCACAGCCCAGGAGCTGCCGAAAGCCTTTTCACCCCCATGTGTGATCACCAGTCATTTCTGAGCTCTCTCACTCTCTGAGTTCTGTCACCCCAGTTTGTCCAGCCACAGTATATTTTACAGACAAAGGCTGTTTCACCAAATCTCTATCTTTTCCAAGTGGCAAAATCACGAGCCACTTGGTTGGATCGGAGGATCCACCGATGGATTAAAACTGACGGCAGGGTCCTCCAAATGAGTGTGAACCTCGGGGAGCATTTCAGCGAAGCCTGTGCTCTGGGCTTTCCTTGGTCTGATTACACACTGTGACATAGTCGGAGCTGTTCGAGCCGTGCACACGGCTGCTGCGAACAGTCCTAGCTAGACACAATCCATGTGCAACCCCTCTTCAGTTGATTGAGTCAATAGATCAAAGAGATGTGGAAATCATTCCTCAAATGGGAAGAGTTTCAAACCATCCCCTTAGGTCTGAAGTTGGCAAATGTTCTCTGTGAAAGATCCAATAATAAACAATGCACCTGCGCCCTGCTGGTAGACAGTGAAAGGTTTAGGGTTTGAAGTTCAAGGGAGACGCGGAGAGGGATTGCCCTTTGGGGTAAGAGATGTATTGAGAGTTACTAATGCCACATCCGGAAGGACAGCAGCACGACATCATCTCAGGAATGGGGTGAGTGGGAGGGTCCCTTCCTGTAGGTCTCAGAGGAAGTGGGTGTGGGTGTGAGGAGTGCTCCCTTCCTACAAGTATTAGAGAAAGGAGTATCCAAGAGGGTGTCCAGGAGGAGTCCCAGTGAGGACACAGAATTGATGGTGTAGCAAAGACAGAGGCCTCGAACCAGACCAGTGACTCATTGCAATGAACATTGGCGAGTAAAGCTGTTAAGACAAAAGGGTACAGCGTGTGAGACACTGCAGCTTCGATGGCTTTTTTATTTGGTTTGAGGTTGTTTTGTTTTGTTTTGTTTTAGGGAAAGGTTGCAAAGACAGATGGCAGATATGGAAGAACGTGTACAACGTGAAATTCACAAAGAATCAAAAAAAAAAAAATTGAAAAAGAATGGTGCCTGTCATCCTAGAATCCAGCCACCCTAGGAGTGGTAGAGCGTCAGAGACTCACAGGTAGTCTCTCCCTAAGGGGCGTGTCGTAAGCTGTGAAGGAGGGTGGGGCCTGCTACAGGGGGCGGGACCTGTAGCTGAAAACAAAGTTTGGTTCGAGTAAAGCTTTATTTATGGACAATGACATTTCATATCCCTTTCAAATGCCACCCACTCATTTCCTTTGGTTTACTTTTCAGTGCTCAGAATGTAAAACTCATTCTTCATTCCTGAGTCTGACTGAACCTGATATAAGGTTTCTTTCGGACCTTGCTGAGATCTGTGAAGAGAGTCACAGTTTCCACAGCTGTGGAATAGTTACTGGAGCTAGGGGGTCAGAGTCTGCTCCTAAACAAATGGGGTTGGGCACTGTATCATCAGTAGTCCAATTAAAGTCACAGCTAATGGAGAAATGAAGAACGAGAATATTATTCAAGGTGGCCACACTGGGAAGAACAAAGCAATACTGTGACCTCAGTATTGTCCACCTCAGGGGTCCGGGTGTGAGGTTTAGATTGATATAAAGGACAAGAGGTGCACGGCCTTTCTGAGGGAAAGTGGGGCTCTTCCAAACACATGGGGGAAATTGAAGAAAGAAGAACATAGAAAAAAATGCTGGTCCACTCTCATGGGGGCCAGGGAGCTGATGAGCAGCCAGCAGTTTTGAGAAGTCACCAGGATACTTTCGTCATCATATTTGGAAGCTCTGAAATGTTCTCCAGTACTGTCCCTGGGAAAGGTTGGCCTTGAAACACTGTGCTCTGTGGCCACTGAACACAATCCTTCTGCTCATTATAACATCAGAACCCTGAGAGCAGGGAGGTACCTGTTGCCAGGGCAACCTGCTGGTTCTTGGGTAGTAGCCAGCCTCTTGCAACTGGTAGGAGGACAATAAAACCCCAGAGGTCATTCTTCTGCTTGCTTCTTAGGCAGGAGAAGTTAAGTTTCTCTTCAGCTCTTTGAGATGCAGATCTCTTCTTAAAGCCTCTTTTCAGCTCTGCCACCTCAGGCTATGCTTCCCAGGGACTAGAGAGCCCCCTGCTCAGTGGGATCCCCAAGGAAGACAAGAAGTGAAACTCCTTTACCTTCAGTTTCCTTAGGCAAAACTTCCCCACGGCTGGAAAGGCCCAAATGAGTTTGTTTCCCCCTTGAGCAAAGTCAAAGTGATGGTCTGTGATCCTCTCGTTCAAAGACTATCTCTCTTGTATTTCAGACAAACCGAGATTAAACTGGGGCCTGATGTATTTCTCCTATTAGAGCAGCTTGGAGTGAAGTCATTCTTAACTTTAATTTTAATGTGGTGGAGATTTTATGTTGACTCTGGCCATATTTCCACACTCAGAAGCGACGAGAGTGTCAGTTCAGATACACTCATGCTATCATGCTACATACAGTCTGCTGTCAGATGAAGGAGGGCCAAAGCCATTTGACTCAGCAATGACCCAGGATGCATGAAAAAGCACCAACGTGCCCCAGGCCACCTGTACCTGGGAAAAAGAATAAATCCCCGGGCCATTTAATCCTAGCTTTTCAGGCAGAAGCAGGCAATCTCTGTCAGTTTGAAGCTAGGCTGGTCTATCAGGTAAGTTAAATGTCTTAATGGGCAACATAGTAAGGACCTGCCTCATAAACAAAAAACAGGAGAGAGACCCTTGCCTTGTTATGTGGCATGGTTATCACCGAGTGCTCAGACCCAATGTCTATTTCACAAACATCCCTGTTTTGAAAATCATTGTTGAACAATGATAGCCAAAGAACTCGGATGCTTTTCCAGAAATGATGGAGAGTAGATGCCTTAGAAGTACTTGTGTCAATCACCACAAGGGGCGGGAGGGGGGTGTGGCAGGGGGAGAGAATGAATGCACCATCCTCCCCAAAACCAAAATCTTAGGGACTCAACTGGCAACAGGACCCTGTGTCTGGTGAGCTGTCTTTAACAATGATGAAGAGAGACAGAAGAGCATCTATAAAAAGAGGGATTGAGGGCTGGGCAAGATAGCATAGTTGGGAAAGTACTTGTGCTACAAGCAGGAGGACCTAAGTATGGCCTCCGGAATCATAGAAAAGTCTGTGGACAGTAGCCTCAGTTGTCCCAGCACTGGGGAGGCAGAGATGCAAGGATCTCTGGGGTATATTGGCCAGCCAGACTAGCCAACAAGAGACCCAGTGTCTACAAATAATGTAGACCATGTCTGTCTAAAAACACCTGAGGACTGTGACTGAGGCTGACCTTGGGCCTTCATACATAGGGGCGTATGTATGCATTCACACCAAAGAGAAAGAGGAAGAGAAGAATGGACAGGAAGAGGAAGGGAAGAGGAGAAAGAAGAGGAAGAGAACAGGGAAGAAGAAGAGGAGGAGGAGGGAAGACTTGGGCAGAGGCAAATTAGCATAAAGCCACATACTCTGATACAAACATGGTCTCAGACCAAGAACATTTTCAAGAAAAATCTAAGTAAGTTTAGCAGTTATGAGTACAGCTGATATCTTGTGGATCCAAGTAATGACATTTCATCCCAATAATTTGCTGGGAATGAAACTCAGCCATACAGACAGACATGGAAGCTATGGTCTTCTGGTGGGCCCTGCTTCTCCATTGGATTGGCTCTGCTCTATGAGGCATCTATTTTCTTTGTTACACAAGAGCAAGTGTGTTCCTGGTAGGGTGGGGCATAGGATATTCCACTGCCTTTTTACAGCCATCCATCTGCCTCAGCTGCTGCCTACATGGAGCCTGTAATGGTTTGACTATGTTTGGCAAAAGAAGTGGCACTATTAGGAGAAAGTCGAAAGTCAGTGTGGGGGGAGGGTGGCAAAAAGAGCTTCCTCCTAGTTACCTGAGAATGTCAGTCTTCTCTTGTTTGCCTTTGGAACAAGTAGAACTCTCAGCTCCTCCAGTGCCACTCCTGCCTGTACACTGCCATGCTCCTGCCATGATGATAATGGACTGAACTTCAGAACCTGTAAGCCAGTCCCAATTAAATATTATCCCTTATAAGAGTTGCCTTGGTCATGGTGTCTCTTTACAGCAATAAAAACTCTAAGACAGAGCCCCAGCAGATCATAGGAAATACTGGTGGCAGCATAGCTGTAAGTTCACTTAATACCTCCCCTGGAAGGGTACACAGATGTCAAGGTGATGCTTATAGAAAATCTATATCTTCACTCAAGTCAGCTTCTTGTGTAGATGTTACACATAACCAGGATTTCACACATCATGGGTCAATGGCACTGGTCTCAGTGCCCTGTGAGTCTTGATGTAAAGAGCTGAGGTCAAGGAGAAGTCTCGGCTGGTTCTATTGTCTCCACTAGAGCAAGCTCATCCTTGTCTCTGTCCAGAGGGATCGGCTGGGAGGAGGCACTGGGGGCTGATCATCAAGTGAGATTCTCTGAGAGATGACTATCCTTTCACTGTGGCCAAAGATGCCTGCAGATAGGCTGAGGGGGTCCAATGGACCCTGTCTCTCCACACAGGCCTCGAATGATTTCAGAGATGGATCAAGAAGAAACTCACACCTATTCCTCTACTTAGGATACTGTCAGGCCTTGGGAGAAAAAATAAGATGTGGCCTTATTGGAAGAAGTGTGTCATGGTGGGGGGTGAGCTTTGAGACCCTCCTCCTAGTCACGTGGGAGAGTCAGTCTTCTCCTGTTTGCCTTCAGAACAAGATATCTTCAGAACTCAGCTCCTCCACAGCACCATGTCTACCTGCACACTGCCATATTCCTACCTTGATGAGATTGAACTGAACCTCTGAACCTGTAAGCCAGCCCCAATTAAACATTGTCCCTTACAAAAGTTGCCTTGGTCATGGTATCTCTTCACAGCAGTGAAACCCTAAGACAATGGACCAAAGTATGACTCCTGGACCTGTTGGCCTACAGGACATGAGACTAGATCCCAGATTAAGTCCTTTATGCTCCTTGTCAATAGAGAGTTGTAGGTAGAGGACTAATCATCCATGTATTTAATGGCCTGTAAATGCCCCATGCATTCTAATGCCTCTTGGCAAAGGTTTAAAGCAAATTCACTAGGCCATAACACTATTCAGAAGAGATGTGAAAGCTACCCTCGTCTCCTCTACCTGGACCTGTTCCTAACCCTATTCCCACTCCCAGCAGCTGAGAGTGAAACCATAAAAGATTCTGAGGGATACAGCAGATGCCAATCATCTCAGTTGGAGCATTACTCGTGCCTGCCCTCCTCAAGACACTCACATGTTCTTTTCCCATACAACAATTTCTCAGGTTTTGGTGAGTAATGAAAATGTGCTCATAGGTAAATACAAAATTATTTCATTGTGGAGACAAAATAATAAGTAACTTGGATTTTAAGCTTAAGAAGACTGGCTGAGTGTGGTGGCTTATGCCTCCAATCCCAGCACTGTGGAGGCAGAGGCAGAATCTCTGAGTTCAAGGCCAGCCTGGACTGCAGAGTTCCATCCAAGAGCTAGCTAGATAGCTAGGCCAGCCAGGGCTTCATAGTGAGATCCTGTCTCCAATAAATATATAAACAAAAACAAACAAGCCTCTTGTCTTCTTGTTCAATGATGTATTTGCAAACAATTTTAAACAACATAAAAGAGATTACAATATAGATCTATGAGCTTATAAAATCTTCTTGTGAAGCAAGAACAAGCCATGCCCCCAACACTCCCTGGTTTTATTCCTTTTCTTTTTAAGATTTGTTTTAGTGTGTGTGTGTGTGTGTGTGTGTGTGTGTGTGTGTGTGTGTGTGTGTCTGTAAATGCAGTTGTCCAAGGAGAACAAGAAAAGGTGTGGGATCCACTGGACCTTGTATTAAAATTTTGTGAACCACCCTGGGCTGGCTAGTTTTTTGTCAACACAAGAGTCATTTGAGAAGAGGGAACTTCAAATGAGAAAGTGTCCCAGCAGACTTGCCTGTGGAAGAGCCTGTTGTGAATTTTCTTGACTGATGATTGATGTGGAAGGGCCCAGAACACTGTAGGCAGTGTCATCCCCAGGCAGATGGTCCTGGGTGCTGTAAAAAAGCAGGCCGAGCAAGCCACAGGGAGCAAGCCAGTAAGCAGCACCCCTCTGTGGTCTCTGCATCAGCTCCTGCTCTGACTTCTCTGAGTGATTAGTGCTACCTAGATGTATAAGAGGAAACAGACCTTTCTCCTTTGAGTTATTTTTGGTCCTGGTGTTTTATCATAGCAATAGAAACCCTAATCAAGACGTAAACCCCAAAGAATGCCAGGCTGAATACTCAGAGGACTTACAGAACTCAGAGGTTCTGTTTGTGAAATGTTCCTAGTTGGTCTGTGGTGGGGTGGCCAGTATGAGTCTATAAACCCACAGGACAAGAACAGAGCAGGCTTGTGAAGGCAGCTATGTGCTGCTATTGGCTCCCCAGTGCCTCCTGCTCACGCACTTCTGGCCTGCCCTTGGAACACTTAAGCTGGATCAATAGCCCCTTGGTGTGTTTTTTTCCTTTCAGACTATTTGTACTTTTTCACCTTCAAAGGCAGGCAATCAATCAGACATGAGTGACTGCTGTTGCAGCTTGTATCGACCATTTGTGGTGGGCTTTTTTTTTCTTTTTTTTTCTCAAACCCTAGCAGTTTGCAGTTTGAAGGGATCTGTACCGAGTTTCTTAGTCATGTGTTGAAAATTATTTCCGTTCTCAGAGTCATTTTCCTACTTTCAGCTAAAGCTGTGTGTGACTCAAATCTGAATTTTGTTAAAGCTTTGTGAGAAATGTGAACAAGAAACAAAACAGCTACACAACTCATTAAAAAAACAAAACAAAAAACAAAGAACAACAACTTGTATTTGTTAGAGACGGAGAGATGGCTCTGTGGTTAAGAGCACTGGCTGCTCTTCAAGAGGACATGAGTTCAGTTGCCAGTACCTATGCGGGATGACCCACAACCCTCTGTAAGTCCATTTCTGGAGGATCTGACGCCCTCTTCTGGCCTCTTCAGACACTGCACTCATACATAAGCACATACGCACACATATAAAAAATAAATGAAAATAAAATAAAACCTGTATTATTTGTATCAGGAGGGCATGATAACAAGGTGCAGAATCTGTTTGCCCCTCCTTAGCCCTTTCCTGTTAGGCTGTTCTGAGTTTGCAAGCCAGAGACCCAGGAACATTAAAGGCTGAGGACCAATGCCCCTAACACACCTATAAAACACTTCAGGTTTCTAAAGGAAATGGAAGCTTTTCTTTGTTTTTGGAATAATTTTATATTCTGCTATTGACTCAGTCTTTTTTGATGACTTTTCCCTCGTCCAAAAAGGGTTCTAGAGCCTATCTGCCTACTTAAGTGAAATTAATTGAAACAGCACAGAAGATACCCATGAGAATTAGACAATAGAATTATATAAAATTAAACTGTTTCTGCACAGCAAAGGAAATTACCAGCTACACAATAAGGGGGAAACATATTTGCCAATATACTTTGGACTAAGGCTTAATATCTGGACTCTATAAGGCACTGAAAAATGTAAATGCCAAAACCCAACATTCCAATCAACAAATGGGCTAACTGAATAGAATATGAATCACAAATGGTCAATAAATATTTTTAGAAGCACTCAACATCCTCAGCCATTAGGAAAACACGAATTAAAACCACTGAGATTCTACTCTACCCAGGTCAGAATGGGTACCACCAAGGAAACACATGGCTACAAATGCTGGTAGAGGTGTGGGGAAAGGGGAGCCCCTGTTCACT
The DNA here is from genome assembly GCA_902729485.2 of Mus minutoides. Lineage (NCBI taxonomy): Eukaryota > Metazoa > Chordata > Mammalia > Rodentia > Muridae > Mus > Mus minutoides. Next base: position 5,807,739 of record LR749495.1, on the reverse strand, counting down.
GTTGGTGGAAATGTAAATGATGCAGCCACTATGGAAATCAGTGTGAAGGTCTCTAAAGAAAAAGAACTGACTCTTTTAAGCCTTTCACCTTTCTTACTTTCATCCCTAGCCCTCCTTCTATCTCTCCCTTCCTCCCTCTCTCTGCGGCCATGGCGGCATCTCTCTCTCTCTCTCTTTCTACCTTCTCTCTTTTCCCCTGATTTCTACAATAAAGCTCTAAAACCATAAAAAAAGAAAGAAAAAGGAAAAGAACTGAATCAGGAGCACCTTGGGATCTAACTATGCCATTCCTAAGCATAAGACTTGTGGTCCCTCCACAGGGGCATTTGCACACCCATGTTTACTGATGCTCTGCTCGCAATAGTACAGAAAAAGAACCAGTCTGGTCATTCAGCAAAAGAGAAATTGGTGAAGAAAAAGTGATACATGTATGTACACAAGGGAATTGTGCTCAACCATAAAGAAAAATAACATTTTCAGGAATATGGATGGATCTGGAAATTACTGTTCAGAGATGTAACAGGCTCAGAAAGAGAAACCATCTCATATGCAGATCCTATTTGTATGTATGTATGTATGTATGTATGGGGTGTGTGTGTGTGTGTGTGTGTGTGTGTGTGTGTGTGTGTGTGTGCGTGTGTTTGTGATTGAGAGAGATTGTATGCATGTGGGGATGTGGGTCATGTGACTAGAAATGGGACCATGAAAGTTAAAAAAACAAACAAACAAACAAACACAACAACAATAAAAAAGAGGACCCAAGTAAGAGAGGAGAGAAACAAAGTAAGAATATATGTGACACGGTGACATGAGTATAAGAAAAGATCAATAGGAAGGGGAGGAAATCAAAAGAGAAAGGATAAGGGATTGTCCAGGAGAGTGGGAAAGGATCAACATGTATGAAATATGATGAAGGAACCCATTACTTTGCATAGTAATTTAAAAATAAATAAAAAGAAGTCAATCTATTGAAATTAAATATAATTAAACTTCAACTTCCTAAATAAGCAAACACTAAGTTCTTGATAGATGTATGTGGTTAAGGGTTATCCGATTAGCAAATATGGATAATGGAGTATTTCCTCATCTTGGAAAGTTGCTTTGGGCAGCTGCAAAACAAAATCTAAACCCTACTCCACCACTCTGTTTTAGGTTCTATAGTCTGTAGGAGGTACACATTTGAACGACAATAGAAGAGACCTCCCTGGGGAAAAGGGTCCTGCAGGATCACAGAGCAAAATGGTCGAGGCTAGCGTGCCCACTATACAGTGTGGAATACGCAAGCAACTAATGTCAGGTCTGCAATCTGGCCTCATTCTGAAACCTAAATATCTCTGAAGGCTAAAACTACTCTGATTTTTGTTGTTGTTGTCTTGTTTATTGAAAGCCAAACCTTTTTTGACAGCGACACCCAATCTAAATTATCAGGAGGTTGTTTGTCTGTTTTGTTCACTTACGACACTGAACATAAATTCTGTATGTCTCACTACCCCAAAATTAATATGTCTGGTTGTGAAGTCCTGCCCTAGACCTCAATGGGATATGCTAAGTAAGACACAGGAGATAAATGTGTTACCGGTGTGTAAACTCCAAACGATGTTTACATTCTGAAACACATCTGGACCCATGGGGGCTGGGGAAATGGATTGCGAATCTGTATTAATTAGCAACTGAAAAGGAATAAATCAGATCCACATTTATACATGTGGATAATATAATGGTTGGAAGAAGGAATAAGTCAGAATAAAATAGCATGGTGTTGGCTCTGCAAACTAGAGCTCTCTCCCCACGATATCACAGTGTTTTTGGACACTGCTGTGTGACACAGCGGGTGTGGGAGGCTAGGGCACCTGGGTAGTACCTTGTGGGCATCCATTGCAGGGGGTGGGGCTAGAATCCCAGATGAAGAGAGGATGAGATAGAAAACTCCCTCAAGCGCAGACAGGGAGTAAATCTGTGACAAGGGCCAGTCATACATGGAGGGTTCTATAGATGACAACACCTCATTTCTGTCTACTTGTGGTATAGAAATTATTACAGGAATACACAACACAAAATGAGTCATAAAATCCCAGTACTGAGAAGGTGACATAGGCTCCTAACCAAAAAGCTATTCACAGCCGGGCGTGGTGGCGCATGCCTTTAATCCCAGCACTCAGGAGGCAGAGGCAGGCAGATTTCTGAGTTCGAGGCCAGCCTGGTCTACAAAGTGAGTTCCAGGACAGCCAGGACTACACAGAGAAACCCTGTCTCGAAAAAACCAAAAAAAAAAAAAAAAAGCTATTCACAATTTATACCTTCTGGGAAAGGGGAAACCACTTTTCTTCAGTGGAGTGTCAGTCAGTATCAATAGCATTCCAGGGCAGAATAAAATAGCATTTGTACAATATTTGGCTAATACAATATGAACTCCATGTGTCTTTGTGCACTCTTTGGTTTTGTATTGTTTTGGTTTTTTTTTTGTATTATTGGTTTTGCTTTTATAGTTTTTAGTTTTGTTTTTTGTTTTGGTAGAAAGAGAAAGAACTAAGTGTGGGTAGGGAGGAGGGGGAAGAACTAAGAGGAGTAGAAAGAATATGGCCAAAATATATTGTATGAAAAAAATTATAAACAACTAATTTAAAAGTGTGCTATATCTTATGAGGTAACCATTTACTGCAAACCAGAAAAGACCTCCAACCTGGCCCTCTTTCAACTTGGCAAAAGAAGCCATTCACTTCTATGATGGATCCTAAATTCCAGAATTGAATTGTGGGCATCACCTGGACCTACAGTCCTTTCTCCACCTCACTGGAAGACACTGCCCACTCATTTCTCTTTCTGGTGGACAGTGGAACGCCTGTAGCCTCTGCAGCTTTCTCTAAAAGTACCGGTATATAAGAAACAGCAAACCACCACCTATCGTCCCGCTGTGTTTATGTTCCATGCAAGCAGACCACACTCACCAGGACTGGTGAGATTCTTGTTCTACAGGAAGCAGTGACAGAGATGGGGGCCTTAAGCTTTCCATATCTGCCAAATTGAGGTATTGACAATTTCTAGAACTATCATTCACCACCTATGTCCCAGTCATCTCCAGGACCACAACAACAGTGGAAACCTGTGGAGCACAAGATCTCAGAATCTTTTGCTCTTACAATGTTTCTGACATCCCAGAAAACTTTGCTCTTGCAAGTTGGGCTTTTCTACTGAGAACCTCTGGTTGTCTTATCTCCAATTAAAGGAACATATTGAAGGTTGCATATGGCTCTTAATTAAACCTATGATAGGCAAATCTAAAAAAGATAGCAACCACAGGATAGCTGGGTACTTCAGGGTCTCGGGGGCGGTGACATCCCCACAGAGAGATCTCGTTCTGTTTATGCCTGTGAGCGGTGGATTTGTGTGCCCATTAGAGTAAATTAAAATGACTAAGGTCACAATGCCCACCACAAGCAGATCTTAGATCTATAGAGAAGGACCCCAGCTAAGAAGAAATGTGACTGGCTAGGAAGATGAAAATGAAAGAAAACTAAGGAAATGCTACACAGTGGTGAATAACAGCCCTAAAAAACAAGACAGCCAATTGACCACTTCTCAAAGCCATTTCTTGAAGTATGCTTGGCTTGATGGTGCTACCCCCAGAGTTCTGAAGAATGTCTAAATGCACGGAGAACAAATGGGTCCTAAACAAGGAACCCAGACCTCTCTTAAACCTCCTTGTCCTTTTAAATTTGGAAGTTGTGGTGGTTAATGTTGCTTGTCAACTTGGCAGGATAGAGGATCTCCCAGAGACAGTTCCCTGGGCACACTTATGAGGGACTATCTACATCAGTCTTTGTGAGTGTCTACCAGAAACCATCTTGATTAGGTTAAATAAAGTGGGAAATCCTACCTTAAACCTAGGCAGCACCATCCCATGGGCTGGAGTCTTGGATCAAAACGGAGAAAGCAAGCCGAGCACCAGCATCTGTCTCTCTGCTTCCTGGATACAATGTAACCAGCCACCTCAAGATACTGCCCTCATGTCTTCCTCAACACGATGGTCCGAGCCAAAATGAGCCCCTCCTTCTTTGAGTTGCTGTTTCCAGAATATTTTATAAAAGGGATAGGAAAAGTATCTAAGACAGAAGCAGATGAAACCACATCCAAAGTTGACCTTTTTTCTCTCCCACTTGTACCCCAACCTACTCTAAAGAGGTATCCTTCTCCCCCTCCCTCTCCTCCTCCCTCTCTTTCTCAACCTTTCTCTCCCTCCCTCCCACCCACCCTCCCTCCTTTCTCAGAAACCCTTATCTGTGGGAAAGCCTTTAAGTGTGAGAAACTTCATCACTTAAATAGCAATTATTTTCTGGTCACTCACCTCCCGGCAGGGACCAAATTGTTTTTGTAATTTCTCATTAGGCAGGAACTGATTAAAAATACAATTAGTAATCATTTTAATTACAGGCAGCTCTCCTAGAAAGGACTTAAACACACAGGGACAAAGGAGGCAATCGGATAAAGAGAAGCCAGGGAAACTTAGTCAGGAAAGACTTGAAAGTTCATACCAGGCAGACATTTAAGGAGAAAGTGGGCATTTCTGCACATCTAAAAGGCTGCTGTCTCCTTTAAAATGTTATGCTGGAGGCTGGAGAGATAGCTCAGAGCTTAAGGGCATAAAATGCACTCACAGAGGACATAGTTAGGTTCCCAGCACCTATGTCAGGGGTTCACAAATGCCTGTAACTCCAGATTCAGGGGATCTAATATCCTTTCTGGCCTTCCCAGGTAACTGTGTGCGCATGCACACACACACACACACACACACACACACACACACACACACGACACGTCTTTAAAAATGATTACAATTTAATGCTGACTTTAAAATCCACAAATCATTATATTCTTGTGCAAAATGGAGTAATATATGTATGAAAGTTAAGATGTGTACGGCATGCCATATGCAGAATGAAAAAGCACATTTCAGTGCAGAGATGAATTTTCTAAGCCTAGTATCAGAATGGCCTGGCTATCAACCCAGGATTCCACTCATCTAAACTCTGTGCAATAAATATGATTTGAGAATTGTGCAAAAAATATATATAATAAGCTATGCAATCTGACATTTGCATATAAATAGAAAAGAACTCTATGCCTGTCTACAAAGAGAAAAATGATTTCAGCATTCTTACATAATTCCTGGTACATTCGCTTTTATAAATGTGCTTGTCATGTTGCACTAAAAAAACAGGGCTTAATTCTAGTAGCTTCTTTTAAAATAAAAACGAAGCAAGTTATTTCCAAGAAATATTTACGTGGTGCAGTTGAATGCGGTGAGGTTCTTTTTGTCCTCAAATCCAGGCAATTAAAGGGAAAAGTCAGTAATGATTATCTCCTATCTCCTGACTTCATGGAGTCTATGTGAGTCTATGATTTTGGCACACAGAACACTGTTTATATCTAGGTATCATGATACTGGGGGTTGTGCTGGTTAGTTCTGTTAGCTTGACACAAACTAGAGTCATCTGTGAAGGGGGAACCTCAGCCGAGGAATGCTCCTGTGGGCATGATTGTGGGGGAGGGTTATATTACCGTTAATGACTGATGTGGGGGAGAGCTGAGTCCACTGTGGGTGGTGCCATCCCTAGACAGGTGGCCCTAGGTTGTACAAGAAAACAGCTGTCTGGAGAGATGCCTGAGCACTTAAAAGCACTGGCTGCTTTTGTAGAGGACCCAAGTTCAGTTCCCACCAGTTCCACAGAGTACCTCACAACCATCTGTGACTCTAGTTGCAGGGAACCAATCCCTTTTTTGGCCTCTGCAGGCACAAGACTTGCATGTAACACGCATGCAGGCAAAACACTCATACATGTAAATATACCTTAAAAAAAAGAATGTAGCTAAGCAAGCCATGGGGAAGAAGGCAATAAGCAGTGTTCCTCTGTAGTCTCTGCTCCAGGTTCTGCCTCCAGCCTCCTGCCTTGAGCTTAGCTTGCCTCCATCAATGATGAACCATAACCAGGAAGCCAAACGGACCCTCTCCGCCCCAGGCTTTGTTGTTTGTTTGTTTTGGTCAGCAAAAGACAGCATACTCAGAGAACTGCCTGCTCCTCCCTCCGCTAGGGTAACTGTACCACCAGCTCTAGCCTCCACATCAGCACGCACTGGCAAATAGCTTTGAATTCAAGAACAATTTCCTTATTTACAGCTGTCAACTTACCAGAAGCAAGGCAGGGTAGGAAGATAGGGAAAGGCTAAGAAGACATGGGAAAGGAACAGAGCCCCTCACCCAACCTAAGTGTCTATGGCCTCCCTTGACTCTCATCTCTTGCTGACTCAGTGTAGAGTTTTAACACAGCTACCTGGGGATTTCCTTAAGCCAAAACTATACCCAGAGGGAATGCGCTCTTCCTGAAAACATCGCCACCTAGACTGTTAAGACAGCAGTGAACCATGCCCAGGGCAAAAATCCATGTTTTAAAGAAATCTGTGTATGATTAAATTACTTTGACCTTTAACTTTTAATCAGTTTTAATCTTAGTTGTATTTCTTCTTATATTAAAATTGGCCTAAACCTTATTATTTTCTCTCCTTAGTTATAAATATCCTCCTTTAAATGGCATAAAACCTAAAGTATCTTAACGGTGCTAAGGCCCAGATCTGGGTTTCCTTGAACACACCCTTTCTCCAAATTAAGACATTTACTGAATTTTCTTGACTAGTCCTGAAATTTGTCCTATGATTAAAGTCAAGAATTGCAGCTAGAGACTGAAGAGATGGTGTGTTAGGGTTTTACTGATGTGAACAGACACCATGACCAAGGCAAGTCTTATAAAGGACAACATTTCATTGAGGGTGGCTTACAGGTTCAGAGGTTCAGTCCATTATCATCAAGGCAGGGACATGGTAACATCCAGGCAGGCATGGTGCAGGTGAAGCTGAGAGTTCTACATCTTCATCTGAAGGCAGAATACTGGCTTCCAGGCAGCTAGAACAAAGGTATTAAAGCCCATACTCACAAGGCCATACCTTCTCTAACAAGGTCACACTTCCCAACACTGCCATTCCTTGGGCCAAGCATATACAAACCATCACAGATAGCTCAGAAGTTAAGATCACTTATAACTCACGCAGAGAACCTGGGTTCAGTTCCCAGCATTCACATGGCAGCGATAAGTGACACTAGGTGGTTGATGCCATCTTCTTGAAGCTGAAGTTTCTTTTTAAAACCAGATTTGAAAACCATTATGTCATATAATGGTTTGCTAGAAGCTGTCTTGTGAGAGGGCATGTGATGTTTTGCTGAAAAGAGACTCATAAGAGGGCACGTGATGTTTAGAAAGAAGATAAATAGAACCCAACAGGCAGTGAGCTGGAAGCTCTTGCATTGCTCTGCTGTTCAATGCTTCACTGGTCTTCCCTGGTCTTAGCTGGTCTTCACCTTGTAGAGAGAAACATACCAAAGTGCTTCTTGTGCTAGTCTGACTGATTCTGGCTATCTCTTCTGACTTGTGTCAATTTAGGGGAGCCTTGCTGTTTCTGTTGGATTGTGAAGCCACTATTCATTCATGTTTGGCATGTGCTACTGGACTGGACTGCTGATATCCCGACAATGGCTACTTCCAAACAGGTCCACAACTCTTTTTTTCCTATTAACCTTTCTTCCTTACCTCTGGTCAGTGGCTAGAAGGGAGGTTAAAGCATTTAAAAAAATCATTAATCAAGTAGGTTTTGCCCAGCCCCTCCCCCTACCCAAGGGAACCCCCCCCCAATCACTGAGATATTTGGTTTCTGAGTAGATATCAGATACTTAATTAAAACTCAGAGATTTAGTTATCAAAGCATGGTAGAGGTGAATGGATTTCTTTTGATCCCTGCCTTGACTAGATATAGCATTTTTCTACTAAGCCACGGATATATGTGTTGAATTTTTAATTTTGTTAGGAATTCAAACTTTCATGTTAGAATTGGAGTTGGAAGGAGTCAAGAAGATGAAAATACAACCCAAGGTATTTCCTCAAGGTAAAGAAATGTAGTTCTGCAGCAGTGGACAGAGTTATGGCAAATCGAGTGGTGGGAGTTTTGAGAGGTTTTCTTTCAGAACACCAGGGCTTCTATTCCTCACCCTGACTGGTCAGAGATTGTCTCACACTCTGAAAGGAGCAGGTAGCTCAACAGAGTGACGCTGATCACCAAGCTGCCCTCTTCCAGAACCTTGAGCATGCATTTTGATTTAAGTATAATAATAATAATAATAATAATAATAATAATAATAATAATAATAAAGTTTAATTTTCTGCCTAGTAGCTTAATTAGGTTTTTTTAAAATGGAATTTGTCTTATTTAACCCTTTGATAGAAAAGAGAGAATGTTTTGTTGACACTTCCCACGTTGTAGGAAACTCTCCAGCCAACAGCACTGGCTCCAACTCCACTTGTACTTAAAGGAAACCTTTGTTCTAAGTTTCTTCATGATGAGCCGTTTGGAAGGTTTTGAGAGGAAAGAAGGTTGATGCTAACTCCATCTTGGGACTCTCTGAGAACCAGGCATGAGGAGACCATGGATCCCAAGGAATATTGAGAGGAGCCTGTGACTTTGCCTAATTGCTTCAAGTTGGCAGACAAAGCAAGGAGAGGCCTTGCTGTGAGCCTCACTGAACAAGCTGCTGGTAGTGATAAGCAAGCTGTTTAGTTAGTTCTCTGGCTAATCTCTCAGGAGCAGGCATTTTCTGGAACAAGGCTCTAAATTACTCGTGTTTGGTCCCAGGATCACTTAACACGGAAAGGAAGAATTAGGATGATTTAGGTGTGGTCTTCTCCCTTTCCATTTGGCTTCTAACCAAGCTTTATCTTTCTCCTTCAAACCTAATGCAGGACCTTTTGTTTTCAACGAATGCATCATGCATAAGATGTAACACAAACTGAATTCTTTTATTTGTCTTTCCGCTATCTTCCCTGAGCTTGCTCTATCTAACCAGATACAAGAGAAATGAAATCTGGTAATTTTCAGGGGGGAATGCCATGGAAATTTCTAGACCCTTGGTACTCTCCCAATGCAGGCATGAGGAAATTTGTTGGTCTTCACTCCTGCTCCTGGGTTATTCCAGCATAGGATCCACTCAGAGGCGCTGGTTCCATCCTGTAGGTAGCAGAGAGGTGCTGCCCTAGCATGACTGGTTCCCACCTGCCTCTCCTTATGCTTCTACCACCTCAGGATGCTATCCTTAGGTTGTGATTTAGCCTGGCCAGACATCCCATCCTGCTTGAGGCTCTATCCATTTTGACACAAAAGAACCTCCATCTTGGGTAATACAGGAAGTCGGTGTTATAACCAAAACCAACCGGTTCACATCTCAGTGCATGCTAAGCCAGAACAAACACTGCTCAAATATAGGAGAGTGGAGAAAGATGGAGCCCTCATGGCAGACAAGGAGAGCTCAGGAGCCGCTTGCAAGGCAATGTCCTCCTTGACTGAAGGAAGCCTGGAGGTTCTATTTAGGAGCCTATATCTTTTTTGGTACGGGCTGAGCACATTCCTGAACATGCTTGGTGTGATGTCGTAGAACACGTGTTGAACAAGTTCAACTGACAGATGAGGACACTTCTAAGCATGCCCAGGTTACAGCACAAAGATGGTAGACAAGGATATCTTTGGGCATCTTTGGCTTATGCCATAAAGTTTTAGCTGATAGGAAGTGGAGAGACACAGTGAAGAGACATTAAAGATCCAGGACTCACTTAGCAACTAACAGTCATCCTAACTCAGCTTGTCTGTTGTTCTCCAGATCAAGATGCTTCCCTTGAAAGTTTCCCCATCCTTCCCTTTATACAGAACACTACTATCCATCCTGAAAAGAATTAGGCTTTGAACATAGAGTTTCCTACTTATGCCTTGGGGCAAGAAGAATAGACGTCTATAGGAGAAAGCAGTACAAGTTTGTGTCTTTTCTTTTTTTGTGCAAGTATACATGTGTATGTGCTTTCCTGTGTGTGTGTGTGTGTGTGTGTGTGTGTGTGTGTGTGTGCATGTCAGTGCAGTACTCATGGAGGCCAGAAGAGGGCACCAGATCCCCTGGAGCTGGAGTAATATGTGAGCATCCCAATACAGGTGTCAGAAACGAAATTTGAATATCTGCAACAGCAGCAAGCACACTTGACTGCAAAGCCATATCTCCAGCCATCAGGCTTATTTCTAGAGACTAGATTCAGATTACATTTGTTCTCTCACAGGATCAACCTTCTGCCCATAAATAAATATGGTCATTTTCTCAGTCGAGATATTCTAGTGCATAGGGATATCTCTTTGTAAATAGTTCTCTACTCTGACATGAGTTTTTTTTTTTTTTTCCTGAGGACTGGAAAAATTCCTCCATCTGTGGACCACACTCTTAAGTAAATATGGTATGTCTTTGTGAGGTGTTTACGGACATCAAGGAAGTGGTGAAGGGAAATTGGGTTGACCTCAGTTGTGTTTGTAAGAAATTCAGTAAGAAGATTCAAATGGGTGGCTGTTTTTGTAAGTTATGGCTTTTGAAATCCCACCTACTAGGGGCTGGAGAGATGCTCAGTGATTAAGAAGACTGGCTGCTCTTCCAGAGGGCCCAGGTTCAATTCCCAGCATCCACATGGCAGCTCACATCTGTCTATAACTCTAGTTCCAGGGCATCTAACACTCTCATACAGATATAGATGCAGGCAAAACATTGGTAAATGTAAAATAAAAAATAAATAACATATTTTATAAGTTATAAGTTATAACTGTCCTGTCCATAAGACAGGACAGTTTATGCAAAACACCTGAGGACTCTACATGCTGAGATTCACTTTCATTAAATTTTTCCTTTTACTATGTTTTCTTTATCTTAGTATCCAGTTTAAATTCTCCAATTCTTCTGATCTCCATAAACATTAAGCTGAAAAATCCAAGTGTCTTGCAGAGTGGGCTGACAAATACCATAATCTCAGAATTTGGGAACCAGAAGCAATCTCCCTCCATCCTTTGCCTGACCTCATAAATTCATTAAGTTCATATAATGAAAAAAATATTATTTTAAATGTCTAATACTCTTTAAAGTTTATGTTGGGAGGCAATAGTTCTTCTCTACAGAACTTTGCAAAACCTGTGTTTGTTTGTGTGAGCTGAAGTCTGCACACAGGAGTGTACGCCCTAAGGTGTCTGTCCGTAAAAACACTCACAACTGCTTTCAAGTGATGACCGTAGACTCAGTCTCAAATGTGATACTTCTATACATTAGTTTGATATATTTACAAGTGCCTGGAGAGATTTCTTAGATAATAAGCACTTTTGTCACACCAGAAGATATTGAGGTGACCTAAATACTATATGTAAAAACCTTTGCTTCATTCCTATTGTGAGTGGAAAAATATGGGAGTAAATTAAAAACTGCTGTGTGAGGGAATTAGATAAGGTGAGGGTATCTTTGCTGGTTGCTTAATTCTAACTAAATAGTTTAAAGAGTTGGGATAGAATATATGACAGGAAATAAAACCATCTGGATAATGTTCAAGACCACGTCTTATTTATAACCAAAGTAGGTGGATCAGAATATTAATAAGGTTGCCTTTATCCAGACTGGTTCAAAGTCAGGTGACTGAGAGCTGAGGGTCTTGAATCCATCACTCTTTAGTCAGATATCTACCCTTTCCTCATGGGGTCCATGATGGGTAATCCTCGTCTAGCTCAACCAGATCTAGAAATAGTCTAGAAGGTGGAGGGACACATATCAGGTATGTCTGTGAGAGCATTTCAAGACCAGATTGGCATGTGGAGCGGTAACTGATGGAGAAAGAGCCATCCTGAGTGTGGTAGCAACATCCAACTGGCTAGAGGCCAAGGTGGGAAAACAGTGGAGCAAAGAAGTAACTGGTGCAAGTGTGCAAGCCCCTCTTTGTCCCATTAGGCCACCTACTGATGCTTTGGAGACCTCCAGGTCTCAGGCTCTAGTCCGCTTATTCAACCAGCCAGTGCAGGCGGACTCAACATTGAAGCTTCAACCAGCTCAACAAGGAGCCTCCATTTCATCATTGAACCAGGCATGCCTATTATTCTCTGTTTGTTCTGAGGCTGTTGATTTCTTGCACTGAATGGGTTCTGGATACTTTGCTACCCAGCATACTGGCGTGCTCTGTGGAGTGACAGCCAATGAAGGCCAGCCTGATAAACTCCTCTGTGTTGGTTTTATTCCCTTAGAGAACCCGATCAAAAGAATTTCCAGGAGATCTCAACACTTCTGGCTTAGTGACCTTTTTAAAAAGCCAGTGCCGGTAAATGGCAGGTCAGTGCAGCTTTTGTCTGATTTAGCTCTTACCGAGGATGTTCTACATCCTTGTCGGATGGAACAAAGTTCCTTCCAAACAAGGAAGAGCTTTGCATATGGTTTCCTCAGCCTCAGATTCACAGTGTAATCTTCACACGGGGCTGATAGGCTCCAGCCCACAGCTGTGTTACTATGTTTAGTGAGGCTTACCAAGAATTTGCTTGCCCACTGGGGATGCTATAGAAGGTGGGTGCCTACTCTGCAGAGCAGTGGATGGCACCCTCACTCACCCTCTGGGCAATAGCGTGGCAAGTCCGTGAGGACCATGCCCTGTAGAATAGCAGCTTCAGATGCTTGATTAGCATCCCAACAGCTGACGACCTGACGTGGCCTGTGGCTGACAGATGGCTGACCCAAGGGAGGAACTGGGTCCACATATAATCAGAACTGGCATGGGAATGGTTCTGGCAATGTTCTTTGTCCTAATTTTGCTGGAGCGTTATGAAACACAAAGCCACAATATAAGTGTTGGATGGAGGGGCGATGAGACAGGGCAAAAAGTTTGTCAAGTTTCTTCTGTTATAAATGATGAAAATTCGACTAATACAATATTGTTTTAATTAATAAATGTTGATATTACAATAAGTAAGCACTAGAAAATTACAACCATTTATAAATTTCAATATTTCAAATAATTAAACAAAACTTGATTTTTTTTGAAAGGGAATATACAATGGAATGCTTTTACAACCTTAATTTTAACAAGCCACCATGTGGAGAGCAATCTATAAGTACAAAGCCCCCAGGATACACAGCACAGTGGCTGAGGTTGCAGCAGGGTGTGTGCGTGTGTCCCAGAGCCCAGACAGGAACCACAGTCAAGGCTAACAGTGCAGGAACCAGATGCTAGCTCCTTCCCAGCAGCCTCTGAATAAAAATAAGCAGTGTGTGTGCCTTGCTGCTTTCTCAGGCTCAGTTGCTATAACACGACCGAGGGGCCTTTCTGGAACTGCAGGCACTGTGCTCTCTCTCTCTGGCTATGTCACTTGCTCCCCAAGCATCCCAAAACTTGGCTCCCTGACTGAACATAAATGGATGCAGACACTCCTGCTTTGCCCACTCACTCTGATTGTCTGGGTGAATGGGCATACCAAGTGCTCTGTAACCAGTGAAGAGCTGTCTACGCAAAGGAGAAGAGCCCTTGCTTGCCACACAGAGGATTTGAAGGGGGAATGATGGAGCTTCCAAAGTGTGGGGCTGAGACCATCACACTTGCATTAGTAAAGGAGGGTGACTTGAATGTCTCCCTCCTCTCTCCTCTTCGGGGTATCTCCCAGGAAGTGCAACACCCCAATAAATGTTTAGCATCACTAGACACGATCACAAAGCCCATGAGTAGTGATGCTGTAGACACTGAGCTTCAGAATTGACAACAGGGTCTCCACAAAGATCTGCAAGAGACAAATATGGAGGCAGCTATGTACTATTTACTATCTACTCCTCCCTGAAGATGAGCGAAGTTTAGGTTTTGCCTTCTTTCACATTACAAAACTGTGCAGTGCCTGCTCACTAGCGTGCAGTCTCCCACTTCCTCAGTGCAAAGGGGTGGGTCACTTACTGGCTGAACACTCTGGCTCTCTAGCTCACATCAGGATGACTGAGCTACGGAAAATGAAGATTTTACACATCTAGTTTCTTAAGTAAGTTTTAATGAATTGGTTTAGCTTCAGCAGAAAATTTATTTAAATGTATTTGCTCGGAGTAAATATTTAAATATCATATTCATCAGGGAAGGGAGAGGCTTATTTAATTATGCCTGGTTGATTTACTCAGCCTGGCTTTGGTTTGCTCCCTTTAGGTTGATTAATCGTCTTTTACAGCGCACGATCTCTCCTGTTCTCAGTGGGGCCCTGCTGAAGTTAACCACACCAAAACAACTTACTAGTTCAGGCCAGTCAGATGAGCATTCCGCTACCAATAAGCTGGAAGCCTGCATCCAGACACCAATACGCTGTGTATCATAATACTGTAAATATTGGACAGGATGTATACCCCTCAATGTTTCCACGCGTCTGATTTCTTCCTTAGGACGTTTCTGGCTTGTTACCCTGCAGTGGAATGAAAATATAACTAATCCATTAGTTAGCATATTCTGAGTGTGGGGATTTCACAGTTTCGTTCCTGAATCTTGGCTGTTCTGAGATGGAAAATAATTGTAATCATAAGAGCATGTGTCTATTAGACTATGAGATTTTAATTGCTACATAAATAATAAACAAGAAAAGTCCCATCTAAGTATAATTTGAGTTCCCCTAGAATGGATAAAGAATCTCCATCAGAGCCTGGCGTGGTGGCACACGCCTTTAATCCCAGCACTCGGGAGGCAGAGGCAGGCGGATTTCTGAGTTCAAGGCCAGCCTGGTCTACAGAGTGAGTTCCAGGACAGCCAGGGTGCCAGGGCTATACAGAGAAACCCTGTCTCAAAAAAAAAAAAAAAAGAAAAGAAAAGAAAAGAAAAAGAATCTCCATCGGGAGAGCAAATCGAGTCTGGGAGGATCACCCACAAAGGTCGGCCATTCCCATCTTCTCATCATGGCTCTATGGGGTGATGTTGGTATGATTGGTCCCCCAGATGGTTTGTGAGGTCCAGACTGGGTTCCTCTTTCCAAGTGATTGACAGTGAGTCTCTCATACTACCATGGAGAGTGGACATAGAGTGATATCATCACCACAGGAATTCTGGGTAGAAGAAGCCTGTGCTCACCAGGAAGTATAGGATAGGCTGGAAATCTAAAAATTGAACTACCATATGACCCAGTCATGTCATTCTTGGGTCCCAAGACACAGAGTTTTTCTTAGTGCCCCTACTGGGAAAATCCATGAGGTAGGGTATCCATGAGCCACTGCCTTTCAGTGTCTCTGATTGAGGCTGTCCACCCTTGTGGGAGAAAACTGTGATGTGTGTATAGAATGAGTGGCTTATCCACTTACTTATTTACTTGTATGTCTGCATGGGAATAGATGTGTTTGGGAAACATACTCTTGTCTGTGCCTGTGACAGCTAGAGATACCTTTCTCTCTCGTGACATTATTATTGTTATTATTTTTTAGATAATATCCTCCACCAAACTAGGGGATCATTAATTGGCTAGACCAGCAAGCCCCTGGGAGTCTCCTGTCTCCAGTCTGCCACCACCCCCACCCCCACCCCCACCCCCGAGCTGGAATTACAGGAGCATGCTGCAAGGGCTGGCCTTTCTGGAAATTCTGGTGATGCAGACTCAGGGCCTTACCCTTATGTAACAAACATTTTATCCATTGGGTTTTAATCTGCCATGAAAAAGAGTAAAATTATTTCATTTTGAGAAAAACAAATGGAATTCATGTTCATTACCCTTAAGCAAAATAAGGGCACACTCAGTAAAACAAATAGACATCAATTAAAAAAAAAAAAAGACGAATGAGTTCTACACAGCTGTGGTCATCCAGGAAGACATAGGCTCAATGGCCTTCAAGTCAAGACACATATTTGAGAACCAAATGTTCTCTGTACCTGAGAATAAGGTCCGATCACACTTGGGCACACCCAATTGAGGTTTAGCAAAGACCGTCATTGGGAAAAGGGTGAGACAATTTTACCTTGTTGGTTTATTGTGGTGGAGACTGGCACCTCATTGGGCATCCATCTCACTGTCTCCTGTGGATGTGGACTGCAACTCCTGCAGAAAAGCAGAGAGGGCGCCCTCACGACCTCCCAGTCATTTCGAGGAAAGCTTGGGGGAAGCTTTATGTTGGGTACCGCTTTTCATAGATTTCTACTTCTGGAAGACCGGAGCGTATACAAGTCCACGGTCTTTGGGGAACTGGGATCTAGGAGAGGGTGATGGGAGCAGTGTCACAAATCCTGAAAACAGACTCCAGAGACCAGCATCCAGGTGCAGATTCGCTCTATTGTGGAGCAGCAAGTGGGTTGTGGTGGTGGTTGTTGTTGTTGTTGTTGTTGTTTTGTTGCATTGGGGATTTGTTTTGTTTTGTTTTGTTTTGTTTTATACAGCCTTTGGACCAATCAGGAATCGGCAGAGGCCAATTGGAGTAGCCAACCATCCCACTGGCACTATGAGGAAATGCCAGGGAGCCAGCACCTGAGGGGACTTTTCATACAGTCGGAGGAAGCAGCCACCGCCCTGTTCTGAGTTTCCACTAGTTTTCTAGGATCCTCTATTGTGTGTCACGGTGTATGCCAGTGGACATGAGCACTCCTACTATTGAGGCGGTATGGAAGCCTCCCTCAGTGTCCACAGCGCCCCAGGCCATGGTACCCACTTTCTCAGACACATTCCCGATGACAGAAAGATGCAATAAATAAATAAATAAATAAATAAATAAATAAATAAATAAATAAGCACGGAGCTACCTAGAGATATCAGTGGCATAGGGACTAACTCAATAGGACAGATGGATAAAATGCACCATGAGAAATTAGCTCAGTGAACCGGCTATAAAGCTCGATTCACCACGTCATCAAAATGCCTATGTGGATTATGGGCAATAAATAACCCAGGCACCGGAGAAGGAGGAAGGCTGCCCTGTGCACAGAGCTGATAATAGCCTTGCCTTTAAGAGCTCAGTTGTTACATTTTTTAGTGAGCCCATCTCTGCCATAGCAGCCAAAGTACTGCAAAGAATGAACTCACCTCAGGAAACCAGAGAGGTGTAATAACCACAAACCAACTTTCAGGGTCTTTGCATCAAAAACTTCAGAGAGAGGAAACTTTAGAAATAACCTGGCCCACTGTTTCCTTAAGTGATTAATCTTGTCTGAGCTCTTCATTTTCTTTTTCTTGTATTTGAGTTTATTGTTTCATAATGTTTATTTTATTTTAAGAATGGTTTTAATTGATAAGGTAAAGAATAATTCCACATGGTTATAGTGTAAAAGCATGGAGTTTTTTGAAATACACATACTTCCTAAATCTGTAATTAGCATCATGAATTATCTCATATATCATTAAGGGTGGGGGAAACATTTAAAATCTGTTCTCTTAGCAACTTTTATTTTTTTAAATGTTTTTTTAAATTCTTTTTTTTATTAGATATTTTCTTTATTTACATTTCAAATGCTATCCCGAAAGTTCCCTATACCCTCCTCCTGCCCTGCTCCCCTACCTGCCCACTCCCACTTCTTGGCCCTGGTGTTCCCCTGTACTGGGGCATATAAAGTTTGTAAGACCAAGGGGCCTCTCTTCCCAATGATGGCCAACTAGGCCATCTTCTCCTACATATGCAGCTAGAGACACAAGCTCTGGGGATACTGGTTAGTTCATATTGTTGTTCCACCTAAAGGGTTGTAGACCCCTTTAGCTCCTTAGGTACTTTCTCTAGGTCCTCTATTGGGGGCCCTGTGCTCCATCCTATAGATGACTGTGAGCATCAACTTCTGTATTTGCCAGGCACTGGCATAGCCTCACTCAAGATAGCTATATCAGAGTCCTTTCAGCAAAATCTTGCTGGCATATGCAATAGAATCTGGGTTTGGGGCTGATTATGGGATGGATCCCGGGGTGGGGTAGTCTCTGGATGGTCCATCCTTTCGTCTTAGCTCCAATCTTTGTCTCTGTAACTCCTTTCATGGGTGTTTTGTGCTCTATTCTAAGAAGGAATGAAGTATCCACGCTTTGGTCTTCCTTCTCCTTGATTTTCTTGTGTTTTTCAGATTGTATCTTGAGTATTCTAAGTTTTTGGGCTAATATCCACTTATCAGTGAGTGCATTTTAAAATGTTTTAAAGTTTGTTGTTGTTGTTGTTGTTGTTTTTAATCTTAAGAGTGTTTGCCTGCATGTGTACACCATATGCATGTAGTACCCACAGAGGCCAGAAGAGGGTGCCAGGGCCCCTGGAACTAAAGTTACAGAGCATCTAACCACACAGGTGCTAGAAACTGAATTTGAGTCTTCTGGAAAAGCAGTAAATAATCTTAACTGCTAAGCCACCTCTCCAGCCCTCTTTTAAAGATTTATTTTATTTTAAAATATGTGTATTATGTGTTTGTGTGTATGTGCACATGAATGCAGTACCCACAGAAGCCAGAAGAGGGTGCCAGAACCTCTGGATGTGGGTGCTGGCTATTCTGCAAGAGCAGCCAGAGCTCTCAGCCACTGAACCATTTCTCCAGTCTTCTTTATACCTCTCAATAGCACTCTCTATGCATTAACATTGGCTATAGTCACCACAATGCATAACAGACTTACTGAATTCACTTCTTTCATCTAACAGAGACTTTGTGTCCTTTCACAAGTCCTCTTTAGCCCTTCCTGCATCTTACCACAGTAGTTTTTCTCCATGAAGTTCACCTTGGACAATTAACTAGTGAATGAAGAACTATTTATTTTTTAATAAATTGTAGCTTAATTGGTTTCTGTGAGCCTCCTCTCGGTCAGCAGTCTTATTTCATGTGTGTTTCTTTTAAAATCACATAATTCACTATATACTGTTGATTGATACCAAGCTCATGGCCAGTACTATGACAACATGAACTCAAGTAAGACTTCTTTCTTCTAGCCAGAGGACACAGGTCTGTTTTGTTGTTCTAGACGGCATGTTTTCCCTACCTGTCAAATCTATGTTAAAAAGTAAAATCACCAACAAAAGTATATAAATAGAAATTACACTAAATAGCTTACAGAGGGGAGGGAGTTATAATGTGAAACCTGAAACAAAAAAATATGATATCATTTTGTACAATTTAGGTGGGGTGAGAGGAGTCCTCATGCCAGAGGATATGAAGTTTTGGTTTTTGTTTCATTTGTCTGCCTATATGTCACACATAAACATTAAATCATCATCAGTGCAGGTTTTGAGATTCGTAATAGATTTTTGTCACAGTGACAAATACCTAAGACAATAATATAAAAGAAATATATATATATATATATATGTATATATATATATATATATATATATATATACATTTTCTCTCTATATATATATTCTATATATATTTTCTATATATATTTATTTATATTATATATATATATATATATATATATATATATATATATATATATATTTGATGGTTTTAGAGATTTCATTTTTTCATTTCCTGGTCTCCAGACTCCATGGCTGTGTCAAGCAGACCACCACTTCATGGCATCCAGCAAGCAGAGAGGGAAGGAGAAAGAGGCCCTGGACAAGTTCCAGCCCCAAAGAAATGACCTGTCTTCTTCAGTGAGGCTCTACCAGTTGAGGTTTCATGTCTTACTGTCTATTATAATGTTAATATGGGCAAAACCTGGAGTCTGGATGGAACCCATGGAACCCTGCCCCCAAGTTAATTCTGACTGGTTGAATAAAGATGCTGACAGCCAATAGCTGGGGGGAAGAGACATAGGTGGGGTTTAGGTTCTGGAGCTTGCAAACCACAAGGAAGGGATGAGAGAAGCCACCACAGCAAAGAAGAAGAATGTTTAAGAGAGAGCAGCCATGGACTAGGGGTAAGAGAACATGGCCCAGAGGACTGTCTGGTTGGAGTTGAGAAGAGCCCAGATGGAGCACAGTTAATAGTGAATGATGGCATGGGGTTATCGATAGGAAAGCAGATTCTGACAGCATGGAGGATAGGCAGCTACCCAGCTAATGTGCTGCCTAAGGCATGTTTAAAAATATAAAGGCCGTGTACATCTTTCATCAGGGAACATAAATGGTGTAAGGCAGGTAGAAACCTCACACCACGATTTTTTAAATATTTTTTACTACATCCACCCTCCCCAAATCTCAACCATCTCTCAAGGCTATCTAATTATGAATCCACATGTGGATTAATCTATTGATTAGGTCAGGGCTCAACAATCTCAGAGGTGCATCCAGTAGCTGAGGACCAAGCCTTCAACACCTGACAAGCACACTTCATAGTCAACCCCTCTGAAGGGCTCTGAAGAAATTTTTATCACGTGGATGAATTCACAAACACAGAATCTAAATAATGAGACTCTTGACCACACAGAGAGTGGCTGCGTTCGCATCACCCAATAATTCAGACCACATTTAAACAACTCATCAGCCTGTGTCGCTCTCAACCTTCAACTGCAAGAAATAAGTGATGTGGATAGGCACACCCAGGAGAGCATGGGTGATACAGTTTGAACTAGCTGACAGAGAGTTTAAATGGCTGCACCTCAAGGAATGGTTGCTAGGCACGCTAATTAACATTTCATTAGATCATTGTGGAATTGCAGTGCATGTGCATGTACCACCAAATAAATATATACAATTGTTAGTTGTCCGTTAAGATAAAAACCAACCTTGCAAAAGTCGTACAATGTATTAAAAGAAAATAAAAGTTAACAATGGATGAATGCAGGAAATGCAGAAAGTCAAGGTGAATGGACAGAAATAATCAGAGTCTATGGGCTGAGGCAATTTGCCTTTGCATCTGCTTAGCATTTATCTATCTGTCCCATCAGGTGCTCCAATGTCAAGTAAACCAAGAAGATGTATCTATGCAGAGCTGAAACCCAACTGGAGAAGGCAGTTTGCAAGTCTGCATCTCAGGAATGGAGCATGAATAGAAATGAAAGCCAGGAACATGTCTTAAGAGTCGGCTGGGGAACTTCAGTTCACATTTCTGCTTCTCCTTAAGCACCCTGGGCACATAGGATGTATTTTCTTGACGTTGGTGACTGGGGATGTACCCTAGTAGTGGCACAGCGTTTGCTCAGAATTCATAAAAACCTAAGTTTAATCTAAAGAGGGAAGAAAGGAGGAGAGAGAGAAGGAAACGAGAAATCTTAAATTTTATTTTTATTTTATTTCACATGTATGGGTGTTTTGCCTGCATGTATATCTGTGCATGACATGCATGCTTGCTGCTCATGGGGGCCAGAAAGGGATGGCATATCTCCAGAACTGGAGTTAGATGGTTGTAAGCCTCCATCTCAGTACTGGGGATCACTCTTGGGTCCTCTAAAAGAGCAGCAAGTGCTCTTAACTGCTCAATCATCTCCAGCCGCCCCCCAACCCCCAAGATGGGTCTTTTTAAAGAGATTTATGCATTGTTGTTGTGAGTGTGTGGGGGTGTTTGTTTGCATATTTTTCCGGGTACCACATGTCTATGGTGCCTTAAGAGGCTAAAAGAGGCTACCAGAGTCTCTGGGACTGGAATTATAGAGTTGTATGCCACTATGTGGGTGTTGTGACCCCCAACTAGGTCTTCTGCAAAAGCAGCCAGTGCCCTTAACTGCTAAACCAGCTCTTTAGCTCCCTCCCTCTCCTTCTTCCTCTCCCTCTCCCTCTCTCCCTCTCCTTCTCTTCCTCTCCCTCTCCCTCTCCCTCTCCCTCTCCCTCTCCCTCTCCCTCTCTCTCTTTCTGTGTATATGTGATCTGCGTGTGCATTTTGCTTGCGATGTCTGTGAACAGAATGTGTGTCTGGTGCATATGGAAACCAGATGAGGACATCGGTCCCCCAGAACTGGAGTTAAAGTCAGTTGTGAGCAGCCATGTGGGTACTGGGAAAGAACCTGGGTTCTCTGCAAGAGCTACAAGTGTTCTAAAACCACTGAGCCATGTCTCCAGGCCAAGAAGGGTATGCTCACTGTATCTTATATTTTCCCACATTGAACATGGAGATTACAGTTCTGTTTATGGGGTTTTAATATCCTTGAAGGTGGGCTGCATTGGGTGTGTCTTCCTTTTCATACTTACAATGATTTGTGGCTGCAATAATAGTGAGGATACTGTTCGGTCCCCTCTGAACCTACCTTTAATTCCCTTAGACACTTTTGGTTGATATTTTGTTACTCATTTAAAGAACTTCCGAATAGGGAAAACACAGCTTTAAGAAGCCTTCCCTTGAAAGGCAATTTTTGTATCAATTCAAATGTTTCCAATAGGCCTATGCCTTCTCATTGTGGAACAGGGCGGCTGCTGATACATAGATGCCTCTTGACCACAACACATTAGTGAGAGAAAAAAAAAGCCTTTAGCCTTGGCTCTTGACAACATACACCAGATAGAAGCTCGTGGCTGGGGACATTTATACCTGTCCTTTCTCTCACCGAAAGTCACAAGTCATCTTTTAATTAAACTGGAAGATATTGTGGATGTTTTTTGTTTCTTTGTTTGTTTGTTTGTTTTCGAGACAGGGTTTCTCTGTGTAGCTCTGGCTATCCTGGAACTCACTCTGTAGACCAGGCTGGCCTCGAACTCAGAAATCTGCCTGCCTCTGCCTCCCAAGTGCTGGGATTAAAGGTGTACGCAACCACACCTGGCTGGATGTTTGTTTTTAAAGATTGCTATGAGCAGAGACTCAACAACCATGGAGCAGCAGAATGCACACAAGCCTATTTGCTTTTCCTCTTGAGCACACAGCTGAACTACACTGCATGCCTCTCTTCCAGTTGCCAGTAAGCAAGGAGAGCAGGGGAGATAGGTGTGAGGTCCAGGCCTGCCCAGTGGAAGCCACACAAGTGTTGTCCATGCTGTGGCACTGAACCTTAGAGGATGCTCATGGTTAACAGAGGCCATGATGGGAGAGTCTGGGGCCCTGGATCAGGGCCTGATGCACCATTCACCCAAACACCACTGGACTGGTTTTTCTATTGGGGTTTATTGCTACATCCACTCCGGTAGCAACCCGCCTGACAAGTCTGGGCATGGTCCCGAGACAAGAAGTTCACGGAAACTTAGTCTCCTGGAATCATAGCATCCTGTATAAAGAATGCTCCAATGTCCTTGCTTTAGTTGGTAAGTAGATCTGTGTGCTTTTTCTTAATATTGCTTCATTATAAGTGCTCCTAAGGATTCATATTTTGACATATAGCCAAGTTAGATCCTAGGCAGTCCTTGATCCAACCTTGAGCATGAACAGCTGAGTCACTGCCCTACACAGGAATTCACCACTACCTAAGAATAAGGAGCTTTTTGACCTGAGAAGGAACCAGACTGAGATACTTGAGTCACTCCAATATACAGGAATTTACAATGGTTTAGGAAATAGATTGAGCTGTGGTTTTAGAGTATTGCATTATTCATGAGAAGGTTAGCTAGAACAGAACTCCTTAATTAGAATCATGACTTGGGTGTGAATGCCCTTGCCCTGGGACTGTTAAGACCTCACACCTGGCTCCTAAAACCACAACTGACCTTAGATAGAGCTGATTTTGTCTCAGTTGTTTTATTACCCAGTTCCTGTCGGTCCTTTCTGTGACTGCATTCCTCTGCCTTGTGTAAGAGTCATTGGGCATCCAGTGATCTCATTGTGCCTTGAAGATGTATTGCCTAACTCACTATTTTCTTCTGTATAAAAGTCTGATGCTCAATTTGACAAATTACATTCAGATCCACACTCCCTCGTGTAGTGTCTGTCTGTCATTCGCCGAATCTTTGCCCACTTCGCTTCAGAGAACTCGACACAGGCAGACTAGGGACTCAGAGGGTCTGTAGCAGTTTATGTATCATGACATTGGTTTTTTTTTTCCCTCCTACAAGTGAATAGGGAACACTTAGCAACAAACTTGAATTGCTTTAACCAGCCAACCTCAGATCCGCACTTACTGGTTCCAGTGGTTGCTGTGAATTATTTGAAGATATTCCAGATGTTGAGTACATTTCTGGGATCGATTCAGTGGTTCTGGTGATGGCAGAAGTGTAGTCCTCCTCATTTAGCTGAATTCCCTTTTCAGGTAGTATCTTCGTTTCTGTGGAATTCACAGTACATTGGATTTCACATTTAAAAGTCACACACATGGTTTTTTTGTAAAGATGCTGGGAAATGTTCTACCCTGTTCATTTCCAATGAGAAGGACACCTCCCTCCCCTCTCCATTGCGTGAAGGCTTCCCTGAACCCACTATACTGACTGGCTACTTATTTCCAAATGACCAACAGTCAATACTGTGGGAAGAGTATGAAAAAGCAAACTATAGGGAAGTCCAGTGCATTAGGGATGGGTAGCTACCTCAGACCTGGAGAGCAGAGCAAGCCTCACCTCCAACTGTGGATTCTGAGGGTCCTCACTCTCTGCATCCATAGGTGAACATTCCACAAGCTAGAATCCACTGCCATGACCCTGCCCCAGACAGGCTCCATTTCTGTTTTGCATTGATGAGAGATAAGCAATCTGGCATCCTTTATGAGGAAAAAGAAGTTTTCAGGGACCGTTTGTGCATTCACTGCAATGCTGCTGTGGCTCTTGATGAATAGAAAGCAACAAGCAAAGAGACAAAGAAAGGGACAGAAAGGGGGAGAGAGAAGAGGATGGAGGGAAGGCAGAGGAGCAAAGGAAGATGGGAGAGAGGGGAGAGAGAAGAGGATGGAGGGAAGGCAGAGGAGCAAAGGAAGATGGGAGAGAGGGGAGAGAGAAGAGGATGTAGGGAAGGCAGAGGAGCAAAAGAAGATGGGAGAGAGGGGAGAGAGAAGAGGATGGAGGGAAGGCAGAGGAGCAAAGGAAGATGAGAGAGAGAGGGGAGAGAGAAGAGGATGGAGGGAAGGCAGAGGAGCAAAGGAAGATGGGAGAGAGGGGAGAGAGAAGAGGATGGAGGGAAGGCAGAGGAGCAAAGGAAGATGAGAGAGAGAGGGGAGAGAGAAGAGGATGGAGGGAAGGCAGAGGAGCAAAGGAAGATGGGAGAGAGGGGAGAGAGAAGAGGATGGAGGGAAGGCAGAGGAGCAAAGGAAGATGGGAGAGAGGGGAGAGAGAAGAGGATGGAGGGAAGGCAGAAAAGCAAAGGAAGATGGGAGAGAGGGGGATAGGGAGGGGGATGAAGAGAAGGGAAGGAAAAAGAGGAACAAATATCAGAAATAAGCAATCCTCAAAATTCTCTACAACCTCCAGATGCCCCCAACAGTCTATTAGCAAATATGTTTGTTTCTCTGTAGGTGTGAAAAAAACAAGTCTCCTGCAAAATTATTCACATAAAAGTGGACTTAAAGCGTATGGAAGTGAAAGTTTGGACCTTTGTTACATAACTCTTAAAAGTGCAAGTGCTGTTTTTTAAAAAGATTGATTTTTTAAAAATGTCTATATATGAGTGTTTGCCTGCATGCATGTCTCTGTACATGTGTGCAGTTTCAGTACAGGCCAGGTGAGGGCCCTGGATCACCCTGGGACTGGAGCTACAGAGGTCGTGAGGAACCTAATTAAGGATAAGCTGAAAGGCTTCTCTTCTAGTATAAATAGAAGTAAGGGAAATAATGCTGTCGGGCTTTACTAAGGTCTTTTGTTAAGCAACATGAAGATAGAATGACTTGAAAACTCAGACACCAGACCCCACTTCAAGTGGCAGAGTTGAGAGAGGACTCAAGGAACATGGGTATCAACTGTGTGCCCCTCCACAGAGGCTATGGAGAGAGAGGATGCAGGTCCTCTGAGAAGAGAGCACTTGTGTGCAGCTGTTTGTCTGAAGGTCTAGACAGAAGCAGGCTTTTCTCGAAGCTTAGGCTCTTGGCTTGGACCTCCCAGTCCTGAGAAAGGGTCCTCTCTGTGTCTGCATACTATCTTATATGTTACAGCTTGAATGGAAAATGTCCTCTCAGGCTCCTGTGTTGATCCTTGGTCCTCCACTGGTATACTGTTATAGGACCTGGGATGTAGCCAGCACACACATAGTCATAGGGAAGATGCTTGACCTTCAGATTCTGGCCTTAAGTTCTAGCCCCACTCTGATTGCTGGTACTCTGAGATGTAAGCAAGCCCCTGGCTTCTATGAACAATGCCACTGCTGCTGTGCCTTCTATCCATATAATAGACTGTAGCCCACAGATAAAAACTGACCTCTCTTAATGCTTTTTTATCAAGTATTTAGTCAGAGATGAGAGCTACTGCAGTGTCTTATGGTACAATGGCCACTTTAGTCCAATGGACAAGACCTCTGTACCCCTTTTCCGTTTTCTCAGTCTTACATCCCCAAGCATGTGATGCTGTGTGCACATGAGGGGCAGGGATATGGGTATGTGGGGTTAGGTACGTATGAGGGAGGGTTAGAAGGATACGTAGAGTTGATCTCAACTCTCAGTGGAGTTGCACTAGCCATATTGGTAGAAAGGGTTTCCTGGGCTATCCCTTCCCTACTGTGTTAAGTCAGTCAGAGGTTTGGGATTAGGGAGTTTCTTAATGCAAACTTGCCATACAATTGAGTTCTATGGGAGTTGTATAGGAGAAACAAAAAACAGGCTTGAAATGAATAGAAAAAAAAATCTTGTATGTAGGTATTCTTCTATCTATCAGAGATGAAAATATAAATAAGGGAGTTAGGGAGATGGCTTGGTAACTCTTATTTAAGGTTTCCATTGCTGTGAACAGACACCATGAGCAAGGCAAGTCTTATAAGGACAACATTTAATTGGGGCTGGCTTACAGGTTCAGAGCTTCAGTCCATCATCATCATGGTGGGAACATGGCAGCATCCAGGCAGACATGGCACTGGAGGAGCTGAGAGTTCTACATCTTCATCTAAAGACTGCTAGCATTATACTGGCTTTCAGGCAGGTAGGATGAGGGTCCTATAGCCCATACCCACAGTGACACATCTACTCTAACAAGGCCACACCTCCTCATAATGCCAATCCCTGGGCCAAGTATATACAAACCATCACATTCCACGCCCTGGCCCCCATAGCAAGTAAGGCATTTGCTGCTAAGCCTCACCCTGAGAGTTATATAGTAAAATGAGAAAACTGAGTATCACAAGCTGTCTTCTGACAGACACATATAATAATAATAATAATAATAATAATAATAATAATAATAATAATAACAATAATAATGTGTGTGTATACAGATGAATACACACACACACACATGCACACACACACACATATTGGTTTGGTTTGAGCACTGGCTTAGCATATACTATGCCCTGGGTTCAATCACACACATACATAAATGAATTTAAATAATATAAATTAGTGGAAGATTTGCTTATTGTGAAATCACAATCAAAACAGAGTTTGCCATAACCCACTGTTGTAAGCTGAGTGAGCGTCTGCATTTTCCCACAACCTACTTGTCAAAGCTCTCACTCATAGCATGGATATATTTGGAGATGTACCCTCAGGGGAAGAAACTAACAGACACACAGATAGAGTAGTACAGCATATATCCCTGTGCATGCACTCATGAAGTATATTTTCTTTGATAAGAATGTGGCATTTCTTCATGTTCAGAAATTATAAAACATGAAAGCAATGTATTTCATCCTTAAACAAACAATCTATATTATACTGAACTATAGCATTCTATATCCCTATGGAAACTTATGGCAAAACTAGGCTTGGTGACCACACTCTGACGCCAGAGCTGGGGAGGTGGGAATAGAAGCAAGCTTGCAGGTCTCAGGCAGACAGCCTAGCCTGATTGCTGAGTCCCAAGCCAGTTAGAGACACTGTCTCAAAATCCAAGGTGGATGAAAGGTCGGGGAAGGCTGAAGAAATGGCCTAAGGTTAGAATTTGGTTCCCTGCACCAACGTGGAATCTCAGAACTGTCTATAACTCCAGATCCAGGGGATGTGATGCCCTCTTCTGGCCTCTGTAGATACTGGAACTCACACATACATACACATGCATGTATGAATAGTGCAATAAATAAATCTTTTTTAAAAACAAAAGAACGATTTGGATGTCTCCTGAGAGACTACAGTCAAGGTTAATTTCTGACCTTCAAATATGCACACATATGAGCACATTTTATATGCATGTGCATACACACACACACATTCACTTGAGGCATGGACACATACATTACTTATGCACATGCACAAACAGAAGCATTCACAAAGTGTCATGTTGTTATTGCCTCTTCTTGTGCCTGTCCCCTAACAAGTCTAGGAACAAAGGGATCGCTACCGCCATCAACACGGACCCATCTTGGCCAAACGTGCTTCCACTCTGTTGCAACTGTCATGCGTATCCCCATATTTCATTTGCTAGGTAAGCCGGCCTCTATTCTCACCAAACAGGATCTGAAAATTCAACATTGCTTATACATCAGTGTTAAGAAGTGCACAAGCCCAATTTAAGCCTTTTGTCAAGCCTGGCCACATTTTCACAGTAACAGTTTCAAATCAAGAATTGGGTGTCTTTGGGCCGTAATCTCTTTCAAGTTTGACAAGCATCAAGAGTCTTAAGAGCATTTTTTAAAAATAATTTTTATTCTTTTGAATTTGTTTATATCTTTTCTAAAAAAAATCAAATGCCCACCATTGCACCCATTCATCTCTGCTTTCTGACCAGGCCACTTAATTATCAGAAGCATTGACAGCAAGGCTCACTCTTTTCAGAACAGAGGCAGACACCTTAGTGAAGCCAGCATGCCTTTGAAAAGCCTTCCACTGGGGCATTAATTGCTATTCAGAGCTAAATCCTGAATGCCTGGAGACTTTTGTCTTCCTGGAGGCTTGCCTGTCATCATGACTGGATTATCTGGCTATTCAACTGAGTTCTCTTCAGCATGACTACCCTCTACACTATGCAGGAAGCCCAAGAGATAAGAAGATGGGGATTTCTGTAAGTATAAATAGGCGTGAGCAGATGGTATCCCCCCTCCTGACAGGCCAGCATGGTGATCAGTTAATCTGCAAACAGGCCCCAATGCCCCTCTTTGCTGGACGTTGCAATAGTGTTAGATGCATGAAGGGGAAGAGGGGTTTGGAGTTAGACTGTTCAGTTTATCCTAAATTGGGTTCTAGAATTTGTTTTCCATTTGTAACAGTTTTAAAATTAAAGGCTTCTTTCATTTGTGTGTGTGTGTGTGTGTGTGTGTGTGTGTGTGTGTGTCTCGCGTGCTCGTGCGCGTGCCAGAAAAAGAAACAAACACAGAGAGACAGATATATACACAGAGAGACAGACAGACAAACAGGCAGAGAATATATATATGTGTGTGTGTGTGTGTGTGTGTGTGTGTGTGTGTGTGTGTGTGTGTGTAGAGCCCTGGCTGTCCTGGAACTCACTCTGTAGACCAGGCTGACCTCGAACTCAGAAACCCGCCTGCCTCTGCCTCCCAAGTGCTGGGATTAAAGACGTGTGCTGTGGCCACCACCACCCAGCTAAGAGGCCAGAAGATTTTGAGCAGCCTGATGTGGGTGTTGAGAACAGAATTCTGGTCCTCTGGAAGAGCAGCCAGTGCTCTTAATCACTGAGTCATCTCTCCAGCCCCTTATTATTTACATTTCTTTTTTTTTAGTGAGTGCCCATTGTGACGTTTTAATATCTAATGTGGCTGATCTCCTCACCACTATCGGTTCCTTCGACCCTGCTTCACTGTTCACTTCCGTTCCCAGCATTCCCCTGTCCATGGTCACATGACATGTGTTCCATTACTTCCATCCTCCTTCCATGAAGCCTTGATTTCTCCTCTCATGGATCCATCTCTAGTTTCCTGGTTTCTACCCTTACCCTCTCACACACACATGCACATTAAAAAAAAAAAAAATCAGAAGCTATAACCTGAACACAAGAGAGCCTATCTGAGAGCAAACACTGTTTTTCATGCTTTGTCTTGGGCAAAGTCAGATTAGCAAAAGCACGAATTATAAGCAGTCTGGTTGGGAATTAGTCTTTGAGACAGGAGGAGCCGGAGTTTGAGGCCAATCTGTTTCAAAATTAACTAGTTACTTAAAAGCTAGTCTATTTACTGATGGCTCTGTTTTAAAATTCTAGTTCTACTCTGGTTGGTGGCCTGCTCCTACTCTCCAGACAAAGGTTTAGACTCGGGGCATAGACTCAAGAGTCACCAGTATATAGACAGCAGATCAAGAAAACACATCCAAGAGGGTTCTGCTTGAGTGTGGTTTTTCTTTTTCTCCTTCTGTCTTCTAACTAACTGTTAAATGGTGTTTGATAGACTCAAAGAGAACAAAGGCCAAAATACTGCCTGCATTATTCTGGATGCCTTGGCTCAGGTAGTGCCTTAGTCAGGGTTTGTATTCCTGCACAAAACATCATGACCAAGAAGCATGTAAGGGAGGAAAGGGTTTATTCAGCTTACACTTCCACACTGCTGTTCATCACCAAAGGGTCAGGATAGGAACTCACACAGAGCAGGAACTTGGAGGCAGGAGCTGATGCAGAGGCTACAGAGGGCTGCTTACTGACTTGCTTCCCCTGGCTTGCTCAGCCTGCTTTCTCATAGAACCCAGGACCACCAGCCCAAGGATGGTATCACCCACAGTGGGCTAGGCTCTGCCCCCTTCATCATTCATTGAGAAAATGCCTTACAGCTGGATCTCATGGAGGCATTTCCTCACCTAAGGCTCCTTTCTCTTTGATAACTCCAGCTTATGTCAAGTTGACCCACGAAACCAGCCAGTACAGATAGGCAGAATAAACATCCAACCAGCAAAGCCCTTCTGGCCAGAGAGCATCAGTCATTCCTTTCGCAGAGGCAGGCTTTGGAGGCTAGTGGTTCTGTGATGTTCGTGATACCTCGTGGAATCAGCACATCCTATCTTCCTTCCCCATCACGCCTGTGTAGCCTTCTCCTATTCTTGGCTGTTATCTCTTAGTCACGAGACAGCTGGACCAGCTCTAACTATCACATCTGTGTCCCAAGAAAGAAGAAAGAAGATGAATAAGTGGTTTTCATCTTGAGAGTCCCCCAGCAAATACTCACCTAGGACGCAAGAAGGATGAGAAGGGATCCGGGTGGCCAATCAGAATCCTTGGAAGGTGAATATAAACAATGAGTTCAGTGAGACCTTATCTTAATAACAGAAGGCGTTGTGCCCAGTGACTCTTCAATAGGGTTTCCTAAAATGATAGGACCTCCTATGACTCTGCCTGCTTTCTTCTTGTCTCCTGTCATTCTCTTCCCTGAGCCTGTTCCCCTGCCAGCAGCTGGAGTGTTCCCTGCTTCAGCTGGCTTTCCTCAACTCACACACACATACACACACACACACACACACACACACACACACACACACACACACACACTCTTGATCTGCTGTCTAGGTACTGGTGACTCTTTAGTCTATGCCTCGAGTCTAACCTTTTGTCTGGAGACTAGGAGCAGGCCACCAACCAGAGTAGAACTAGAATTTTAAAACAGAGCCATCAGTAAATAGACTAGCTTTTAAGTAACTAGTTAATTTTGAAACAGAGTCTCATGTGGTGTGGCTCAGATTGGCCTCAAACTCCCCCTCCTCCTGTCTCAAAGACTAATTGCTGGGTTCTAGGCATGCACCTCCCGACCTGGTTCAAGCAAGAATGTCTGGCTTCACACAGACACATATTGCCTTGAAAGAAATGCTTGGTTTATGCAAACCTCTGTGTTTATAGAAGGAAACCTTTAAGAGAGAGAAAGAGAGAGAGAGAGAGAGAGAGAGAGAGAGAGAGAAAGCAAATAAAGGTCCTGTGGAAGATTGAGAGATGGGAGGGGGAGGAAGAAATGGAGGGATGAGGGAGGGGATGACAGAGAGAAGGAAGAAAGGAATGGAGCAAAGAAGGAAGTGAGAAATGGATGGAGAAAGGGAGGAAGGGACGGTTGCTGGACACACTCTCTAAAAAGTAGCGTGAGCATGGAAGCATCCCCCTGGGTCTGTGGCCTCAAGTCTCCACAGTAACTCAGCTGAAAGCATCTGAGACTGAGTGAATGACTCTAGAACAAGGGTGAAAATTAAGTCTAAGGGAGTACTGGTGACTTTTCTTGTTATTTTGTGATCAAATATATGATAAATGCAACTTGTGTGGAAGATGTCCTTGGATTCTTGGTTTAAGAAGGGATGTGATCTGACTTGGCCAGAAGACCAAGTTTGTTGCATATATAGTCAAGAAACAGAGGCAAATGCTGGTGTTCTCTCTCTCTCTCTCTCTCTCTCTCTCTCTCTCTCTCTCTCTCTCATTTATTCAATCCAGGACCTGAAGCCTAGAAAATGGTACTGCCCACATTCCTTCCACTTCCATTAAGCTTTTCTAGAAAGGAGATTCAAGAGTGTGTCTCCTAGATAATTCTAAATCCCATAAAGTTGACAAGATTTGCAGATGGTTCCAGAAACGAAGACCATTATTTAGGTATCAAAAATCATAGTAATAGAGAACCGCGCCGCCGCGCCATCTTTCCTCTGAGCCCAGCGGACACAGCTAGGGACACCCCAGGACTTTAAGATCGCATTGGGGTTACGCGTGAGTGCAGAGGTGGTTTTGGGAGCAGCGGGTCAGCAGTTCACTCCAGGGGCAGGAACTGAGAACTCCGCCCCACCGGAGGCTGGGCCTCCCCCAGCCAGAACCGC
>LR749495.1:5682977-5772287 GCA_902729485.2 Mus minutoides | reverse complement strand
TGGCCATCAGTGGGAAGAGAGGCCCCTTGGTTATGCAGACTTTATTTGCCCCAATACAGGGGAACACCGGGGCCAGGGGGTGGGAGCGGGTGGGTAGGGTAGCAGGGCCGGGAGGGGGGAGGATATAGGGAACTTTCTGGATAACACTTGAAATGTAAATGAAGAAAATATCTAATAAAAGTTGAAAAAAAAAAAAATCATAGTAATAGATTATTTTAATACATTTAATTTATGAAAGGTACTTATTTAATTATGTTAAGGGGTAAAATTTGATTCATAAGGGAGACTGAAACAGGTATTTAATTTAAATAATTGTGTATTTGTGTGTGCATACAAAAGTGGGACATTTCTCTATTAATTACACTTCTGCATGTGTGTTAGGAAATGAACATCAGTCACATATTTTTTTTAACTTGGTTTTTCGAGACAGGGTTTCTGTTTATAGCCCTGGCTTTCCTGGAGCTCACTCGGTGGCTAGCCTCGAACTCAGAAATCTGCCTGCCTTTTCCTCCCAAGTTCTAGGATTAAAGACATATACCACCACTGCCCAACCATAATTTTTGATAAACTGAAAAATAAGTACAGTGATGTATCTTACAGTCCTCAATTTAAATGTATTCTGCCTGATATTTAGGCTCTATTACATAAGTAGAAAAGAAAAGCTATTTAAGTATCTTAATTTATCTAAGGGAATTTAATTAATTTGGTACTAAATGCTCAATGGTTGAACATTTCTTAAGCCTCTGTGCATATATAGATTAAACCACACACAGTCTGCTGTGGGTGTTTCTCCTTCTCTACTCCTGAAACCTTTGGAAAATATCACTAATTTAAGCCACCATATGGCTATATGTCCATGTGCGGAAAATTAGAGTTAATTATGAAGTATTTTCCCCCAGAGAGCCCAGATTAATAGAAACTCAGTTTGAACAGAGGCTACCATGGACAGGGAACATTCATTTGATCTGACAGTACACATGGACCAGGCTGTGTTCAGCAGAGCAGTCAGCAGATTGAGCACTGAGGCAGGAAGGGGAGTACCAAGGGCCATCATGGGGCAGCACTGGCCTGGAAGACTGCAAACTGAAGCAGGTTATACAGGCTCACAGAGAGCACTCTCCTGGCATCTCAGAGAGCTGAGGAGAATGAATGTTCCATAGAACAAACTGAGTTACCACAGACCAGTCTCACCAAACTTGTTCCTCGGGAAGAGAAGACACCCTTGCTGAAGGTTACTGAGTGACTTGCATCAGGCGTCTCAGCTGCGACCCCAATAAAACCAGAGACAACAAACTTTTAAAAAGACCTAGCAAGACCATGCAGATGAAAGCACCCACTTCTTATATTTTTATTGGAAATGACTCACCGCTGGAGTAGCACAGACCTTCTGGGCCGGTCATTTTGATGCCACCCTCCTGTGTTCATGGTGATACTAAGAAAGAAAACTATGGGTGCCCTTGTCCCTGGGAACAGTTGATACAATGGTGGAGGGGTGCTGGTTGGTGAGAGATCCAGTACCATGATGGCGCCCTCATCTCTAAGGAGGGATAATTAGCAAGCTTATTAGCCCAAAGACTCACACCTCCACCTTCTGTGATTCCTCATCCCAAACCAGTTAGTGAAATTGCCAACTTGGTCACACAGTGAATTACCTTCAAAGAGTGCATTCATTTTTCTTGATATCTAACAGTTCGTGGTAATACTTACATTCTTGTGACCCTGCCTTCTTTGGTGTACGTATGAAGAACCACTGCAGAATTGTGAATTGTGTGTGATTGGTCAATGATACAAAAACCATCTTAATCCATCTATTTTCCAAGGTAGAGATACCCTCAGTTAAATAATTCTTTGTGACATGGATTTTTTTTTCCTCACTGGGAAATAAGGAAATGCGGTGGGTTAAGAAGGCTGACTACATATTTAATACTCCCAGGAGCTGGCGTTATTTGACTCCCTGAATGAATTTGATGGTGAGGGAGTCTCATGAAATACAACTTGTGATAAAAACAAAGTCTGTCTTCCCCTCCCATTTGGTTTAATAAAATTTGCACAGAACTGCTTTGATATAAAGATTTGTATGGTGGGTGTTTTTTGGTTTGTTGTTGTTGTTTTTTTTTGTTTTGTTTTATTTTTGTTTTTTCTTTTTCGGTTTGGTTCAAAATACAAGATGACAGACACACACAAACTTTACAGTTGCTTGGGGAACTCTGTAGTAGGCTCACCCAATCAGAACAAAAGGGAGGTCGTTATCAAGGAAGGGCAGAAAGTGTGAGGAAGACATTTCTAAAGGAAGCAAGGATCAGACAGGTGTGTAACCAAGAAGACTGAGCTTAGCATTCTCCTTTGTTCTCAGTTCCAAGACAGCTGGCTCATCACCCTGCTAACACCCCTACTGAGCTCTGGAACTGGTGGCAACAGGGATCATTAGCTGAAGCTGAACACCAGAAGACTCCTCAAACCTGTAGGAACAAAAAGTTATCGAACACACACTCCTTTTACAGGGTCCTGGAGTTTACACACATAAGCTGTGATCCAGAGCCCTGGCAGACTGTGCCCATTTGGGAACATATCTTCTAACTATAAGACACTATAAAAGTCTACATAATCTTGTGAAGATATTCAGGTTTTTTTTCCCCACTCAGGCTCTTGCAGACTGGATATTTTACTATGTGCCAAGAGAATAGGATCACAGGTTAGTTTTAGTTGTTGGCCCCTAATTAGGTTTTTTTGTTCATCTGTTACCTCTACACAGTATCAGAGTGGAAGATGATATTTATGTGAGGCTTGGTATTGGGAAAGATTGTGTTTACAGTGTCAATGGAGGGCTAAAAAATGGGGGAAGAGGTGTCATAATGGTCCTTATTCTAGAAAGTTCTGTGGTTTAACATGGGCACTAAAAGCAGGAAACCACACTGGGAGATATAATAAAGAAATATGAGAAAGCCAAAGGGAACAAGCCAGTAAGCAACATTCCTCCACATCCTCTGCCTCGGTTCCTGCCTCAAGTTCCTGCTTTGGCTTCTTTTAGTGATGAGCTATGCGCCCTTTCTTCCCCAACCAAGTTTTGGTCAGTATAGCAGAGCAACAAACCAAGTTTCTCTGATCCACAATATATGTCTTTCCCCTAGTAAAATGTATGTGTATAAGGTGAGTGTTTTATCTGTGTGTATGAATGTACACCATGTGTGTGAAGCCCCTGGAATGAGCAGAAGAGGGTATCATATCCCCCAGAACTGAAATTACAGATGGTTTGAGCCACTGTGCGGGTGCTAGGAATCAAACCTGGCTCCTGTGAAAGAGCAGCCAGTTTTTCTTAATCCCTAATGCCTCACCCAATCGACACACACATTTCTTTATATATATATATATATATATATATATATATATATATATATATATATATTTTATGCTTTTTTTCTTTTCTTTTCTTTTTTTTCTCTTTATTAGATATTTCCTTCATTTACATTTCAAGTGTTATCCAGAAAGTTCCCCATACCCTCCCCCATCCCCGCCCTGCTCCCCTACCCACCCCCTCCCACATAATGGCCCTGGCGTTCCCCTGTACTGGGGCATATAAAGTCTGCATGACCAAGGGGACTCTCTTCCCAATGATGGCCAACTAGGCCATCTTCTTCCATATATGCTGCTAGAGACATGAGCACAGGGGGAACTAGTTAGTTCATGTTATTCTTCCACCTATAGGGTTGAAGACCCCTTCAGCTCCTTGGGTACTTTCTCTAGCTCCTTCCTTGGGAGTCCTGTGTTCCAACTAATAGCTGACTGTGAGCATCCACTTCCGTGTTTGCCAGGCACTGGTATAGTCTCCCACGAGACAGCTATATCAGGGCCCTTTCAG
Organism: Mus minutoides; assembly: GCA_902729485.2. NCBI lineage: Eukaryota > Metazoa > Chordata > Mammalia > Rodentia > Muridae > Mus > Mus minutoides. The sequence continues at coordinate 5,768,431 of LR749495.1, read as the reverse complement.
CATTATCTTGCTGGCATATGCAGTAGTGTTTATTTTTGGTGGCTGATTATGGGAAGGATCCCTGGCAGCCGCAGTCACTGGTTGGTCCATCCTTTTGATTCAGTTTCACACATGATCTCTGTAACTCCTTCAATGTGTGCTTTATTCTTAATTCTAGGAAGGAGTGAAGAGACCACATTTTGAACTTCATTCTTCTTGAGTTTCATGTGTTTAGTAAATTGTATCTTGGGTAGTCTAGGCTTCTGGGATAATATCCACATATCAGTGAGTACATGTTATGTGAGTTCTTTTGTGATTGGGTTACCTCACTCAGGATGACACCCTCCAGATGGTAGGTAAACGGATCCTTAAAGTATATAAGTAACAAAGATTATCGACTCATCATGAGGTAACACATTTACATGGTTTAAAAAACATAGGTAAGGAGACAACTCCCTGTAGACCCAACTTTCCAGCTTCTGGTTATTATGAATAAGGCTGCTATGAACATAGTGGAACATGTGTCCTTATTACCAGATGGAACCTCTTCTGGATATATGCCCAGTAGGGGTATTGCAGGATCTTCCGGTAGTACTATGTCCAATTTTCTGAGGAACCGCCAGACTGATTTCCAGAGTGGTTGAACAAGCTTGCAGTCCCACCAACAGTGGAGGAGTATTCCCCTTTCTCCACATCCACACCAGCATCTGCTGCCACCTGATTTTTTTATCTTAGCCATTCTTACTGGTGTGAGGTGGAATCTCATTTCTATACACGTGTTTTCTCCTGTTCCTGTATCCTGGTTTGTGAGTATGTGGTATGCATGTATATAGTGGAATTTTGGTTTCTTAAACACACACACACACACACACACACACACACACACACACAGAAATAGTATGTGAATATTTTGTTTTAATCCCAGGTGTGGGGATATGGGGGCTGCTTCACAGCAGGTGATTATGATTTGCCTCGTGCTCTAACAGGGGCATGGTTTTGCCAGCTGCAGATAGTTTCTGCAAGTGTGTGATGTTTGGAATTCTGGGGACTTTTCAATGGATATATAAATGCTAGATAGTGTGGTGGCTCGTTGGTTAGTTGGTGGTTGGATGTTGTTGGCTGTGTTATGTCAAGTGGTAGTGTGTGGAGAGATGAAAAGAAGGAATTACATATTTTGATAGTGAAGATCAAACTTGCTCCAAGGAACTTGATGCCCCTAATCAGCAGGAAGTAGTCTAATGATAATGTCACCCCCTCTCTGCTCTATTCTTTTCTCTCTCCTACCTAGTGTTAGGGGGTTGAAAGGTGGAAGAAGAGAAGTAGAGAAAGTGGAAGAAAGAAGAATCCACAAAGTAGCAAATTCAGGTGACACATGTATTATCATACACTTAATCTTTGCATTTAGATAAAATCCTAGAAAGAAAATCTAAATGCCACAATTTAGAAAATAACAGTTGTAATTCTATGACCATGAATACAGTCACATTCCTTGCTAAAAACAGAAGGTACCTACAGAGTAGTCCTGCAAATGGGCATTCAGACACTTATCCACCTAAGACACAGGTTTACAATGTGGCCGAATCTCTCGTGATAGTGTGCAAGCTGTTTAATGCTGTATTTCATGCAGGCGTTCCCATGGCTTTGCTACATTCCTGATCCCTGGGAAATGCTGGCCGATGGGTTTCTAATCTGGTGACATCGACATCCACTGGGTAGCATTTTCTAGATGAAAACACACCAGCATAAAACACACACACATACACACACACACACACACACACACACACACATGCACACAAACTAATGAAGAAAATAAAAACTTATACTTTCATACTTTTCACAGAGCTTCAATCAGACCAACTGAGAAGCTGTCTAGGGGACTTGTCTCAGCAACTACCAAGTTCCTTCAGTGACACTTGGCCCTGTCCAAGTGAGAGTCCCTGACCACTTCAGCTACCATTTTAATTTGCTTTCGATTTTAAACACTTAGATGAGTAGTTCTCCGTAGGGGCTGGTAGAAAGCATGCCAGATAGATTAGCTCTGTACCCGCACACCTCCACATGCAAGTAGCCCCACTTTCATTAAGGAAAATGCTGATTGTGATAATCAGGAGTGCTGCTGTGACTCTCTGGGCTCTCACTGGCTTGGAAATTCAGCTACAGACCAGTGTGGTGGGACACTTCATATCTAAAATTACATAATTAAAACCAGTTGAGTTACAGGCAGTCATGACCTGCAGATGTGGGAGCTGGGATCCAAAGTCAAATACTCTGGAAGAGTAGCAAGAACTCTTATCTGGTAAGCCACCTCTCCAACCCTAGAAAAGTGACCTTCTAGTAAGGACTTTTCATATGGAATTTTTCATCATCTTCCTAAAGGGTCCCAGTGGGAACACATGTCTTGAAAAATGTCGATCTTTCGGCTGATAAGGATGAGTGTGATTTGCCCATTGATAGGTTGCCCATGCCAATTGGATAATGACCTCATATCCAGAAGCAAATAAATGGGCAGCAAAAATTGAGTTCAGTGGGTTAAATAAAATAAGACATAGATTTGGAAAGTAGAAGTGTTGGGGAGACCCTAGAGTTAGTTAGAAAGGATAGATATGATCCCAGTACATTGTACACATGCATGAACTTTTCAAAAAACAATTTAGAAGTCTTATTTTTAAAAAGAGAATGAGTGGAAGTATGTATAGACTCTTAGCATACATAGTACAAGAAGACACACTCCATTCCTGGCGCATGCAATTCCCCGCAGAATACAGGCTTTCAGCAGTGTGATGAAGCCCATAGTGTTTGCAGAGCTTTGGAGAACAGATGGTCACAACTTGAACGGCATTAAAACTTTAAAGATCCTTAGTGTTGTTTAAGGATCGTGTGAAACAAACTTCAATACAAATTCATTTATTCCATTTAATTCCCAAAGTCCAGTGGGAAAGAGGAGGACTGGAAATGTCAGGGGTGGAAAAAAAATCCAGGGTTCTAAGATATTGCCTTGTCCAAGATTTAATTAATTGAAGTGGGAAAGTAGGAACTGAACCAGAGTTTCACAGCAGACACTGTCCTTTTGACCTTAGTGCTGAGATGCATAACCAGAGCTTGAGGTTATCTGCACCCTCTGCCCTTCACTAAACATCAGTGGGAATCTTTCAAAGTGACTGAGCCAACCCCTCCAGAATATGGTTTGACTCCTTCCCAGACAACTGTGGGATTAACCAGAGTTTTAAATGAATCGACCAGTGGGCTGGGGAGAGAGCTTGGACTACCTAGGACCCACACTAAAATGTTGGCCATGATGGTTGGCCCCAGTAATTCCAGTTGGGGGCAGATTCCAGGCAGAGCCCCAGGGTTGATGCCTGGGGCCCACTAATAGCTTCTCCAGCTGAAAAAGTGAGTTCTAAGTTCAGAGAGAGTCTGTCTCAAAAAATAAGAGAGTTACAAAGGAAAGAATAAAAGCTGACCTCAACTGCAACCCTCCCCCCCCCCACACACACACATACACATGCACACAAACACATACACACTCATGTAGGCATACTTTTTTGGCTACTTTATTGGGCTCTTATATCTACCATCCTTCTACACCCCAATCTCTTCCAAACCCCCCCCAACACTAGGTAGGCTAGAAAGAAGATTATAGGAAAAGGAGGGCATAGATCTCTTCAGACTACTTCCTGCTGATAGGAGCATTGAGTTCCTTGGGGCAAGTCCAATCTACATTGTCAGGATATCCATTTCCTTCTTTTCATCTCTTTACTCAGGATCTCTTGACAAACTACAGCAACAGGAACCACCAGCAGCAGGGGGAGCAGCTGCAGCAAGGGGAGCAGCTGCAGAGGGAGCAACAGCAGCAGGGGGAGCAGCTGCAGGGGGAGCAGCAGCAGCAAGGGAAGCAGCAGCAGGGGGAGGATCAGCAGCAGCAGGGGGAGCAGCAACAGCAGGGGGAGCAGCAGCAGGGGGAGCAGCAGCAGCAGGGGGAGCAGCAGCAGCAAGGGGAGCAGCAGCAGCAGGGGGAGCAGCAGCAGCAGGGGGAGCAGCAGCAGCAGGGGGAGCAGCAGCAGCAGGGGGAGCAGCAGCAGGGGGAGCAACAGCAGCAAGAGGAGCAACAGCAGCAAGGGGAGCAGCAGCAGGGGAGCAGCAGCAGCAGGGGGAGCAGCAGCAAGCAGCAAGGGGAGAAGCAGAGTCCACAGCTTCTTGGGGCTCTGGCATTTTTTACCCTCCCAAGAGTCCTCAGAATTCTAAACTATCTTCAGCTGGCAGAACCATACCCCTGCCAGAGCATTAGACAAATCATAGTCAGCTGCTGTGGACAATCTGAAGTAGCCCCATATCCCACATCTGGGATTAAGGCAAAACATATCCCTATAACATACCTGGGTTTTTAAGAAACCAAAATTTTTACCACACACTGGTGATGAGCAGCTCAGTTCACTTTCAGAGTGATGCTTGTCACTGAAGCAAGCTTGCACTTCCACATGGCTCTAATCTGATAGTCTGGGTTACAAAATGGCAAGGCGTTATGAGCAGAAAGCAACTATGTAACTATGTCAGAGTCTCTCCATATAGTCTCCTCCCCCCCCCCCCCCCCGTCAGCTTATTTTGACTCAAAGTGAGTAACTGTTGAAGACCTTGACACCAGAAGCTGTACAAATACAAATGTACAAACACATGTGTTTCCATGTTCAGCTGGTAAGCAATCAGCTGAGATGAAACTAAGGGAGACATGAATTAGAAACCTGTGCACTCTAAGCCGTGTCCCAGAGCAGTTGGTTAACGTGTAGAACACACTCTGCAGACAAGAAGCTTAAGAGTACAGATGGCATGCACAGCCATTTGACCACTGTTACAGGTGGGGTTTCCTACCATCGGGCAGACTTGTTTTCTTGGTCATTTCACGGTGACTCCATTTGTAGTCATTTCTTTGAATATTCCTGGGGCAGCTCTGCTAGATTTAGACAATGAGGAATAATATGTCCTTTGAAGCATGCTCTTAATAAAAGCAGCTTTAACAATGGCTTCCTAGAAGAGAAAATTATCTCTAGGTGCAGGCTGTCTCCACTACCCGGGGACAGTCATGGGTAACCAGAGGATAGGAGGGGGATAGCCACCAAGGCAGCTCATTCCTCATGCCTGCCTCTATTTAACAGCGCTCGGAGATGCTCCTCAGACAAATTTAGAATTCTGAGGGTTTTAATGAGACACAAGTCTTAGTTCAGCCATAAATTCTTCACACCTTGCATATTTATTATATACTGTTACTGTGAAAACTAGCTGCCATGCGCTGTGGAAGTCGGACCCAAAGAACCAAGGACAGTGACACCCTCACTGCCTATGTCTGATCTTTACAGCTATGGGAGCTGGCAATGATCCTCTCTACTTACCTGTGTACCCACTCACTAGCTTGGAAGGCATCTTGGGCCCTCAGCATGTTCACTTTCTCTCTGATGTCCTTTATCTTCCTCAAGACAGGGACTGGAGTTGTAGTCTGAGAAGGAAGTGGGTTTAATCAGATAAAGGGGAGCAGGGGGTGCCTCCCTGAGGAGGGGACACACCCATGATGGTTGGTTTGAGCATCGATTTGACGGGATTAAGGGATGCCCAAGTAGCTCATAATTCAGTAATTGTTCATGCTCAGCAAGGCTGAGCCTGATCCTCTGCTGGAAAGGAAATACATGTGGCTCAGAATTTGATTAGAATAACTGAGCTGCCTCAGGGGAGCCTGAAGGGTGGGGGATGGGGACAGCAAGTAGTTGTGACTCACAGGAGAGATCCACTCTCAATGAAGATGGACACTGTCCAGCTAGCAGGGGCAGGGCAGATGTAACTATAAAGTAGAGGCAAGAGAATATTTCCTCCCTTCTAGTGTAATATCCAAAATGAATTCAAGACCACCCAGTACCTTCCCCCTTCGAAAAGGACTTTCCAAACTGTACTAGCAGGCAAAGTACAGAGCCAGGTAAGGAAAGCTGGCTGACTAAACAAATGTAAAAACATAGTTTTAGCGGTCAAAATCATTAAGCCTGCAGCTACCAAAAATAATATTAGCTGTTCTCAGAGAAATAACCATGACAAGATTAACAATTCTCCTGCCCCCCCACCCCACAATGAATTCTGACAAAGACTACAAACCACCCTGACCTTATTGCGAGAATTCCCCTCATGTTAATAGCTGTGACGTTACTAGCTGACCCATGAGTTCAAAATGTACTACTACTCTGCTGACCAAATCATAATAACCCATCATGGGGGCAAAGTGAGGGACTAGGCCAAAGGGTTACTTAGTCACTATACAAACCAACCAGTGCCTGAAAGGGTTACTTGCTACACCAATGAGAGCCCTGTTGCTCAAATCTGCCCCATACAAAGATATGAAAAGTGTGTTCTTTCTTTGTTCTGAGTCTCTCCTCTGGCCTGTGTGCTGAGAGGGGAGTCCCCAACATGTTGGATAAGTAAAATCCTCATGCGTTTGCAGCAATGGCAGTGGTCTCTGTGGTCTTTGTGAGTGAGGATCTTTTGAAGAACACCAACACTAGCCTTAGCCCTCCTTTTCCTCTTGCCTTTGACATTGGAATTCCAGGTTCTTTGCTTTGGGACTCTGGAACTGTGTTCTAGTTTGCTTTTTGTTTGTTTGTTTGTTTGTTTGTTTCTGCGATTAAAATCCCATGACCAAAACTAACTCTGGGAGAAAAGAGTTTATTTGGCTGACAGTTTGCAGACTGTTACTGAGAGAAGTCAGGACAGAAACTGATACACAGGCTATGGAGGAACACTGGCTACTGGGTTACTACCCATGGGCTAGCCCATCCTGCTTTGTTATAGCACACAGAAACACTTGCCCAGGTATGGTACTGTGCACAATGAGCTGAGGTTCCTCAGGTTCATCATTAGGCAAGAAAATGCTCCAAAGACATTGCCTCTGATGGAGGCATTTCATTAGTAGAGGTTCCATCTTTCCAGTTGACTCTGGGTTTGTGTCGAGTTGACAGATGACGCTGACAAAGATGGTCCAGGAGCTCTGCGGACTGTCAGACTTTCCGCTTTGACCTGAGAGGTAAGCCATCTGCTTCCTGGGTATTGAGGACTTAGGATGTCCCTGTTCTCCAGCAGGCAGGTGAACTATTAGAGATTTCTCAGCTTCCATGTTTGATTCTCCAAATTCTCTTAACACGAGTTCACATCTATCCTTCTCTCTGAACACTCCTCTGACAAGTTATATATGTCTCTGGAGAGAAACATGTATGCAGTGAGGACTCTAGGGCCTCTGGACAAAAATGACCATGAAAGCAGTGTGCCTTGAAGGAGAAGCCTCACACAGATGGCTCTCTAAACCCCTGTGTAATTTTGCATTTGGAACTGCACATTCATTTTTTTACAAGTTTCTCCGATACAAATGTTTCAGATCTCACAAAACCTGGACCCATCCTGGAAACTACAAAGGGAAATCGAGATATCAGGTGGTACCCTTGTCTGTCCTGGCCTTAGCAGCGAGAATAGCTTGTCTTAAGTCCAGGGCTAGGGCACCATCCAGAGGGCTAAGGAAAGTGGAGATAAGAAGTGCAAAGACACAGTCCTACATTTATTTTTTACGGTTCAGCGTGCAGTGACTGTTGGGACAGCTGTTCTAGACGACAGAATTGAGCTGGACACACATCATGAGTTTGAGACCTTCACCTGAGTGGCACTGAGGGCTGAATTAGATACTCCTCAAGTCTAACTGATGCCTGCTTGAACTTGCTCCATCACAAGAAGCTCTCTCCCAAACACATGGAAAATATACTACACACACACATTATTATCATCATCATGCACACACAATACACATATACACATGCACACAGACATACACATCATACACAGAGACACACACATCATTATCATCAGCATGCACACATGCACACACACATACACACATGCACACACACACATCTCTCTCTCTCTCTCTCTCTCTCTCTCTCTCTCTCTCTCACACACACACACACACATACACACACACACAGAGGAAATAAAGACATATGGCTTCTGTCCTCCATACACCGGGTCACTTCCAATCATGAAAAATAACATCTATGTGCTCAAAGCCCAGACAAACTGGCTAGAGATCCTCATATCCTGTCCCCTAAATCCCTTGCTATTTATGGCATAACACATCTTGCCTGTTTCGTGATGCTTCCCTGCCTCTGTCCATGCTGTTTGTCGCCTCTGGAACTCCTTCTTCCTCCATTATGCTTTTCCCTTCCCTCTAAGGCCACAAGTCACTCGAAGTATAGAATTGGCTCAGAAGCAACCATTAAAACCCTGTCTTTCTTTCTGATATAACAGAATACATCCTGAAATTAACTGAACTGCTTACCATTTTAGTCAGAGATCTATAGAAGAGCAGAACAAATATACTTGTGTATATGATATTAAGGGGGATTTATATGACTAGGTTTGCATAAGAGAGTCTGGATAGTCCAACAATGGCTATGTGCGTGCTAGGGAAGACAGACAACCAGGTTCCCAGGCTAGCAAGCCAGATGTCCCAGCAACTGTAACCCAACATGGGAAGCTGGGAAAGTCCCTAGAGAGCTGCTGGTATTGAGTTCACATTCAAAGGTCAAAGGTCAAAGAAGCCAGAGTCCAGCGTTAGCAGACCATGGTGACAGTAACAGACTCACTCAGGAAAGAAAGGACTTGCGTGGAGCTCAGCTTCTTCCTCTGTCTTTCTTTCATCTGAGCTGCTGGACTGATGGAAGATGTCGCACACACACTGATGGTTCCGGCTGCTGGAGACATCCCAATAGCACACAGACAAGCAAGACCAGCTACTCTATTTACTTCCACTACCTCAATTCACTTCCCCCCCCAAAAAAACAGAATAATAAAAGTAATTGTCACTTATCTTAAATGATAAGAAGGCACAAAGGTAATAAGATGATCATAGATTTTTTTTCTCTCTGAAAACAGCATTTCTAGATACAGCATCTTCCCCACCCTATCTGAAGTAGGGGCTCTTCACCATCCATCAAGGTTTAATTTTCTGTCTATTCACAACTGCTTAATGCCACCTACTTTTTTATTGTCTGTCTCTGCATGGTGTAAACCCCACAGCCAGAAAAACATTATACATCTAAACAGCATCTAGCACATAGCAGATACTCACGAAAGATGTTCTTAGTGAAAAATTAAACATCTTCTATAGCATCAGGCACTTACTCAATGCCAAAGTCTCAAAGGGTGCTGAATCAGGGACCAGGAAGATTGCACAGAGGGATGCACACTCCCATCCCTCAAGCAAGCCACCGATGGGATCCATTTGTCTTTGTCACAAGGAAACATATTTCAGTTTCTTGGAAATCACAAACTAATGGGTAAGGCAGGTGTATCCATTCATGTATCCATCACTCATGCTTCAATCCACCTATCCATCCATCCATCCATGCATGCATCCATCCATCCATCCATTCATCTATCCATCCTTCCTTTCTTCCTTTCTTCCATCCATCCATCCGTCCATCCATCCATCCATCCATCCATCTATCCATCCATCTATCTATGTTTCCACACACACATGCTTCTGTCTATCCACATAGCAGCTAAATGTCTGCTTCATCTTTGGTTTTATGTTAGGCATCCAAGACAGAGAAAGGAAGACCATGTCTGACAGCCTACAATAAACCAGATTCTATTCATGAAATAAACACAATTTAGCCAGAGTACAGGACTCCATCCCCACTTCTTCATCAGCCTCTGCTCAGACCCCTTCTTTGCATGATGTCTATTTTACATGGTCTCTGGTTCTCCTTAGGACCTGCTTCCCATCAGGTGTCCTAGCAATGGACTTTCCTTTCCCCACAGTCATCAGGGACTACCTACACTTCGGTGATTGAAAGCTTTCTTTGGTTCCCTTTTGTCGTGTGGCCCAGGGGTCATGCTTCATCTTGCTCTTGCCTATACCCAGTCTGATGCCTCATTCTTCCCATCTTTTCATCCAGCACCAAACTCACATGATATCCTTCCGCTTTGAGCCTCACCACACCCTGACCTCTCATTTACAAATCCTCTCCCTAGCATGCCCTTTAGGTACTCTCTGTCAATTTGTTTGCCACTCCTCCAGAAAATTACTCTCCCAGTAGACGTTAGACCTTCATTGCTTAGCAGTTCCTCCTGCAACAACTCCCCTGGCTGTTCTTGTGCTAAACTATGGACTACTCTCATGAACACATTATGATTTATTACAGGACATCAAACAGTTTTCACTTCTCTAACCTGCATCTCAAGCACAACCTCAGAGACGAAGTAACATCCAGTTAGTGTTTAATATATGCATGCATGCATCATGAATTCATAGGTGAGTGGGTAGATGGATATATGGCTGCATGGGTGGATGCATGAATAGATGATATATATCTGCGTGGATGCATGGGTAGAAAGATGAAAGATGCATGGTTATGTCTGCCTAACTTATTAGTCTGTGATCTCCAAGAAGCTGGGATCTATTGGATTACATGTTATTGATTAATGAAGCAGCATTGACCCTGTATATCAGTGTCTAAGGAGGTGGGTGGATGGAGATGCACAGATGCACAGATGGATGATGCATGGGTGGATACAAAGATAGATGATGTGTACTTGCATGCAAATGAGGACGAATGCATGCATGCATGCAGGATGAGTACAATGATGTGTGGGTGGGTGGATAAACTGAGACATGGATGCAGGGACAGTAAGATGAATGATGATGAGTGACACGCATCACAAACATGTCTGTCTTACTCATTAGTCTATGATCTCAGAGAAAGTAGATCTAATGACTTGCTCCAGTACATGAGTGTCTAGGTAGCTGGCATCTTCACAGGGCTGGGAGGGTTGGTTCAAAGCCTGTTGACAGCAAACAGGCCTTTGCACATCTAAGTGCTTTAAAAGTAGTCTAGGAAGCAGACGTATTCATCCACAGAGAACCCGCCTGCTTTACGTATCTCCCCACTATACACCCAATAGCTACCATCCTTAGATAAATTAAATCCTGCAGCTGTCAGAGACTACATGGACTCCTGTCATTTGGAGCTCCCTGGATGAGAAGGTCCCTCTCTCCACTCTGCCATGTCTAGGCCCTTACATGCATGTCCTCTGGAGTTCTCATCTGGATTCCCAGTCTATCCACATCTTAGAACTGTTCTAGCTTCTACGTGTCATTTAGAGTCATCTCCTGCATGTAAACTTGGCCTGCTATCAACTTCAGTTCCATTGTTATCCTGTTGGCACTGCCTTTCCCTGGCTAGACCCGAAATCTCTGGGACTCACCACACACTTCAGTGTAAACCTGTTACCACTGTTACCTCTGAGCCCTATGCCATCTCCCCGTGGTCCTGCTGCACACAGCAGATCCTCAGTCAATGCAATTGCCCGCAGAGGTAGATGGGTGTGTCTCACATCACCAATGTTCTCTCTGTGAATCCTAGTCTTTGGTATTTACCCCGGTAGAAAGCATTTGATACAGTCCCCCTAAGACACTTGGCTAAATGTCTGTGGGTCAAATGTATAGAATTGGTTCTTAAGTGATGCTCTCTTACTTTGATCATAAGGCATGTGTGCCAACTTGTTTTTATGTCAACTTGACACAAGTTAAGGTCTTTGGAGAGGAGGAAATGTCAATTGAGAAGTTGCCCACACAAGAACAGGCTGGGTAAAAACAGCCTGTAGCGCAATCTGTTAACTAGAGATTAGTGTGGGAGGGCCCAGCCTATTGTGAGTGTGGCCCTCCCTGGGCTGGTGGTCCCGAGTATTATAAGAAAGCATGCTGAGCAAGTCAGGAGGAGAAAGCCAGTAAGTAGCACCCCTCCATGGCCTCTGCATCAGCTCCTGCCTCTAGGTTCCTGCCCACTTTGAGTTCCTGCCCTGACTTTCCTTAATGAAATATGTAACCCAAATAAACCCTTTCCTAACCAAGTTGCTTTTGGTCATGGCATTTCATTCCCACAATAAAAACCCTGAGACTACATACATACCACCTATAGGACTTTGGATAATGAGAAAAACAAGGACAGACAAGTACTGGATGACACCAGCTCAAAATGCTGAACACTAATGGGCAGACCCTGTCCAAGATGTCTCTGAAGCCTTATGGTGCACTCAGCTAAAACTCATAGGGGTTACCTGATACTGTGGGAAGGCATGGATTAAATGGAAAGCCATGGTTCAACCCCCCCCCAGAGGCTTTCTCAATGCACATTATGTGGAGAGAGGGTGGAAGAGAATGTGGAGACAGCGGGAGCAAGAGGGAAAGAGAAAAAGGCAAGAGTAAGAGTAGGAGCAAGAGAGTAAGAGAGTAAGAGAGAGAGGAGGGGGCAGATAGCTTCTTTTATAGTGGGCTGGGCCTACTTGGCTATTGCCAGGTAACTGTGGGGAGGATCATACCTGGCTGTTGCCAGGTAACTGTGGGGTAGAGTCCAGACAGAATACCAGGAACTTGGAGCATTGCCCTACATGACTGAAGGTCACAGGATTATGGACCTGGGGCCTCATGTCAGGAGCCTAGTGTCTGGGAGCATGTAGCAAAACTTCCTAGCGTCCCTTGCAGAGTTATCTGCTGGATCTCTGGGGTTTAAACCTAGCTCAACCAGAAAACAGGCTGCCTTTAACGGTCCCACCATGTACGCCATGATTTCTTTACACATCTCGCTGTCTGCCCATCCTTTGTTCAGAAGACTGTGCTGTGCACCAGGAACGCACAGGTGAAGAAGGCTGCATGCCTGCGGCTTTCATCAAGCACCCAGCTGCTGTCGCTGCACTGCCTTGAGCATTTATTTACATCAACTTCTTCATTATTTTCAGATTTGGTAGGTATAAAACAGAGCACACCAGCTGCCGCAAAATAGCTCCCTTCAAACCAATACAAGATTTGTTTAGATTTCTTGGATTTTTTTTTTTTTTTTGGCCGCTTTCCCTGGAACCAAATGACTGTTGATCACTCTCAAAACTTTTTGTTTTCTTTCAAAAAAAATTTTTTCAGACAATATATTCCCTTCATAGTTTCCCTTCTTTCAACTCCTCTCAGATTCTCCCTACCTTTGGAAAGGAATGCTTGCCTCCCAGCATTTAGAAGTATAAAATGATATATCCCACATGCCAGCAGAACACAGCATTCTCTGGAGAGAGACACAAGGGTATCCCAACAATATAATCATCAACATAGTGGAGCATTTAGCGTGGCTCTTTCCTACTGTGGAGGTCTACATTTGTAGTTGGATTATCTATTGTCTGTGGTCTCAAAGGAATAGCTGCCCATAGTGGGGTCTCCTAGACAGAGGATATGTATAGTTGTTTGGTGTTGTAAGACCAGGCCAATGGCAGAAGCACCATCAGCCACTGCATGACCTTGTATCTGGGAGACCTTAGAAAAATCATTTCTGGGTGCCACCATCCTGCACTGCCTTGCTTCCAGGTACACACCTTTGCTTACTACCACACCATCACAAGAGCAGAAGAGTCTCATCTAACTCTCACAGAGTCAGCCATATAAGTGCCATACTCAGAACCCTCAGTCCATGCTTTGATCTAGAGGAACTGTGCCCCTGGAGAAAGCTCTCCGGCTAATGTAACTCTTGGCTATGACCCATGAAGTTAACGAGGGTGAAGCCCATTTTCCTCCCTATGGTCATTTCAACATGATGGCTGGAGGAGGTAATTACTTCTCCCTTCAAATTGAATTAAGTGTTTTAAGGAGATGGCACCTTTGTCTTTTCATGAGGGAAATCCACCTCTTCATTATCTGCCAACCTCCAGGACCCTTTCCCATGGTGTCTGGTTAGATTTCTTTATTTAAGCTCCCCCACTGCAACAGCCCAGCAGAGCCATCTGGCTGGAGGGGTTCTGAGAGAGGCTTTGGCAGGAGGTAAGGGCTATAGAGGTGTATGACACACAGGGCTGTGCTTAGAAATACATACAATATGCAAAAACTCACAGGAGCCAGTTATGTAGACATGCGCTTACAGAATGGATTAATGGAGTAGAAGGGGTTCGATTCTGGCTATATAATGAATTTACCACATTACCACATACAATAATTTAAGCACAGGCATCCAAAGGTATGTGAAGGTGCCTGTTTCGTGATCTCCATGTACCACTGTGGTTACTATCTAGAGTGTGAGAAGTTGCCTACCCTGGTAAAGGAAGTTAGCAGTTAGAATATTGATGAAGATGTAGCTTTTCCCCATCAACATCAGATCATTAAGACAAAGGCTTTGGGCAGATAAGTATTTCAGATAAAAATTAAACAAGTGGATATGTTTCATGGGTCCCCAGGAATCTCAGATCCCACCCCCCTGACCTGCCCTAGCTAGAAGCATTGATGTGCCTTATGGCAACCCAGCATCTGTCACAGAACATTGGGCAGGTGCTGTGAGAATCCACTCACAGCCATATGGCACCTGTGTGTGTGTGGCCTTCTGACACCGAAAGCAGGTCTTGCAACAACATAGATTTTCTAAGCATCAGTTTCTAAATGCTGAGTAGCATCCATAGGCCCAGGGGCTGATGGGATGCACCATCATGCAAGTCCTAATAACATAAAAGAAAGTAGTGTGTTTGCTCAGGCTAGATATGTTCACGTGACACACAGAGGTACAAGGGCATCTGTCTCCAGTGTTGGAGACTCTCTCTGCAAGTAATTCTAGAAAAAGAGAAAAAGACCTAGTGCAAAACAGTTCTTTTTTGTCTTGTTTTGTTTTTAAGCTCAAAGACAATTGAATTACCATTTAACAGAAGGAAGAGGAGGGGGAGGAAGAAGAGGAGGAAGGGAAGGAGGAGGAGGGGAAGAGGGTGAGGAGTAGGAGGGAGGAGTAGGAGGGAGGAGGGAGAGGGNAGGGGGAGGAGGAGAGGGAGGAGGGGGAGGAGGAGAGGGAGGAGGGAGGAGGAGAAGAAGAAGGAGAAGAAGGAGAAGAAGGAGAAGAAGGAGAAGAAGAAGAAGAAGAAGAAGAAGAAGAAGAAGAAGAAGAAGAAGAAGAAGAAGAAGAAGAAGAAGAAGAAGAAGAAGAAGAAGAAGAAGAAGAAGAAGAAGAAGAAGAAGAAGAAGAAGAAGAAAGCTGTCTGGCAAGCAAGCTATAAATCTCAGCAGCTGCCTGGAGGAGGAAAACAGAAGACAAGAAAACAAAGGCCATCCTGTTTGAATGAAACCAGCAAGGAAGTTAGACACTTACCAGTAGGCAGCCACACATCTGGGATGGGGACTTAAAAAGAAAAAAAAAGTTAAGAACACTCAAATCATCTGGGAACCCAAGAGGAGAGGGAAAGTGTGTTAAGAGATAGAGAATAAAAGAAGTTACTTTTTTTTCTCTGAGTAATTTACAAAAGTGGGCACATTCACTAAGCTGCATATCTGTAAAGCTACTGATCTAGGGGTCAGGAATTCTGGGAAGGAAAAGATAGTATCTCATTAAAGAGATACTTATTATGCCCATCTTCTTAGCATAGCTTAGAGTGAACTGGTACCATCATAAAGGCATTTAGAAGTACACAGCAGGGTCTGGGGAGCAAGCCATTAAATGCCTGTGTCCTTTGTCACGAATTCTAAAGGTCTGGCTTCACAGTGTCACAATGCCACATGGGGCCTTTAGAGTGTGTGTGAACCTGCAGTTGTGCCATTCTTTGAAGATACTATCTGGCTATGGGTCCCTTTATTAATATTCAGTTCTGTAGCTTTAATTTTTCAAAACCTATTTTTAATGATGACTCTTAACTGCTTTAACCTCCCTTATAGCCCACCACCTACCAGAGGTAGTGAGAAAGAAGGGATACAGGGGAAGTGGACCTGTTTAGAAAGGTTCTTTGGAGCAACTCCCATCTGTGTTATCAGGAAAATGGCAGTTCAGTTCACAGGTTAGCAGTCAGCAGTAACTCGATCCACTTGCAAACACCTCACAGATAAACCAGCAGTCCAGTACAGTAGAGTCAGGTTAGCAACAGCAGTGGCATGACCTAGCAGAGACAGCCTGGCCTCAACCTCAGCTCAAGTCAGCAGGAGGGACTCAGAGGGACACCAGAAGTTCTCAGCTGTGCCTCTCTCAGGGAAATGAAGATCAGCAAAGATGCAAGACCCACAAGCCTTGCACAGCTAGCTGTACCAGCAAGCTGAGCTCTGTCTCTGTCACTCTGTGGAGTCCTATTTATACCCTCCAAACATCACGTGTCCTCCATGTGCTTTGCCTCAGCACAGCTCTTGCCTCAGCACCTGCATCCAATCAGCCCAAATCTTCAGAAGCAGCAAGAAACTGCAGCACACTACCAGAAGATTTCTGGTGTGCTTCTCTCTATGGTGTCCTGACAATTGCAGCTCAACTGCACAGTGTAAGGTGGACCAATACATGCGTGTCACTAGCCAAGAATCCTTCGTCATGTCTCCTTTCATGTGCTTGCTTCCGGAAGAATATCTTTTCTCTAGGTCTCAGCTAAACGTTCTTTCAGGAGTCTGTCTTAGTCTTTCACTTGGTGTCCACTAAACGTTTCTTCACGTGTTTGCTCCAGCAAGACAACATCCAACCTAATTTACAAAGAACCCTCAAGTTTCCACTTCACAGTTCCAAACATAAAAGACAATGCCCACTACTCTACAGGAATGTGAATGCCTACACAGCTATATCTAACCCACATTCTCATTCACAATGCATGGGTTGCTGTCACCCAACC
The DNA here is from genome assembly GCA_902729485.2 of Mus minutoides. Classification (NCBI taxonomy): domain Eukaryota; kingdom Metazoa; phylum Chordata; class Mammalia; order Rodentia; family Muridae; genus Mus; species Mus minutoides. The sequence continues at coordinate 5,751,787 of LR749495.1, read as the reverse complement.
TAGACATCCCAAGAAAGATGATGAAGATGATGTCAAACAATTACATAAGATTGTTCATGTATTGGTGCATGAAATCTGTCTTTAACTGAAAAATTGATCTAAATAAATTATAAATATAATTATATATATATATATATATGAATATTCTACATTTTAAAAAGCACATATTCAAATTGACAACAGAATGTACCTATTAAAATGAAATTTGCAGGCAAATAGAACTAGGAAAAAAAACACTCAGTAAGGTAATCCAGATCCAAAAAGATAAACGTCTCACGTTCCCAACCATATGTGGACCTTAGTGTCACATCTTTTGATTTGTGTTCAAATTAGAGCGGCTGTAGAAGACAGGAGGGGGAGAGGAGGAAGATTTTAAGGGAATAAAATGAAGAATAGAATGCAGGTGATATGAATAGAAAAAAAAACAATGGGGAGGTTTGAGTGTGTCGAGGGGTAGGCAGGTAGGGCAGAGGTGTGCATGGGGAAAAAGTGTCTAGAATAAGATGTTTGGAAAAGCCATATGGATACCTACTATATTATAAACTCTATGTGTGTGCTTGTGAGTGCATGTGTGTGTGTGTGTGTGTGTGTGTGTGTGTGTGTGTGTGTGTTAACATACAAATGTTTGTGTATATGTGCTAGGGCAGGAGAGATGGATGGCTCATTGGTTAAGGTCCTGGATTCGATTCCCAGCACCCACATGGTGGCTCACACCACCTGTAACTCCAGTTCCAGGGGATCTGACACCCTCTTCTGGAGTCCTTGGCCACTGCACACACGGGATGCACAGATTGGCATGCAGACAAGACAACCATACACATAAAGAAAAATAAATATATCTAAAAATGAAATTAAAGCCCAGTGCCAGGTATGGAATACTTCTTACATTGTTGGTCAGTGTGTCCTAGAGATCCCAAAACAATTATTTAAAAAACTTTTTTGAATGACATATTTGTTGGTCTTAATGAACATAGTTCCTTCACAATGTGTTATATACTTTGACCTATTTACACTCTTCCGTTCCACTCCTTTTCATTCCCCAACCCCCTTTCCTGTCCCCCAGTCTCTTTTCTTCCCCCAGTCCCCACTGCTTTCGTTTCAAGCACACACATAACACACACACACACACACACACACACACACACACACACGTACGTACACACATACACGTATACACACACACACACGTACACACACACGTACACACACACACACATACACACACACACACACACACACACACATACACACACGGTTTTACATGCCTATAAAGAATTTAGGAATTGTAACTGGGAAAAAAAACATACAGTATTTGTCTTTTCACATCTGGCTTAAAACTTGTTTGATATAATGACCTCCAATTTCATTCATTTCTCACAAAATTATATCATTTTGTCCTTCCTTGCAGCTGAATAAAATCCCCCTGTGAACATACAGTATAATCCCTGTATCCATTCTGTGACACCACCCCCCCCACTCCCCTAGGATCATTGTCTGATATTGGTCCACCAAAGCAAAGGAGCAAAGACAATGGACAGAGGGGACTGGAGTGGAAGCCCTATGAGTACAGTAATACATGACACACTGGGACCAGCTTCAGTGAGACAGATCAACTTTACTGGGGGTGATTCAGGGGTTATATAGTTTGGGGGATGGGGGTTGAGGGGATAGAAGTATCCAGGATGGGGAAAGGCCATCGGCTGGAGGCTTAAGGTACCAAGATGCCTGATTAGCATGGAGAAGCATTCCAGGAATCTCAGGCACTAGCTGAATGGGTTCTTGGGAGAAAGGCAGTTGAACCTATAATCTAACTATGGCTTCCTGACATTTCACAAGCAGGGGCACGTGGTGGTTAACGTCAGAGAAGGGGAAGACCTGCTAGTAAAGGGAATCCTTCATTATGCATGGAGCTCAGAAGCTATCCGGACAATGGTAGACTTTGACTTTAATTAGCAGGTCAACACATTCCTCTGTGGATGTCCGCCTGAGCTAATCTGTAGCTTGGCTATTGTGAACAGCAATGTGTTAAACATGGTTGTGCAAGTATCTCTGCGGTGTGTTGACTGACATTTTATGAAACCTTTCACTGGACTCCTCCCATGGGTCTGATGCTGCCTGAGAGTAGGGACTTGGTTCTAGTCTATGTATATACCTCTTGGAATGGGCAAAATGTTCCAGTGTGCTGTGGAATGTCAGGGGAAGGCAGCAAGGATAATAGATAAAGCCTAATCTGTATCTTGATCTCTACAGGGACCCAGGGATTGGGTTTCACTCTGAGAAATGATGCCCATCAAATTGGACCCATGGAAACATCTGTGCAGTCATCTTTCCTTCCCTGACTCCTGAATATTTCTACCTCATATCAAAGTCTCAAATAAACTGCAGTGCATCCAGAAAATTATTATCAGAGCAACAAAGAAATGAGCTGTGGGGCCATGAGAAGAATTCGAGGAAGGTTAAATGTGCACCTGAAAAGGCCACACCCCAGAAGATTTCAATGGCATGGCATTCTGGAAGAAGCAAAAGTATATAGGCAGGAAAGATCAGTGGTTGCCAAGGGGCTTGTGGGGTCATGAGATAACTCTCTGTGTACTATGATGACAGGTCTGTGTCCCATCTCTTTGTCCAGTGCCTGCAATGTACACCCCAAGGTGAATCCCACTGTGAACTCTGGACTTTGATGGTATTGATGTATCAGTGTGGGCTCATCAGTTGTAAAGAATGTAGCCTCCAGCAGGGGTATTGAGAACCAAGAAAGCTGTGTTCATGGGGTAATAGGTATGCGGGAACCCTTTGTGTCCATCTCTCAAGTTTTATATGAACCTAAGACTACTCCAAAAATAAAGCCTTTAAAATGATGGTGTATTTTCATTTTGTATTATAAATAGTCATAAAAGAACATGTATGTGTATACTCAAAAACACTTTGGCAAGCCTATATGCTCACAGGAAGATTTTTGATTACCTGAACAGGAAAGGCATGCTACCGCTAGTGTTGAAATGAAGGTTGTCAGGGCACGGTCTAAATGAAATTGCAAAGGTAAGAGAGAAAAACAGCAGGGGGAACCCCAAGAATAGCAAACCACACACAACCCTCAGCCCTCAAAGTGGCTCGCTTTACAACCAGAAGCAACGTTTTTATCTGTGGCTGAAGATACAAAAGTGGGACATGCTACAGATCAATTTGAAATCATCCAAAGCGACAGCAAAGGCATTTTCTGGGCCTCTTTTGAAATGGGGTAATGTATGTTTCCCCTTTGGCTTTTAATAGCAGAAGATAGAAAGAAGGTCATGTGCCTCTCCGATGCTCCCTCCCTGACGCCACATTTGACACGAATACCAACATTTGAGCCAGTTACAGCAATAATAGAAATTATTCCACCTAAAGGTTTGAATTGCAGGTATTTTTCTTTTTAAGTATATCTTTATGAATTCTTTGAGAATTTCATACATGCCTACTACATATTTTGGTCATACCCGCCCCACTCCTTATCCTAACCCCTCCCACCTCCCAACCCCCGCCCAACCTCAAGTCACTTTTTTTAAATACCCCACCGAGTCCAGTCTTTGCTGACCAGATACCATGGAGCATGGTCAGTCTACCAGGGACCACACCCTGAGAGAAAACAGAATCTCTCCCTCCCCTTTTAGCTATTATCTGTGCACAGCTCCTCAGCCAGGGTTGAGGGCTTATATGTCTCTCCTTCATCTGTACCATAATGTCGACTGGCTTGTTCTTCTACAGGTAACCACAGCTGCTTTGAGTGCAAACGTCCTGTAGCTATTTGGGGATGTGTTAGTCGAGACAGGGTCTTACTATCTATCCCCCAATTGGCCTGCACACACACACACTATGTACACCAGACTAGCCTTGACTCAGAGATATCCACCTACCTCTGCCGGACAGTGCTGGGATTAAAGATGTGCACCACCATGCCTGGTCCATGCCTGGTCTCTGTAATTATTTCTCCTATCTGTTGTCTGCACTAAATTAAGACAGTTTCTAAAAGTGTGCTATTCATTAGCTCACACTTCAGATGAAAAAATAAAAACCTGCTTCTACCCCCTCAGAAAGATCCATTCCTGGGAGTCTCAGATGTAGAAAGAGAAAGGAGGATGAAGGACCAACAGTTATGTGTTCCACATGGCAGCCAGACTCGGAGATTAATCAATCATACCCACTCCATTCTGCAGAGACAGAAACTGACCATATCAGATCTAGCCAGCCTTGACCTGTATGTCCGCTGCCTCTGCTGTCCAGTGCCCACTTGATCTGGGCCCAGCTCTCCCCAGGCTCCCTTTGCTACACAGCCCAGGTGATCACTTTACTCTGCTCTCTCACTTGTGCAGATAAACTTGATCAACACCGTCCTAAAAATTGGTGCTGCGCATTCTTCGATATGAGTTGTCTCTAAGATATTCTCAACCTTTAGAACCCAGATCGAGCACCCATTATGCCAGTGCCACAGGATAGTTTACTGAAGCTTAATTAAGAGCAGGACAATGTGAAAGCCAACTGCCCACCGCTATCTCAGTGCCTGCAGTGGCGGTGATGTGCTCTCCATGTTGGTATGGCAGGACTTGTCTAAGGCACACACCCATTTCCAGTTTCTCAGCTTTGCTTAACCTAGTTTGAGCTGGCATCCCATGGCACACCCCGAATGAGCAGAGCGCAACACAATGGATTGGATTTTAAGTGTGGCAGGGACAGCCCATTCCAAGGACAGTGATGGTCAGTATCTGCAGGGTGAGACTGGCCAGGGTTCTTTATATTCCAGACCCGTACCTCCACATACTAAAACATGGAGGACAAGAGCCAGCAGCCAGGGCTATCTGCTAGGCCTTCAGAAAGCTGGCTAGGCACAAGGAAAACTATTTGCAGTCTGGGGAAATAAATTAGAATATGCAAAGCTTATGAACACAATACCATTAACTCAGAAGATAAAAAGGTGCATAATTTGATAAGCCAAACATAAACGGCCTCCCTCAGCTTCTCAATTGCTATGTCTTTCTTCCCAACACAGTTCATCATTTTTATTGTGGTCGCCATAGTTTGTGGAAAGAGGAAATAATCTATATTTATAATGGGAAATGATTTGCATACATCATGCTTGCTATTCACGGTAACGAGGCCTTAGCGGAAGCCGATTCCAGCAGCTCCATATGAATGCAGGCGAGATAACCTGATATCTACGCGCTCATTTTGCTGATGAAAAAAAAAAAAAGGAGCTCCTCTCAAAGAGAAATCTCGAACAAATAAATAAATATTTTATTCTAATACCGATCAGTCTTCTCTGTCATAGAGACCTCTCCACCCCCGCTTAGGTCCAAGCTAATATCTTACTGTAAAGGAGTTGAAAAGGACCATCTATTTTTGCTCCTCAATGACAGAATGGATTCATTTAAACAAGGGGAAAACCTGCATGGCAGAGGCAGAGGTTCAGCTTTAGAGACCACACCCTTCCCCTTCCCTACTTGTTTACAAAGATGAGGTATTCTGACATTTTAATGGTCCTTAAAAACCCATTCAGTTCATAATTTCAGCCCAAGTATGACTCATAGCAAGCTGTTTGCTCTTTAGCAGTCCTATCTTTGTGGATCTTTGAGTTTTGGCAGGGAGACAAAAAAAAGAAAAGAACTTGCGGATAAATCACCATGATTACAAATACTCTCTACTCCCAGCAAAATATCGGAAGTATTCCGGTTTCTCACCCACCCATTGTTCTGGGGCTCAGAGCAGCGCAATGCTAATTTTATATCAAGAGAACACTGCCACCAGGACTCAGGGAAGAATGAGGCTCCAGATGTTTGACAGCTGATCAGAGACTCTTTCCTCTCACACACATTCTGAGAAGACGGTACTCCCAGTAACAATGCTTGAGATAAATCATGCCAAGCCACTGGTATCTGAGTGTGGGATACGATGGCACAGTTCCTCCCATTGTTTCCTACTTGAAAAGGTGTGAGGTTGACACTCATGTGTAATTTTGGAACATTAAAAAAAAATAATTAGCTATAGCTTGTCGTGACAGAAAGGTGCACATGCCAGAAGTGACCAATGAGTGAACACGAGGTGACTCGAATCACAGGTTGCACTGAAGCCAAGAAACGCTTGCTGCCCATACCCTCTGCACCCTCCATTCCCCCAAACTCCTCCATTCCCACCTACCCAAGGATCCCACATCTTCAGGCTTCACACTGGTTCTGTCCTCACTGAACCTTGAGAACCTGGGATACCGTTGCCCAGCTTCTGTTCACAATAAGCAGGTAGAACCATCTACCCGCTGTCGAGACCAGGATACAACTACTCTCATCGCATATGATATGTCTGAGAGGTCCAAATGCACTCCCCACCCCCACCATCAGGACATTTGGGCTGGGACTGATTTGAAGCTGTAAGAAAGAACTCATAGTCCATTTTCATTATGCTGTGTACATAGAGCTCATGAGAGCATTGTAGGCAAGCAGGAGGCACTGGGCCCCTGCCTTCCCTAAAGGGCAGCTGCTGCCTGCTTGTCAGAGCCTCTCAGTTCATCCTAGTATAAAAAGTTAGAGGCATCCAGCACCTGACTGGACACAGTATCGTAGAAGGAGGAAATTTCAAGCCAAGGATATACATTAGATGAAACTTTGCATCCTGAACCAACAGGACAGGCAATACTAGACACTAAGGGCATTGTACTTCCACCAAGAACTTGACCCATGAAGAATATAGTGTGTGTGTGTGTGTGTGTGTGTGTGTGTGTGTGTGTGTGTGTGTAGTAAGAGGTGGGGACAGTGGGCTGTGTGTATGTGTGTGTGCGTGGAGAGAGAAAGAGAGAGAGAGAGAGAAAGAGAGAGAGAAAAGAAAGGAGGAAAGAAAGAAAGAAAGAAAGAAAGAAAGAAAGAAAGAAAGAAAGAAAGAAAGAGGAAGGAAGGAAGGAAGGAAGGAAGGAAGGAAGGAAGGAAGGAAGGAAGGAAGGAAGGAGAGATTAGGAATATAAGGGCCAAAGTGGTACACCAGCCATTTTTGTTTTTTCTCTGGGGTGATGCTGGACTGTGCTACTCTGAGTTTCCATGGCTCTTATTATGAAGAGAGGACTCTTGTTTCTCAAAAATTCACTTTAAATTATGTGGTTTTCTCTCCTCTTTTTTCTTCTTTTTTTCTTTCTTTCTCTTTCTTTCTTTCTTTCTTTCTTTCTTTTATTGGTCTTTGCATGTGGGCTCTGCCTCCCTCCCCCATGTGTGTGTGTGTGTGTGTGTGTTGTATATACCTGTGTGTGTTTATACACTTATAGGACAGAGGTCTTCCTCAAACACTCTCCACCTTATAAATCAAAGCTTGAACCCAAAGCTTGCTGTCTCAAATACTGTAGCTCCCAGCTGGCTCTGGAGAGTCATTGTCTCCTCCTCCCTGAACACATGGGCTACAGGTGGCTGCTATGCCTGCCCAAGATTGATGAGGGTCATGGGAGCCAGTCGACAAACTCGGCTCCATACCCCACCATGCCTGCACAGCAAGCTCTTTACCCATTCATCTAGATCCCTTTGTTCCTCCCTGCCTCCCTTCCTTCCTACCTTTCTTCTTTCTTTCCTTCCTCCTTCCTCCTTTCTTCCCAGATCCTTCCTCATCTTCATTCTCCTCTTCTTCCTTTTATTTCCCCCATGCTAGAAACTAAAGGCCTTATCCGTGCTAAGCATCCACTTGCCACTGAGCCGTACTATCCCACCCCTAAATAGCTTTCCTGTATGTATATTTTGGCTGGTCAGAGTTTTTATAACACTTCATTCGAAGGGATGATGCCTACGTGTTTCCCACGGCTACTGGCATGGGTTTGATTCCCACCACTGAGGAACAATTTTGCTTACCCAAATTTTTTACCAAGGGTAGATGTTTGTCGGGATTTAAAATAAGTAGCCATTTTTGTTGGGCATGCTAACAGCTCATTGTGGGTTTAACATATTCTCCCAGTGACTAACGAGGTTGGGAGCATTTTTTGATGCACTTATTGATTCTCCAGAATTCAACCACTCATTCCTCAACTTTTAGAAGTCTCTCTTCCAATATGCTGACATTTTTCCCCGAACAAGTATAAATTTCTCTTGTTTGTGATCTTATAAGAAAAAATATATATTTATGAGGTAGGATTTCTTAATATATTCCAGGCTAGTCACAAACTCAGGATTTTCCTGCCTCAGCCTCCTGAGAGATGGGACCATGGCCATACGCAATGTGCCTGGTTTATAGTTGTCCATATGCTCTGGATAGTAGACTTCTGTTGACTTCATACATGAACGTATCTTCTTCCGTTTTGTCCTCGGTACTCCACATTCTCAGTGGGGTGTTTTGATGAATAGAATCCCAAGTCTTAACAAAGCTTAACTCATCAGCATTTGACTCTGTGCCTATTCCTTTCCGTGACTTACATATGAAGTCCCCACCTACTCAAATACATTTCCCTAGGACTCTCGTCTTTTGAATATAAAATGTATCCAAAATTCACTCTTGTGCAGAATGTCAAATTATAAATGTTTCCTTGTATGATATGAGATGTCACAGACTGTTTCCCCCACTGTCCAGTAGGGCTGGACCGGTGCCCTAAATCTGCTGCTTGGGTACCTGTACCTTCGGTGCCCCAGTGCAGACTTATGCAGCACCTCACACGTGCTACACTGCTAAGTGCAGACTCTCACCACATCAAACAAATCCCCCACATCCACTTCTCATGGCCACTACTCACACTATGGCTGTCATATAAACTGTAGAGTCAATTTCAGTATCTTCTGAGGCCTTGGTTGGGCTCACAGAACAGCTGTATTAGCAGCTTCACGCCGTGAAGTTTAAAATTCCCCCAAAGTAATACATCCAGTTTCCCACGTCCCTTGTAATTCATCCAAATGAGGCTTTTTAGAAACCCCTGCAGAAGTCATGGAGATCTCTCATTAAGCCCAGTCTTTGGTGTTTGAGTCCTTCGCTGTGTTGTAAGTGACAACGTTGCTTCATTTAATTTCTAAATGGCTGCTTCTAGGGGGAAAGATGCAAATGATTTTGTATCCACGTTTCCTCCCTAAGCGTATTCATTGACTGAGAAAATATCTTTGCTCTTTAATATTTCCCTCATATATCACCATGCCACCTGCAAACAAGGACAAGTTCTTTTTTTCCATCTTTAAACATTCTGTTTCTTCTTGTTCTTTAGAACACTGGCTGGGATGCCAATCAGCGTGTGCACTGTGTCTGGTTTCACTCCCTGTCTCACAACTCAGTGTGATTTTACTACACATCATCTATGTGCTGATTCTACTGTAAGATGTTACCCTTCCCTTTGACTCACATCTTAAAATTCTATTTTGAAGAACACTAGGGATTGAACTTGGGGCCTTCTGCATGCAAAGCGTACAATCTACCCACAAGTCCTACCGTGGCCATGCCTGTCACCTCTTCAGGTAAGACTTATGAAAACAGGGGCTGGAGAGGTGGCTCGTTCAGTGAGAGCACTGGCTGCTCTTTCAGAGTGTAGCAGAAAATAAAGGCATGACGTGGTGGTCAGCCCACCAGGCATACTGCATTTCTGAATAGGAAGCATGGCACACCGTGCTCCTGAGTAGTCCCAGAAGTCACAACACTGAATTCTGAAGTAGCATGAGTCACTGGTAGCTGGCCTGCTGATTAATCAGCGTCTCAATGGCTCCTTTTCTGTGCTTCTGTATAGAGGCCCTGGTGGTATGAGCACTCACTGGCCAATCCAATGTAATGTGCTAACAAGCACAGTCAGTAGGCTTCCACTATGTTAGTAGTTGTTCATGTACAATAAAGCAGTCACTGTTCCCCGAAACTGTCTCAAGTAGTTCATTTCCACACCCCTTGCTGTCCCCATGGGAACTGCAGTCTTGTCAGGGGACACCCTGGTAACAGTGGTAGCAGAGGACCCAGGTTCACTTCCCATGCGGGTGCTGGGAAGTGACTATCTGTAGCCCCAGTTCCAGGGGATCCAGCGCCCTCTCTTGGCTCCTCAGGCACTAGGCATATGCTGAACAGACGTCCATGGAGGAAAAAAAAATACAAACACATAGAACACAATAAAAAATGATTGATCACTTCAAAGATGCATGGCAACAGAAGTAGTTGTTCAGAGGTAGAGTATCAAGGTTTCAGGTCCCAGGAAGTTAGAGAAACAGACTTAGAACTGGTGTACTCTAGAGACAAGGTGGACAGGGATCTGGAAGGAGCCTATTACTCCTGCTGCCGTGGAAAGAGCTGTCCAGCTGATCCTTCTCCTTCAGGATGGACTGTGATTCCCAGAAGCAGGGAAACCAAAGAACCCTTCATGCTACGCCAGATGTTTTGTCATAGCAACAGAAACGTAACTGATACGCTGCACCTGAGAGAGCACCTTCCAGGCATGGCGTGGAGGTCCAGTGGATGTGGACCTACTGTGAGGTTGCTGAAATATGCCAGAAGCTATATATGGGGTGACTTTGAATTAAGACTTCTGGCAGAGTTAAGAAATGAAGATATTTCCCATGTAGATCATGTGACAGATTCGTGAGAGAAGCACGTTAGTTCAGGAAAGATTTGGATCTATGTTTTATCGTGTCCAGTGTGGCTGGAACTTAACCTGCCTGGTCAGCAAGGAAGTGAAGAAAAGACAGACACGTGTACAGAAAGGATGGGATCAGTGAGGCTGCTTTGGGTCTCCTACCTGTAACTCCTCACCCATTGCTCAGTAAGTGAGCCTAATGGACTTATTGGTACCTGGGTTGAACTTCAAAGGAATCAAACCTTTGTTTTGTCACTGTTTTTGACCTTAGAGGGATGGGGATAGATGTTTGCTTAGTGTACACACACACACACACACACACACACACACACACACACACACCAGGGAGAAAATTCTCATTACACTGTTGACCCAACTAGTACTCATAAAACACGAATTCTGTATTGGCATTCCCCTGAAGGGGAGAAGGAAGAGGAGGAGGAGGAGGAGGAGGTGGAGGAGGAAGAGGAGGAAGAGGAGGAGGAAGAGAAGGAGGAGGAGGAAGAGGAGGAAGAGGAGGAAGAGGAGAAGGAGGAGGAGGTTATTGATGTCATTTAATTGAAGGAACACCTGGAATTATAACACCCTTATTTTCTTTAAAAAGGAAAAGGAGGAGGAAGAAAAAGGTGAAGAAGGCAAAGATGTGTTTATGATAGTATCCTCATTTTCTTGAAAGTTTCATATCATGTGACCTACCTTCTAGAGCCAAATCAGGGCTAAGATAAGGGCTCAAATAGTTAGGAAGTCCGTGCCCCACAGGTGCCATTCACACACTGGCATCTGTGTGAAGACCAGTGCCTTCATACATCATGCACCCTGATGCCCAGCTTGTGTGCCTTGTCTGTGCCTGGCCTCTTCCTTGAGTCTTAACTGCCTTGACACTGGAGCTTGCAATACTCACCCCACCCCCACCCCATGACACCAGCAGGAGGAAAGCAAAGGTTTTTCTTATTTCCTTGTCTCTTCCCAAGACTAGACTGATCCACCCTTAGCCTGCTTCTTATCTCCAGGTCACCACGAAGAAGGTTTCTTAAATCTCCACAGAGCCAATTTCCCAGCGATGGTACCAGTAATGGCTGCTAAAAACCACTTGATAAAATTGCAGAGCGAACCCTGAGCTGTAAAAATATTATTCACGGTCTGTGGAGTAGCTTGATTTAGGGACAGTCAGGCCTCAGGAGTGGCTGAGGTACCCTCTTCCTGTTCAGTGTTGTGCCTTCGGAACTGCTCTCAGGTTTTGGAAACTTGGAGCTGATTTCAGCAGGGTTGGAGTACCTTGGATAACTGTCCTTTGACAGGAGATAATCGTGAGTGGGAGAGGAACCCTGCTATTTGATCCTTCCTGCTCGTCACACACTGGACAGCTTTGCTTCAAGATGCCTCCTCGTCTCTGCAGGGAGATTTGAGGCTCGTCACTGACGTTGTTGAGGGAACACTGGCCAAAATATGCAAGTGAGGGATGATTTCTGACTACTTTGGCTTTAAAGACCTCCTCCTCTGTTCTCCCTTCTCTTCCCTCTCTCTCTCCCTCTCCCTCTCCTTCTTCCTCCTCCTCCCCTTTCTCTTCCTTTCTCCCTCCTCCTCTTCTTTCTCTTCCTCCTCTTCTCTTCTTCTTCCTCCTTCCACCCTCCTCCCTTCTTCCACCCTCCTCTCTTTTCCTTCTCCTCCTCCCTTTTTCCTCCTAATTCTCCTCCTCTTTCATCCTCTTCATTCATTCTCCTTCCCTTCCTCTGCCTCCCCCTCCTCCTTCCCCTCCTCCTTCCTTCTCTCTCCACCCTTCTCCCTCTTTATTTCCCTCTTCTTTCCTTCTCCCTCTTTCCCCTCTTCCTTCTCCTCCTCTTCCCTTCTTCCTCCTTCCACTCTCCCCCTTCTTCCTCCTAATTCTTCTCCTCTTCCCTTCTCTTCCTTTGCTCTCCTTCTCCTCCTCTTCTCCCTACTCCTCCTCCTCCTTCTCCCAGGCTGCTGTCATTCCTATCTCACAGAGGGAAACTGTTCTAGTTTCCTGTCTATTGCTGTGACAAGACATTCCAACTAAAAGCAACTTAAGGAGGAAAAGGTTTATTTGGTTTGCACTTCCAGGTCATAGTCCATCACTGAGGGAAGTCAGGGCAGGAACTCAAGCAGGAGTTTGCAACAGAAGCCTTGGAGAAACACTGCTTGCTGGGTTACTCTCAGGCCCATGTTATCTACCTTCATTATACAGCCCAGGACCACCTGCTTAGAGAATGGTGCTGCCTACAGTGGACTAGTCCCTCCTACATTAATAACAATTAAAGCAATCCTCCATAGACATGCCCACAGGTCAATCTGATCTGGTCAATCCCTCACTTGGGACTCCCTTCTCTGGTGACTCTAGGCTATGTTAACAGTGAAAGGTGGTGAGGACAGAGCCTAACATAGTCTATACTCTTCCACTGTTAAAAGAGAAGCTATGGATAAGCCAGCCCTCACCTTTAAACACCTATGTTTTATTCACGTAGCTTTGTGTATTATGATATGTTCTCTGATACCCTGTAAGTTACTCTGAAATCAAGTTTCTGAGTCAACACAATGCTTCCCCATTTTGAGTAACACTATCCCGCTCCTTTTGAGAGAATATGATGGACAGAGATAACTCAGCCTGCAAAGTGCCTTCATGCACACCTCAAGACTTGAGTTGCAACCCACAAACCCATGTGAAAATGCTAGGTGTGGTGTTGTCACCCCAGCACTGGGGAAATGGAAGCTAGACCAGTCAACCAAGCCTATTTGCTCTATAGCCAGTGAGAGACCCCGTCTCGAAAAACAAAGGAGAACATTTCTGAGGAGCAACAGAGGTTGTCACGCTCACCTGAACATGAGCACACACCACCTCATATGTGAACATGCACACACATCTGTATGTACAAAAATTAAAAGTGAAGAATTATTAAAAGTCATACTATTTAATGTGCCCTTCCGCCTAGCCTTGAGCAGGCTAAATAGACCTTAAGTGTTTTCCACAGTAGGATCTTAAAGACCTAGGTAGAGTCTTCAGCTGACATAGGTAGAGTCTTCTGCCTTGCCGTGCCTGCAACCTCCTATAGGAGTAGACGGTCTGCTGAGCTTGCTTGGCAATATAATCCAGCTGAAGCAAAGGATGGGGTCTGTGGGCTCTCCCTATATAAATACGGTGCTGAATATTAAACTTTGAGCCTTAATCAGAAACTTTTGTCTTGGCCTCATTCTTCTCTCCTCCCACCCCCCAGTCCTTTTTCATTTCCAGCTCCTTTCAGGTAACCCAGATCATCCAAAGCTGCTGGACAGCTACAATTTAACATTTTGGATATTTTATTTTATGTCTGTTTGTCCATCAGTCCATCTGTCTATCCATAACAGCAATGCCTGTAGAGGCCAGAAGAGGGCATTAGATCCAGCTGAAGTGGCAGGAAGTTGTAAGCCACTCATTCTAGCTTAGGTCCTATGCAAGGTCCTCAAATGGTCTTAACCAGTGAGCCTTCTTTGCAGCCTCTTGGAAGTTTTAACATTCACAGTTACTGATTCATAAACTGATTTTAGAGTAAATTTGAAGGGTATTGTAGCACATCTTCTCCATGGTTTCTGCTTGAGTTCCTGCACAACTTCCCTCCACGATAAACTATGAACCGGAAGTCGACGCCAAATAATTCCTTCCCTTCCCTAAGTTGTTTTTAGTCAGATCGATAGGAGTAAAGATACAGAACCAAGCAGAAAGGGAATGATGAAAAGAATATACAGTTGAGAGAAAGATAAGCCAGCTCCCATACGTGGGAACAGAGATCTCTTAGCTGTATTTCCCACAGCTAGAGTCAGGCCCCGCTTCCTATTAAGCCTCTGTGTTAACATGGAAAAGATGTAAGCTCTGAGAAACAGGGAAAAATGATTCGAGATTTGTTTCAATATATTATTCATAAGTTGAGCTTAAGCAACCCACACAGAGATTGTACTCCCGCCTACAGACAAGCTCAAGGGCAGAAGAGCATTTAGCGGAAGTCCTGAAAAGGTGCTCACTCCCACCCGGCAGAATCCTTGTGGCATCTTTGTGAAATATTCATGGCAAATAACATGAAATTTCCAGGACACAATCTTTTCTTCCTTCCTGTGGTGTGGGGAGCAGAGGACTGCCTTGAGTTAAAGTGTTGTTGACAAGAGCAGCATGTCCTGGAGCCCAACAAATAGACCCATGGGAGTGGCATCCCTCCCCGGATAAGGCTAAGAGGGACTGCAGAGCCTTCCTTTGAGCTGAGTGGGGATGTTGACAGTGTGCATAAAAACCATCAAGCACAGCTTCCACTTCTAGATGACAATTGCCTGACTGCTTCAACACAAAAACCTCCCACTGGGTACAACTAAACCTGCATCCTTGTTCAGCTGGATCCTGTAAACCCACATCCTCCGCTCTCCTGTACAAAATCAATGTGCTGAGGTTCCAATCTGTAGCTGGCGACTTCCAGCAGAGTGGGCACCCATCACCTAATCCTGGCTTTTCTGTCCACGTGTCTGGCTTTCTTCTGTGATCTTCCTTCACTCCCTTGTCATCTCGGGAAGGTCAGTCCTTGAAGTCAAACAGAGCACGGTACTGAGGTAACAGGTGTTTTGTCCTAAGCCATTCTGAAAGTCATATGTGTAGATCCCATTCCTAATTAGAGTTGGGGGTGTTGGACACACTATGTAACCTGCTGTCCTTTTTCATAAGCAGAAGGCATGACACATGCTCCAAGCAATTAAATTCCTGGTCTCTTCAGTAATAAGAAGTTAACAAGAGTGTCGTCTATCATTCACGGCCCTCCAAGATTTATGTCATAAACTTGACAATTAACCCTTGCCTTTATGAGACACCAGTACCCGGCAAAGGTTCCTGAACTCTGATCTGGATAAATCCATAGGAAAATCCATGCAAAGTTATTCTAAGTTCATAATGAAGTACTCATGTGTAGCACTCACTTGCATTTGTCTATTACTTTACAAACACAGCTTCAGGGGTAGGGAGATGGTGCCATGGTTAAGGATGCACATATTAACCTTGCAAAGAACCTGAGTTCTAGTCCTAGCATCCGTGTCTAGTGGTTCTTAATTGTCTGTCACCATGGCTCCAGCAGTTCCAACACAATTTTCTGGCCTCCAAGGGCCCTGCACTCATGTTCATTATACCCATACACATAAATATACATAATTAAAAATAAAGTTAATCTAAAAAAGTGCTTCTATAGATATTACACATGCACATTCCATATTAATACCCATCTTACAGATGACAAGGTTGAAGCAATGATAAAAAGGGGACTCTGCTTGGATCCAAATGCAAAGAAAAATTGTACTGCCTTATGAATTCTTCCATAAGTCTAAGACAGGCTATTTTGAAATCTTTGTTTAAAAAATGAATTTAATTTCAATTAATTCAACATTTGTTAAATGCATCTGAATGTGGGCTCCTTGTAGAATATCTAGAAATATGTCACAAAAATATTTTTGGAACATTATTAACTGGCTGAAATAATTTTCTAAGGAGAATTCTTAAGAGCATGAAGTTTGTAAATGAAATATCCAAACCTTTTACCATTGCCCCTTAACTTACTTAATTGCATATGTGTGTAAAAAGCAAATGATTAAGACTATAACAATACCAAAAAATGTCACCTTTCTCTTGCAATTCTATTAGAAGACTGTAGTCAAGCCATGTCCATCCAAACTCCGGGGCTACTGTTCAGGCTCCAGTGTCCCATGCCAGGACTGTTTTCAGTGATGCTGTTCATTGTTGGAAGCCTGCTCCTTCGCAGGGCAGCATCCCCACAGAGACCTGACAAAGCAGTCATTACTTGGGACCAAAGAACACTTAGCAGCTGCGAGTGAAATGCCAGCCTGGGTCCAGGGGCCTCCGAAGTGATTTGCAGTTACAGAAAACGCCAGGATAAGAATGCTGGTATGAACAGCTTGCAGAATGAGGGTTTTGCAAAATACTATTAAATTGCCACAGGCCAACTGTTCTCAAAATTATGCTCAATAATTCCATGACGCCCGCCCAAGCCAGGAAAAATAATCTTCTTATACAAAATGCATGCAATTAATAAAAGATGAACATTTTATATCCCTGCCCTTCCGACACTTATTATATTTACCTCCTTTGAGTCACACGGTTTCTTTAACACAAATGTCAACACTGTTTTGGTCCATCCTGAACCGGCCCTTGAGGAACCAATGCTGATCACAGTTCTTCAAGTCTCGACTCACTGTGCATTTCATTAAAGTGGGTTCTGCACGGAGATTTGCCCACTGAATTGCATCTGTGGCAGCAGAATAAGGCTGTGTGCACACTGGGTACTTAAAGAGTTCGCAGGTATTACTGCTAGGGGGAAAAAATCCCATTTCCTACAGTGATGGGCAGGCAGCTCCAGGCGGAGTGCTCAGAGGCTGTTGTGCTCTTTCCCCTTTGCTGAAGTGTACTGAGAAAAAGTATCAGGGACTGCAAACCATCCAGGCCTTGCAGAAACAGCTCCTGTGGGTAGAAGATGCCTGAAGGGCCTTTGTGAGAGCCTGTTTTCATGGCAGTCATTTGGCCCCATGCTGTGCTCTGCAGAGCCCACCTGTACTGTCTCACTCAGGCTGTGCAGAAATAGCTCATGATGGTGGAAATGGCCTTGTGAAGGCAAATGGTTTACTGTGGCAACCCACAAGGTGCAAGGCTAAAAGACAGCTTAGGGGAAATCAAGGGTGGTATTTAGCTTCCTGCTGATTAAGAACAGCCACTTACAGTCAGTCCCACCTCTCTGTCTGTCTGTCTGTCTTTCTAATGACCTGTTGTGCAGAAGGCTCTGTGGGGAGGTTCTCAATTGATCATATTTCCTAGGGGGCTCAGAGGAAAGTTTCTCCTTGGCCTGGTACATTTTTTTTTCTTTCAATTTTTTGAGACAGGGTTTCTCTGTATAGCTCTGGCTGTCTTGGAACTCACTCTGTAGACCAGGGTGACCTCGAACTCAGAAATCCATCTGCCTCTGCATCCCAAGTTCTGGGATTAAAGGCAAGTGCTACCACTGCCTGGCTGGCCTGGTACCATGGTACACGTGGCAGTCCGAAAACAGCTTGCAGGAGTTAATTCTCTCCTTCTAACATGTGAGTCCCGGGGATCAAACTCAGATCCTCAGGCTTGGCAGCACCTTTCACTAGTCCAGGGACAATATATATTGCCCTGAGGCATGGTGGCAGGAACTGGTTTTCACCTGCTTTTGAGACATGAATTTGTCCCAGACTTAGGACATGTAAATGCAGACTTATAAACAGGAAGCAACCCAGGAAAACAATGTGTGAAATCATATCATGCATATTGTGAGTGAAGTTTCAGGATCCTGTTAGCCAGGAACACACTTTTCTGCCACAGTTGTCTCCTCTCTGACAAATGTACAGTCACATCGTTGGTTATCAGCATGGTAGGCAGTCTTCCTGCACTAGATTTTAAGAATCAAGAGAGCAAAGATTATTATTTAACAAAAAGGTATATTAAAGTGTTAAATATTGGGGAGTTACATGCTTGCTCGGCAAGCATGAGAACCTGAGTTCAAATTTCCATGACTAAAGTAAAAAAATTGTGCATGGCTGTGCCCACCTACTATCTCGGTGCTGAAGGGCAGAAACAGGGGGATCACTGGGACTTGGAAGCCACCAGCCTAGTTTCAAGTTCAAGGAGAGACCCTGCTTCAAGAGAATAAGATGGTGGATAGTAGAACAGAACAGGAGATGCCCTCCTTTGTATTCATACACAGACACAGACACAGACACAGACACACACACACACACACACACACACACACACACCACAAGCACATATACACACACTCATAAACACATATATCATACACATATACAAACACTACACACACAGAGAGACACCATACACACATTCTTACACACATATATACAAACATATCCTTATATAAATACACCACACACACACACACACACACACACACATATATATATCACACAAATACTCATAAACACAAGATACCGCACACACACACAATACACATCACAAACTCATTCACACACATATACTCATACTCACATACACATATACCATACACATACATACATATAGCACACAGACATATGTCATCATATACACCTATACAGTAACACATGTAAACACATACACACATACTACACACATACACACACATTTACCTCACACGAACATATGCCACACATACACACGCATATAACACACTTTTACCTCACGCACATCATGTACTCACACACAAAGACTCATAAAAATAAATAAATTTTAAAAGTGGAATATCTGTAAATATAATTTCAAAAAGAATGAACTCTTAATGTCATTCTCTGAGATTCCATTCAGCAAGTGCCTGGTATAACTCCTTGACTTGATAGAGAAAAGGGAAACAAAGAATACTTAAGTATCTCATTCATCTTGTTAATAGTAACAAATTTAATTTAACTTAGTTTGAGTTTGGAGGTGAACAGCAGTCTCACCTTACAGAGGTTGTATATGTCTGGTCCAGAAGATAATCAAAGGACAACCATTCTCAGGGAAGAAGCAAAGGTCCTGGAAAGGCAAGTGTCCCTCATTCAAACAGATGGAGAGAGGACTTGCACGCCACTTCTACCCAGAGGAGGCTCAGACCCCAGCAACACCCTCTACCCAGTGCAGCAGAGACAAGAGACAGTCTGCTCTTCCATCAGACAAAGTTTTGTTCACATTTCGGCTCCACAACTAACTTTAGCACACGAGTGACTTTGCCAAATTGTTTCTCTTACCCTGAGCTCCCATAAGAGGTTGAGGAGTATGATAATTAGCCACCTATTCGTGACCTTGCTGATTTGATTTCGAGACATCACTGCTGGCTGTGTGGATGACCCTGCTTCCTGGTTAGTACTTATGTGTACTTTTGGCTTAGCTCCTGTCATTTGCATTCAAACATGTTTTATGTGATTGCCATCTGAACTGTTAGGGGTTTCTTTTTTTCTTTTCCTTTTTTCCCCTTTCCTCTCTTAAATTGACTCAAATGGTAGAAAAGCTCTCAGCAGCAATTAACAAATGTCACTGGAAGTAATAATGCTAAAGGTTAAGTAGTTACTTTGCAAACATCATAAACCGACTCTTCTAGATGACTCCTGCCGCACTCCCAAGTTCAGCCACCAGACCTTGACTGAGTTCTGCTCCATCTCAGGCTGGAATGAAGGATAGAGAGGAGCAAACATCAACCCTGTACTCATGGCGGTCTAAGACAAGCTCCATGTGCAATAGCTCAGCTCGTTAGGGACAAGGTACCACCACACGGTGCTCCTGTAACCACATCTCTAGGGAGATAACATTGTTCATTCATTTTCACTAAAAGAAAGTTTGAAGGAGTCTAGAGATGGCTCAGCAGGTAAGAGTGCTTGCTGCTCTTTCAGCCGACCTGGGGTTTGGTTCCCAGCACTTACATCAGGAGGCTCATGACCTGTTAACTCCAATTCCAGGGACTCTGACGCCCTCTTCAGGCCTCCATGGCCACTACACTCAAATGCAGAGACCCACACACAGACACCTGCACACATAAGTAAAAAGAAAACAAAATTTAAATCCACACATAGGACTTTCTCACTAGAGAAAGAAACCACTTAAATACTGTCAGTTATTTATGATAGCATAGGAAAGATATACCTATTTTCCCCCATTCTACACTTAGAATTCATCTTGTGAGAATTTTGGAAAATAAATGTAAGAGCCAAAGAGCCTTTAAGAAAGGCTGGTATGTAGACATGGGATTGATTTGTGTGTATTGATTCTACATCTAGTATTCTCATTCCATTTATCAAATACTACTTTATTATTATTATTAATTATTTTATACATTATTTTATACCTAGCCAATCATAGCAAAACACAAAACATAATTTCCAGTTTGGAATTCTCTTATTTTCTTTCTTTATTATTATGAATGAAAACTCCAGAAGAGTAGTAAAATTTAAATCTTTGTCTTGTTCCTGATCCAGGGGAAGCCTCATATCATTTATTATGATATTGGCTGTATATTAGCATAAGTATCATTTATCAAGCTGAATTCCTAGCTTCCTGAGATTTAAGATGAATAATGGATGTTAGGTCCCGCTGAGTGCTTTTGCTACATACTGAAGTGACTCTGAGTTGCTTTCCTCTCAGTTTGCTAACTTGTTCAGTCATGAAATGGTTTCCAGGGGTTAATCCAACCTTGCATTACTGAGGCAAATGCTGCTTTGCCGAGGTATGCTCTCCCTTGTGATATGTAAATATGTTACTGAATTCTTTGGGGTACATCCTTACATGAGTCTCTGTATCTAGGAGGGATATTTGATCTCTAATCTTCTTTTCTTTCATTAGATGTTGTGGTATCTAGCTGAAGAACAGCCTCAGAAGATCAATGGCCAAGAGGCCTCCTCACACAGTGCTCAGCAATGCACCTAAGAGTGTCCCCTGCAAATCCCTCACACTCTCCCTCCCTCCCTCCCTCCCTCCCTCTGTCTGTCCTTCTATGCTCTGATTTTCTTCTATGCAACCCTTCAGACCCCATCTGACTCCCAAATTATACCTGGATCCTCTTCTCTACACCACAGTGGAGAAGCTGCTTATAAAACCAGTGGGAGCAAGTCTAGAGTCCACCACATTTGTCTCTTATCACTCACAGCAACCTGTTCTTCACTGCCATATGTTCCCACCACTGGAGGGCCACCATGTCATAAGCCTTGTGTGCCTTGTCAGTCACTCGGAGGGGAGGGGGAGTTGGTGGTAACACTGTACCTTCTATTTGATCTCTGCTACAAAACAAAAACAAAAACAAAAACAAAAACACCCAGAATCAGGGACTAGGATGGGAGTCTCAAAGCCACTTTTAAAAAATGAATTAATATTTCTCTGCAAACTTATGAGCATTCCAGAATCCAAGATACCCTAATGAGGGAAAGGCCAGGGAGATGTAAGGAAATATTAAAATCAAAAACAAAAACAAAAACAACAACAACAAAAACCTTCCTACCACTGATGCCTTTCCCCCTAGCACTTGACCTTGAAGCCATGCTACAGACACACAGGGAAGGATCCTTCCTAAAATGTCTCTCAGTGATCTACCTGTGGAGAATTTCCAGTGTCTGAGGAATAATTCTGCAATACAATTTGCATAGTAGAGGAAGTTTTGCAAGTGTCACCCTGTCGTTTCTCTGCTCTCTTCTGAGGATTCTTATGGCCCTTTGGCCCCTTTGTAAAGCAGACCACAAAGAAAATAAAAAATTTTATTTTTTTCTAATACTATAGGGTCCTGTACTAAAGCTCTAATTAATATTGCTTAATTACAGCTGGTTTAATAAAGCCAAATGTAGGGGGCTAGGCTAGAGAGAGGGGTTGGTTGGCTGTCAAAGTGATTGTTGCTCTTGCAGAAGATTAGAGTCCGGTCCCATGCATGTATGTGGTATGTATATACCACACTATAACTCCATCTCCATGGGATGCCCTCTACTGGCCTCTCAGGACACTGCACTCACATCCATGTATGTATACACACACACACACACACACACACTGAATGAATGAATAGATGAATGAATGAATGAATGAATGAATGAATGAATTCCTTTAAAAAAACCTAAAGACAGAATTGATCCAGTGGACTGTATGGCCCCACAAGATCATTTGTATGTGTCCCGTGGAAAGTTCAACTCTGTGACAATAATTCTCCCACACATGTGTAGAATACATCAGAGAGACTACAGTGAATACAATAAACCAAGCCTGTGGTGGTTTTTGTCATTCATCTACCCAATGAGCTACCCCACCACCACCCTGGTCACTCGTTAGAATTCAAATCCTACTGTGGCATCTCCCTTGCATGGAACCATGAGATGTGAGTGTATTAACCTGCCATCTTTTGCTGAGATAAACACCATGACCAAAAGCATTTTGAGGAGGAAAGTGTTTATTTAAGCTTGCAGTTTATAGTCCATCATTGATGGAAGCAGAGATGGGATCTCAGGGTTGCAATCGAATCAGAGACCATGGAAGAGCACTCTTTATTGTTTGTTCCTCACAGATTACTTAGCCTGCTTTCTGGTACCACCCAGGACCACATGACTAGAGGTAGAACTACCAAAGTGGGCCGAGCCCTCTCACATCAATCACTAATTAAAAAAAAAATGCCCTAAAGACTTTCCTCAGGCCAGTCTGATGGAGGCAACTCAACTGAGGTTCCCTCTTCCATTTGACTATAGTTTCTGTCAGGCTGATGAAGAGAACACTAGCCATCATATGTGGTTCCCTCAGACATCCTTTTGGTCTACACCTAGATAGATGTCTTGGAACTTATTAAGGAGAAGAACATCTTGCTGTAAGTTCCCACTGATAGCTTAGATACCCTCAGACATCTTGCTGTAAGTTCCCACTGATAGCTAGATACCCTCAGAAACAGACTCCTTTACTTGTCCCTGTGGATACGGGTACAACACCCTACACAGCTGTAGCATCTCCCAACCACCTCAAGATACAAGAAATGCCCAGGATGGTGGACCAGAGAAACAGAGAGAACCTGACCTGGAGAATTCTGAGTTTTCAGGTCCACTGACACTGATGCTCCTTGCAGGTGCTATCTCTGTCACCCAGGAACAGGAAATTCCTCATGGCTTAATATTTGCATGGTGATTGTATAACTTCAGTTGAAGTGACTCCGGCACATAAAGATTGCTTGTGTGTGCAAGCATGAAAAAGAATCTCAGATCCCAACCTGACCAGCTATAGCTCATTAGGGGCAGATGGAGGCATCAAATGTGCTTTTTCTATCTTCAATCTGCTGAGAGACCAAAAGGAGAGAGACCAGGAGTGAAATCTTTAAATAAGATGGTGGTGAGTGATGGGAAGGAGATTGCATTATCCGATGGTAGGATTTTTTTTTAAGCAGGAAGGATCTTATCTAATCCTTTATCTTATCTTTTTTCCTGGGTTTCAATATGGCCCTCATTCCAGTTGTTAGATTGAATTCTCAGAGAGGAGATAAATTGAAAAATAGGAGTCTAAGACGTTTTTATTTCTTTAAAAAAAAAAAAACCTCCATCTCACTCCCTGTTCTTCTTTCCCTTAATATCTCCAATTATCCTCTAGGTCTTAGGTTGAAAAAAAATCTTTTGACCACTGGTAACTTCAGTTCACAGGTGGGCTTTGTACAATCCACAATATTCTGTTATTTCTACATGAAAGTAATTACCCAAGGTTCAGGCCTGCTGTTGCTCTGTAGACAGAATGTAAGTTTCATAGTTCACCCCATTAATGTGTCTATCTCACGTGTGTGAAGTGCCCATGGAGGCCAGTAGAGGGCGTCACATCCTCTAAAGCTGAAGTTACTGATGATTAGAAGCTGCTATGTGGGTGCTAGGATCAGAAGCCAGGTCCTCTACAAGAGTAGACAGTGCTCTTCACAATTGCACTGTCTCTCCAGCTCCACAAGACTCACATTCTTTGTGAGGAGCTATGAACAAGTCATAATTCTGGGGGAGGGAGTTGGTTTTCTTTAAAGATGTGACCACGTTAAGCTGACCTCACAACTGGAAGGTCACATAGTCAAGAGTATTTGGGCAGCACAAATTGGACTTGATTTTTTTAGGTGAACTACTTGCCCTATAGTGGCACTTCCCCTCTGCCCTTTCATGGTAAAAAAGTAGACCCCTTCCTTTCTCTGAGCATGTTACCATCTGAAACTGATAGATCCTGGCAGAATCTGGAGCTGAAAAAAGAATCCACAGTTTTTTTCCTGTCTGTTTATATATCTTCAAATAAAAGTTGGCCTATTTTTTTTCTTCATCTTCGTTTCATTATATTGTCAACTGAATCGATGGTCTTCGTGAGTATCTTTAAAATCACAAGTCCCCACAGGAAACATCACAATCATCTGATGTCTTCCTCGATGCCCAGGGCTTTGCCTATTAAGAAACTCAATTCAAATCTCTAACTCTGAGCATCTCATTAGCTTAATGGAGGCCTGTCCGGCTGTCATTACCAGATCATGCTTCCAGCTTCCTAAGGAGCTGGGCTTCCACTCACTTCCTCCACCAGTGGTTTCCTCTCTTAATTTGTAATTCAAAGTTGAAGTTTAAATTTCAGAGTTGAGATATCAGCAGAAGGGGTAAAGGCAGCCTTCTGTATTAGGCCTATAATGTCCCTAATACACTAAGAGGCTGTGTGGGCTGTGCCTTACGATCAATTAAGCAAGGTTCATTCTTCCATGCCTTCTGGCTCAGACTATGAGCTAAAAAGCAAGAGTCCATCCCTGTGGCGTGGAGTGGGGGAGAATCATTAAAGACACTAAGCATCAACAACAGATGCTGGGCCACCAGCCCCTGGGCACAGGACACAGACTCCAAAACTATTCTATGCAGTTCTGATTTCGAACAAAGCCTGAAGTCTTTTTTTGTTGTTGTTGTTGTTGTTGTTGTTTTTCGAGACAGGGTTTCTCTGTGTAGCCCTGGCTGTCCAGGAGCTCACTTTGTAGACCAGGCTGGCCTCAAACTCAGAAATCCGTCTGCCTCTGCCTCCCAAGTGCTGGGATTAAAGGCATGCACCACCACGCCCGGCTTGAAGTCTTAACATAATGTCTATGAAGTTAAATCAATTCCCACAGGTTTGTTTCTGGATCTCATTGCTTCCTTCAACGTTGATCTGCAAAATGTTAAAAAATGAAATTGAAATCAGTGCCAGTCAAATTCTAGATTCTTGGCATCTCCTTAAAAACTCAGAATATCTAGCCAAGGCTGAGAGCAGCAGAAATCTGTGGGTATAAATGTAAATAGTCAGAAGGCATTTAGCATTTAGTGAACACCACCTTGCAAAACAGTGGTAGGTTCCTCTCATCCCCAGAGCCTGTGACATCTCAAGCTATGGGATTTTAACCAGGTTTGCAGTACCAGGCAGGAATTCGCTCCTGTTAACCAGACCTTTGATCCAATCAGAGAGGGGTTGGTTACCTCCATAACTACTTCTTCTTCTTCTTCTTCTTCTTCTTCTTCTTCTTCTTCTTCTTCTTCTTCTTCTTCTTCTTCTTCTTCTTCTTCTTCTTCTATTTTCTTTATTTACATTTCAAATGCTATCCTGAAAATTCCCTGTACCCACCCCCTGCTCCCCTACCCACCTACTCCCACTTCTTGGCCCTGGCATTCCCCTTTCCTGGGGCATATAGAGTTTGCAAGACCAAGGGGCCTCTCTTCCCAATGATGGCCAACTAGGCCATCTTCTGCTACATATGCATCTAGAAACACAAGCTCTGGGGGTTCTGGTTAGTTCATATTGTTGTTCCACCTATAGGGTTGTAGACCCCTTCAGCTTCTTGGGTACTTTCTCTAGGTCCTCCATTGGGGGCCCTGTGTTCCATCATATAGGTGATTGTGAGCATCCACTTCTGTATTTTCCAGACACTGGTATAGCCTCAAAAGAGACAACTATATCAGGGTCCTTTCAGCAAAATCTTGCTGGCATATGTAATAGTGTCTGGGTTTGGTGGCTGATTATGGGATGGATCCCCGGGTGGGGTAGTCTCTGGATGGTCCATCCTTTCATCTTAGCTCCAAACTTTGTCTCTGTAACTCCTTTCATGGGTGTTTTGTTCTCTATTCTAAGGAGAAATGAAGTATCCACACTTTGGTCTTCGTTCTTCTTGATTTTCTTGTGTTTTGCAAATTGTATCTTGGGTATTCTAAGTTTCTGGACTAATATCCACTTATCAGTGAGTGCATATCAAGTGACTTCTTTTGTGATTGGGTTACCTCACTAAGAGGAGAAAGTGGGGAAAAGCCTAGAAGATATGGCCACTGGGGAAAAATTCCTAAACAGAACAGCAATAGCTTGTGCTGTAAGATCAAAAATTGACAAATGGGACCTCATGAAATTGCAAAGCTTCTGTAAGGCAAAAGACACGGTTAATAAGACAAAAAATCCACCAGCAGATTGGGAAAGGATTTCTTTTGTTTTGTTTTGTTTTTCAAGGCAGGGTTTCTCTGTACAGCCCTGGCTGTCCTGGAACTCACTTTGTAGACCAGGCTGGCCTTGAACTCAGAAATCTGCCTGTCTCTGCCTCCCGAGTGCTGGGATCAAAGGCATGCGCCACCACACCTGGCGCGGAAAAGGATTTTTACCAATCCTAAATCTGATAGGGGAATAATTTCTAATATATACAAAGAGCTCAAGAAGCTGGACTCCAGAAAATCAAATAACCCCATTAAAATGGGGTACAGAGCTAAGCAAAGAATTCTCAACTGAGGAATATGGAATGGCTGAAAAGCACCTGAAAAAATGTTCAACTTCCTTAATCATCAGGGAAATGCAAATCAAAACAACCTTGAGATTCCATCTCACTCCAGTCAGAATGGCTAAGATCAAAAATTCAGGTGACAGCAGATGCTGTCGAAGATGTGGAGAAAGAGGAACACTCCTCCATTGCTGGTCGGATTGCAAGCTGGTACAACCACTCTGGAAATCAGTCTGGAGGTTTCTCAGAAAACTCAACATAGTACTTCCGGAAGATCTAACAATACCTCTCAAGGGCATATACCCAGAAGGTGTTCCAACTGGTAATAAGAATACATGCTCCACAATGTCCATAGCAGCCTTATATATAATAGCCAGAAGCTGGAAAGAACCCAGATGTCCCTCAACAGAGGAATGGATACAGGAAATGTGGTACATTTACACAATGGAGTACTACTCAGCTATTAAAAACAATGAATTTATGAAATTCTTGGGCAAATGGATGTATCTGGAGGATATCAACCTCCATAACTTCAATGCCACTGTTGTACCAATGATGGCATCTTGTCTGTTAGCTAGGCACTGTATTATTACAGTCCATTACCGATTAGCACCTCTTTTTGCAGTGTCCATGTAGAGACTTTTAAGTAGCCAAAGTACTGAAAATAATTGACTGTTGAGTGTCCAGCCATAAATGAGATGTCCATATCAACTAGATACCTGCACACCAGAGGCTCTCTAAGAGTCAAGTAAGATGGAACAGAAATGATGTCAGAGCCAGAGGATGGGGAGGAGCTCTGTGAAATGTTGTCTTCTCAATAGGGAATGGCTGTCACACTCATAAACTCACTGCAGCTATGGTGATATGCTCAAGACCAAGTCAACAAGTCAGCCAACTTCCCAGCCATCATTTGGACTCAATAGGAAGGAAGGAAGGAAGGAAGGAAGGAAGGAAGGAAGAAAGAAAGAAAGAAAGAAAGAAAGAAAGAAAGAAAGAAAGAAAGAAAGAAATTAAAAGACCGAAAGAAGGAAGAAATAAAAAGGAAGATGATAGAGTTATGGGTTGAAAGCCTTACTAGGCGTAGTGGGAGGGGGTCTTTGGGTGGGTATCATTATATATACACATAGATATATACATATGTGTATATACATGTATATATATATGTATGCATATGTGTATATGTATATATACTTGTATAAAAGTATATGTATATACATATATGTGTGTGTATATATGTATATACATATATATGTATATGAAATTGTCAAAGAATAAGTAAAAGATAAAAATACCTCAGAGTATTTGACTATAGAAACACACAACTCAGTGGTCACAAGCAAGCAGTCCTCTCCCTTACATGTGTTAACAGCTATGGCCCCTCCCCACCTACCTGAACTAGGTAGGCACGGAAGTTGCCTACCCTGATTCTAACGTTTGACCTGGCAACAATTTTAGTATTTGAAAGTCTAATTGGGACCTGTTGACTTTGCGATGGCATCATTTGAAATGCCTTCTTTTCAACAAACCAACACTGGAGGATGCTCGCAGCACAGCCCCCTGCAGCCAATTGCTGCTCCCACCTCTGCAGACCGATGAGTGATCTGGGTCTGTACCCCACAGGCACGGGATCCCACTCTCGTCTGCTTTCCATAGCTAATGAAAGCCATTTCTAGCTACAGTTGGGATCCCATCATCTACGCATCTGAGGGGCTTCAGAGACTCACTCTGAATCTTTTGACAATGACAATGTCCCCTAGTCCAAGCCAATGATGCCTGGCATTGTCTAGGACCTTGGTGAACCTTGTCCCCACCTCCTTTTGTGGCTTCAAGCACACAGAGCTTCATACATAAATACTTTGATGGTTTTCTTAGTCAGGGTTTCTATTCCTGCACAAGCATCATGACCAAAAAAAGCAAGTTGGGGAGGAAAGGGTTTATTCAGCTTACACATTCACATTGCGGTTCATCACCAAGGAAGTCAGGACTGGAACTCAAGCAGGTCAGGAAGCAGGTGCTGATGCAGAGGCCATGGAGGGATGTTACTTATTGGCTTGCTTTCCCTGGCTTGCTCAGTTTGCTTTCTTATAGAACCTAAGACTACCAGCCCAGGGATGGCACCACCCACAATGGGCTGAGTCCTCCCCCCTTGATTACTAATTGAGAAAATGCCTTACAGGTGGATCTCATGGAGACATTTCCTCAACTGAGGCTCCTTCCTCTGTGATAACTCCAGCTTGTGTCAAGTTGACACACAAAACCAGCCAGTACAATGGTATATACCATGTGCTCTCTCTGACATAGGGTGTTGTACATGCTATTCTGTGACTAGATGCTCTCCCCTCTTCTATTCATTTATCCCTTGACATCTCAGCAGGGGACTGGAGACAGCTCTGTCAGTAGTATCTGCTGTGCAAGCAGGAGGATCTGTTTGATCTCCAGAACCCGCATAAAAATGCTGGTGTGAAATAGCATGCTCATTACCCTAGAACTCAGGAGATGGAGACAGGAGGGCTCACTGACCAGCCAGTGCAGCATAACTGGTAAGCTCCAAGCCAATGAGAGACACTGTCTTGGAGCTCAAAGAATATGGGTGATATTCCTAAGGATGACATCTGGCCTCCTTTTGCCTTCATAAAGCTGGGCACATCATCCCAGAAGCCTCTCTGGCTTTTTGAACAGGAACATATCTCTCTATTCTGTCATGTCAGGGAACCCTATGCCTCTCCTCAGAATCATTTCCCCTGAGAAGAAACTGCCTAGTCTCTCCATTAACTCAAAGCAGAAGCCAAGTGTGGTCTTAGTGTCCTCATGTCCCTAATACCCAGCACGGGGCTAGGAACCAGAAACTTTGGAAACAGGAACAGTTGGCATCAGATGATTTATATTCAATTAAATCAGTTAGATCCACTGAAGTCCAAAGGTGACACTCTTTGTTATGCAAATCACCCCTGATTTATTTGTAATGTTAATTTCATTTTCAGTTCTTTGCAACACATGTCGTTACCAGCAGTGAATTAAGTTGCCAGTGCTGATGTTTGTTAATGAATGGATCCTGGTTTTGCTGGGGTTTCTCAGCTCAAAAAATGATTTTCTCTTATGAGTCATTAACAATTTTAAACTTCACAACTTCATCCCAAACCCAGCCACCTTATTCAATATGACTTTCTTTGGGAGAAAAAAAATAATAATACCTTTTTTCTTATTCTCTCCTCAGTCCAATACCTGGTGCCCATGATGGGCTTGTAAAGATGATGACACCCTTGTCCCTAGAGTCTGAGCTGAGCCTTGAGGATAATGTCAGAAAAATGTGGGAATTAAAGTCTTGACCAACTGACCTAGAGATGGATATTTCTTCCAGGTCAGTTACCCATTATTGCATGTGATCCCGATGTAATCAAAAGTCTCTAATAGCTGGAAAGAATCAGAAAAGAGAAAACCAAGTTTAAAAGGGAAAAACAGCCTCAAAAGTCTGACCGGAGGTGGGGGGATGGGTAGCTGGCTCTGCAAGGGGAGGGCTCCACAAGGAGCACAGGAGGCTGCTGGGACTTCAATGCCCCAAGGAAGTGGATATGATGGACCTGCCCATCCTGACCTTCAGAACTTGTATTGGCTACTTCTCTGTCGCTGTGATAAAACACCATGACCAAGGTCGCTTATAGAATCTAGAGTTCATGAGAGATCACAGTTCCAGAGTGTTAGGAGTCCACCATGACTGGAGTCATGGCAGCAGGCAGCAGGAGTAGGCATGATGGCAGGAGCAGGGAGCTGAGCACTGACATGACAACCACAGGCATGAGGCAGAGAGGGAGGGAGAGAGAGAGAGAGAGAGAGAGAGAGAGAGAGAGAGAGAGAGAGAGAGAGAGAAATGGAGTGAGGATTTATATACTCAATAATCTCAAATCCAGCGGTGTACCTCCTCCAACATGGCCGTACCAACTAAACTCCATAAAACAGCACCATTATCTGAAACCAAGCGTTCAAATGCAGAGATGATGGGGAACATTTCTCATTTGAGCTACCCTAAGAACTCCAAGGTGACAGTGTGGCACGGCTTTAAGCCACCACACACCGGTCGAACACCAAAGATTCTATAAGATGAACTTTCTGCTTCCAGAAATGCTCAAGAATAATATCCCAGGGGTGAATTAAGGCAGGATTGCAAGATGGAGGGACTTGGGGCACCATGAGAAGTCAGAACTATCCAATGACCTTTGAGTCTGATTGACTGACCCCTCCAGGGTGAGAAGCAGGGACTTCCAACACTATTAACAACCTTCACAGTGAAAGTTGTTGTCATTAATGTCCCCTTCATATATAGATAATTTATGCTAAAATAGCAATGTGCCAGGCCTAAAGTTTGAGTGTATATGACCTTGGGTAAGGTGTCATTCCTTTCCCTGGAATCTAAAACATGACTGCTTATAGTTAAAATGCCCTATTAGATTCATTATATCTCCAAAGGTTAGACCTTATCTACTGAAATCCTACGAGGTATCCCTCAGAAACAACCCAATGGTAAGACAGTCATTTCAAATTTCACCAAAGTCTCATATACGGGTGGCTGCAGCTACCCAGTACCCCTGTTTGAGATGATCCCGCCCAGGCTCTCGAGTGTACCTTACTTTTTTCTGAATGTTTCCTTTACTCTTGATCACCGCTTTATTGAATATGGGCTAAGCATTAAAACGTCTTTCAGCATTGAAGCCACAAAGCCTAAGTGGAGGTTCCTAACGGAGAAATAAAAAGAAATGGGTGAGAGGGGAGGGAGGGCATGATGAGGGAAGAAGTAATCACGGATTTACCATGTTTTAGAATTTGTATTTATTTTCCTTATTTTATGTGAGTGAGTGCATGTGTGTATGCATGTATGTACATGAATCTTGTATGTGCCCTGTACCTGAGGAATCCAGAAAAGAGTGTGTGTTTCCCGGAATTACAAACAACTGTGAGCTGTCACATGGGTGCTAGGAATTAAACAGAGGTCCTCTTTAAGAGCCCTTTGTGCTGTTACCTTCTGAGCTTTGCTGCACATTTAAATAAGAACAACACAAAGACACCTGAAAAAGAAACCTAGGGTTTTGATAGATTTCAGCTTCCCTAAGAGTTTGGAGATTATTCTATGAAATTCAATTACTAATTAAATTAAGTAAGATCTAGTGAATATTCACGACGCGTTGGTGGAATTGGCTCTCGACAGCCCAACCATAAAAGAAAAGGTCACATTCGTTATCATTTTTTCCACGTGGATGACAACAAACTAGAACCTCTTCCAAGTCTCAGCTGCATGCTAGGCAGGCTCTAGAGACCCTGATGACAGGAGAAATGCATATTAATATGGGGAAACTAAATAAAATGATGGTTTAAGATATATTTGCTTCCATGCATGACTTTATTATCAAATAATCAAGCCATTGAAGAGTCTGTGTGAGGAGAAAGTTCTGAACTGGATTTTAGGTGCTCAGAGGATTTGATCTCTGGGAATTGTAAATCATGAGGGGTCATTTAGCCCCTGGACATCACCTTAGCTTTGGGCCAGCATTTCCTTCTTCACTTGGCAATGATACCTTTTTCACGCAACTAACATGCTATGCTCAGTATCAGAATGGAAGAGAAAAGTTATTAGGATTTGGGGGAAGTGGACCTGTTCAGCAATAGTTCTTTGGGGTGAGCTTGATCTTCTTTGGCAGCAAACACTAAATACGACTCAGCAGCTGCAGACCAGTCCTCTAGGCAGGCAGACACCACACATGAACCAGCAGCTTCAGTCCAGTCCTCTTAGCAGGCAGACACCAGGCATGAACCAACAGCTGTAGTTCAATCCAGAAGGAACCACAAGGCTCACCAACCTGCCCGAAGCAAGGCCTCAGAAGGAGCAAGCTACAGCAGGAACCTCAAGAGCAGTTCTTGGGCAAGTTTCTCCCAATGGTGGTGTTTATCATAAGTTTATCTCAGCAATGCTATGTAAGGCAAATCAATACATGCATGTTGTTAGCGAAGAATAGTGAGGCTAAGCAAACCAAACCAATGCTCAGTGCTCATGTCCCACTGTCTGTAGGGTCAAATTTATACTCCTTCATCATAGTTCCTTTCATGTGTCTGCTATATCCAAACATCCTTTCACCTGTGTCTGCTTCAGCAAAACATCCTTTCACCCAGCAAAACATCATTTGACATAACTAACACTCCAAAAGAAACTAGAAGTTTCCATGTCACGATTCTCCATCTCATTTCTGTGACTGCTTATGATGATGGCTTATCAAAAGAGACAATGAGGTAATTATGTCTCTATTCCAAATCCCCGTCTTTGAAATCAGTATCACCTTCCAAAGGGAGCCAGGATGAGCATCTTCAAGGAGAACCATGGGTCCTGGGTGAGGAGGATGTGTCACGTAATTCATCAACTGCAGCAGCGTTCTCCTATCAGGTGTAGGATGCTGAAAATGGGTAGTATACACAAGCACACATGTGTGCATTTGTGCATGTGTGTGTATTTGTGTGTGTGCATGTAGATCTGTGTATGCACACCTGTGGTATACACTGTGTGTACAAGAGTTTATATAAGTTCTCTGTGTTTTGTTTACTCAGGTTTGGTGCGCGTGCACGTGCACATGTGTGTGTGTATGTGTGTGTGTGTGTGTGTGTGTGTGTGTGTGTGTGTGTGTGTGTGTAAAACCATATTTTTTTAATTTAAAAAGAAAAATTTGGGGCTGGAGAGACAGTTCAGTGGTTGACTTGCTTGCCACACAAGCCTGAGGACCTGAACTCAATCCCCTCACCTACATTAGAAAGCTGGGCATGGTGGCTGGTGCTCGTCACACCACTGGTGGAAAGGCTGAGGCAGAAAGATCCTTGGGGCTCACTAGCCAGTTAACTTGGCCTCCTCAGAAATCCCCAAGTCCCAGTGAGAGACCCTGTCTCAAGAAATTAGGTGGATATTTCCTGGGGAATGACACCTGAGGTTGACTTCTGACCTCTTAATGCATGTACACATATGTACCCTAACACACATGTATAAGCACACATATACACACAAAAATAAATACATTAATTTTTTAATTAAAAAATTGATAATGTGCCCTGGACTAATATAAAGGGTAGTGGGAAACTCTCAAAGGGGGCTTTGGGGCAAGGAAAGAGTATGGCTCTAGGGTATAGTTTCCTTATTGTGTGTTTACTGGGAACATTACGACCTGCTGCATAACACAAGCTGCTCAGGCTTATAAACACGGGCATCTATCTCACCAACCCCTCTCTGACTCAGTTGCAAATGGCTTCTGAACATCCCATGGTTACCAGCAGTCTTGCAGATATACAGGCTTGCTGATGTGAGCAGAGGAGTGTGGTCCCATATCCACAGGCAGGAGCATTCTAGGGCAAGAAGGCAAGAGAAACAAACTAACACATAAACAATGCTGTGGGTAAAAACTGGAGGCAGCTGTATGAAGACCTAAGGGAAGAACATTTCAGCTGTGGGATCCCAAGAGCAGAATCGGGGAGCCAGCTCTCCTTTTATGTCCACAACAGAAAAAGGTCAGCAAGAGACGTGGCAGACTGTCAACCTGGCATCCGTGACTCCCCCTACTGAATGCTTCTGATGACCCTATGTAGCTGGTATGCACACCATCCTTGTTTCATGGACAGATGGGACAAACTGGATGACTCAGGGCTGAAGTACTTTGCCGTAAGGATGGAGGCGAGAGTCTTATTCAACCACCACCACCGCATCACCTGCTGATGTGCACACACCATCACGCACACATAAAGATCAACAAAGAGAAGATGGACAATGGACCCCCTCCCATGACAAGGCATTGCTACTCCGAGGAAGATGATGTCATGAATCCATTCTCAACCAATAACAGTTGAGATCTGATCATCACAGAAGTGGCAAAGGCTCTGAGAAAGTCACAGCACGGAGAATGGTGCCAGAACCCTGCAGCCTTTGTCTTGCACACTCTGCGGTTCTCATGGCAGCTGGGAGGGGTCAGGCCTTAGACTCAGTAGCAAGAGGCTGGAGTACAGAGACAGAGGCACCTGTAGACAGAGCGGTGGTAACACCGCGCCGTGGCATGCTGATTAGAAATGATGCAACGGCACACAATAGGGAATCGTGATTCCGCATTCTAGTCTTCTAGCCCTTCTCCTTAATTCCTGGCATGATGAACATTCCCAGGCTGCTTTGCAAGATCACAAATACCAGCATTTAGGGCGCTGAGGAGCATCGAGTTCTCTGTCACCCACCAGACACTCTTCTATCTGACCCAAGAAGCCGGCTGCTCATTATGCAGACACGCGTTTCCCGGGTTCTCAGTTTAAGGCAGAATCTGGCAAAGATTTGAGAGGAAACGGAAGAGACAGCCCCATGAACAAAAATTCCTAAGCACTGCAAATGGTATCTATAGGATTCCGGGGCTGTTTCCGATTACCTGGAATTGGCCAGTGTTCCTTCTCTTTTGGCATCCCCGCTTGGAGGAACACCTGCCAAATTGGCTTTGGTATTGTGAGGCATGTGCAAAAAGAATATTTTGAATTAACCACCATAAGAACCCAGCAGGGCTTTCAGCCATCTACATGGACAGGAAGGCAAAAATTGGATTCATAGTTGCCAGGAAAAAAAAAAAGTTTGGACTGGAGGGGCCTGATAAAAAAGGAGACAGAAAGATGTGAATCCTACTTTCCAAATTGTTCTCAGAGCCTTGCCAGGTTGTTAAAAGGTGTAAGAAGGTAACCTGATGAACCAAAGGAGGAAGGTACTTAAAGGCCGAACAAAGATGAGAGAGCATCCTTAAAGGGATGGGAGGTAAAGATTTGGAACAACAGACAGCCAAGCCTAAATATGAGTGAGAATTGGAATAAAGATTAAGTTAAACTACCAAAGGGAGATACAGATGATTTCCATGCAGGGAGACCTCTGGGCACAGTATATGAGTGTACATCCCAGAGCTGCTCTGAGGTTAAAGACAGATCCATCTGGCCCCCTCTCTGTTCTAACTTGGGTTTCGATAGCTTGGTTTTTAATCTGGGGATGGTGGGTCACTCTTGATAAAGCTGCTATCTTTCCATATTCCCAGAGCATTTTTCTGGTTCCTGTCTCTCTTCCTCCCCAAAGCCTTCCACCAAAGGGTCTCGAGGGAGTTTGCTATGAGAGAAATGCTGGCATTACTTTGTAGTGTCCTGACTGAGGATGGATGGTGGGAATTCCCAGGTTCTCCCCGTCAGTGTTTATGGCGGTACCCAAGGCTCAGTTTTAAACGGTCTTCTCTTGTTTCTGTCTATGACGCATTGACAGGAAGACTCTCAAAGATCCATGTTGTCAAGATTTAAGAAAACATCCTTGGGGCTGGGAGAGCGCTCACTGGGGCAAAGTGCCTGCCTGGCAGACATGATGTCATGACTCTCATTTCCCAGGACACACATAAAAAGCTACATGGAGCGAAAGACCTACAATCCCAGCATTGGGGATGGGGTAAGTAGAGACCAGAGGATCCTGGCACTGTTAGACAGCCAGTCTAGCTGACTAGGTGTGCTCCAGGTTCAGGAAGAGACTCTGTCTCAAAAAATAAGATAGTGTTAAGGACAAAGACACCCCAAATTGACACTCTGGTCTCTATATGCAGGCTAATACATGCATATACATAACAAAAAACACATACAAGACATACACACACACACACACACACACACACACACACACACCTGTGCTCACACACAAAATGAAAGAAAAACTGCCAACTTAAAAGCCAACTCTCCTGGAATCTTTTGATTTTGTCCAACAAAGTATTTATGTATTATAAATGTGTCACGTTAGCTGAGCTAAATAAGGCGGGGTGTTGTTACTTTTATTTAGGAGCTTAATCAATAAGTAAATTACCCACTAAATAACTTATGGAATTAGCTAATCCATTCCAAAGTGGCTGTAGATTTGGAAAGGGACAAAGAGTCACGCTATGTTTTGACAGAGGGTGTCTCCAGCATATCCAAAGACCAATGCATGACCTGCAGTCTCACAGCCGGGCTGCTGCATTCCATACTGGCGAGAAGCTAATGGGTCTGTGATCCTTTTCTTGCAGATTCGGAGCCTTAAAAAATGGCATTTAGAAAGTAAAACATATCCTATTAACAGTTGCCAATGCTCACCATTAAGAAATTCCAAAATTCTACCAGGAGATGATACTCAATTTTAAGGAAGCCGGGTTATGTGAACTATGAAACCATCTCAAAATCAGGCATGATTTATAGCCTTACAACCTAATATAGGACAAGATAGATGGGTGCAGACAGTAACCACCTCATCTTGTCTCTTATGAGAGGAAATATGTGCGGATATGAGATAAGGTTTTGTTTTTTCTACCCTTTTTTTTGCCTGCTGCAGAGGTTTATTCTCACCTACATTTCATTGATTTCTCACTAAAGATAATTCTGAAAATATAATTGGATTTAGAGATCATACAAATTAGCAATTAAAGCATGCTTATGATTCTTGAGAAGCCCATACTTCCCCTGAAGTGTATACTATTTTTTTGTTTCTGCAATAAAACTTCACCCAATTTTTTGTTTAAAAGGTGCGTTTATTTTTTTACTTACTTACTATTTATTTATTTATTTATTTATATATGCATGTGTGTGCCTGCATTAGTTTATACGTACCATGTGTGTGCAGGAGCTTCTGGAGTCCAGAAGAGGGCACCAGATATCCCAGAAATAGAGTAATAGACAGTGATGGGAACGGATCCTGGGTGATCTGCAAGGAAAGCAAGCACTTTCAACGACAGAGCCAACTCTCCAACCCTGTTCAGATCATTACTGATGGAGCGAGTGCATTACTGCTTTTTAATCATACCTGAGCTATAGAAATCTGCCACAGTGTAAAGTAGGGAGTGTCTGGGTCTGGGTTTTACTGCTGTGAGCAGACACCATGACCAAGACAATTCTCATAAAGGCCAACATTTAACTGGGGCTGGCTTACAGGTTCAGAGGTTCAGTCCATTATCATCAAGGCAGGAAATATGGCAGCATCCAGGCATGCATGGTGCAGGAGGAGCTGAAAGTTCTACCTCTTGTTCTGAAGGCAGCTAGGAGAAGACTGACTTCTAGGCAGCTAGGACAAGGGTCTTAAAGCCCATGTCCACAGTGACACACCTACTCTAACAAGGCCACACCTCCAAATAGTGCCACTCCCTGGGCCAAGCATATTCAAATAACCACACAGGTTACTTTAACCCACTAAGCAAATCTTGTGATAGAGAGAAAACAGTGTGTGGATGAGATTCTCTCCATCTTTTCTACTGATTGTGTCCATCCTCTCCTCCCCTCCTTTCCCTCCCTCACCTTCGCTTGCTCTGTCTTGGAGAATGGCTCAGCTCTTGGTCCTGTAGCTGTTGGGACTTCCTTTTCTACATGACATCTGATGAGACAGAGGCCATCAGGGCCTGGGAAGAGCTGTGGAAGACAGAATCTACATTCTCTCGTTCTCTCCATACTGGGCGTGGTTGGATGACATCTCTGCTCCTCTGAGAGGTCACAGCTCTCCCTGAGTGTGGTAATGCTCCTCCTGTGTTCTTCCAGCCTGGAGCTAAAATCCCTTCTGGAAGCAGTCCTCAGCAGTGTTTCAGTAGATCTTACTGGTTCTCTACATTTTGGCCACACCCAATCAAATCTTTCCTATTTTGTTTTGTCTCCATGATTCCTTTTGTATGTGCTATTTTTTTTCCTTTTGAACTCTGATTGATATACCCTTCCAAAGAGTCCCAACATCCAGCTTGTGAGAGTCTATGTGATTTTTGAAGTTTCGATTATCAGACCCATTGTATTTGTGAAGAAATCACGGCCCAGCAAGGTTTAGTAACTACTCCAAGGTGGCACAGCTATTAAATGATAGCTTTCAGTTCAGTTACAGAGTAAAAACTTCTTTCACACTCACATTCTTGCCCTGACCTATAAACTCAAAACTGGGCTGCTTTTGAATTCCTCCAGAGAATTGTTCAAGCCAGCGGCTTTTCCTATTATCATGTCAACTTTGGGATTTATTGAACTATTTAGTTTTCATGAGTCACTATTAAAGTGTGACATTCTCCCTCAAAGTCATTAGCCGATGGCCTCTAATCACCAGGTGACACTTTCAATTAATCCACTAGGCAAGCTGTCCTTGCTGCGTCTAATCTGTTCTTGTTAACATGTCATTTAGTGTGGTACAATGTCCAGTTTCTTTGCTTCTGGACAGGGCAAAGTGAGGCAGGAACAGTGGTGATTTAGACTTTAGATAAAGCTGGAGCGGGCTTTACAAGCTCGTCTTCGAGCTGGTGGGAGAATGAAGCTTTTTTCTACACTGGTTTTTAGAGTAAGTATGGGCAGGAAATCACAGCTCACATTTGTTGATGTTCAAAGCTCCCTGCAGTCAGCCCTCGTGCTCAGGGCTGTGGGATGAGGTTAAAAGATACACAAAACACTAATAGAAAGCAGCCAGCTCCCCGGGCTACACATGACTTATTTTAGTAAGAACCATCTTGCCATCAGAGCTTGCTACAGGTAGTGCCATTACAAAGATCTCTTTGCTCTTGTCTTCTAGAAGTGAGGAATTTAGTCAATAGATGGTTTAAAAACAGACGTTTATTAGCAGAACCAACTTAAGCACACACTCTAAAGGGAGGTTGGAATGTGCTGCCCCAAAGTGGGGTGCTTCCTGGTGAGCTCCATTAAGGGTTTTCAAGAAGGTATATGAATATTTATGAGCTGGGTGGGACATTCATAGGGTAAAGAAACTTTTTATCATTCTCAAATTAAGTTAATATTTTTTCTATGATCCTCCAGGAAAACCTATATGTAAGAATGAAGTTTACATGTTGCCTTTTTAAAATTCAGTTAATTACTTTTTATAACCATGTGTGTGTGTGTGTGTGTGTGTGTGTGTGTGTGTGTATGTATATATATATATGCATGTGCTTGTGCGTGTGTGTGTGTGTGTGTGTGTGTGTGTGTGTGTGTGTGCCAGAGGAGTCTAGAAGAGGATGCCTGTCCCCTGGTGCTGGATTTTCAGAAGGCTGTGAGACACCAGGTATGGATGCTGTAACTAAACTCAGAATCTCAGAAAGAGTAGTAAGAGGTCTTATCTGCTGAGCAATCTCCCAAGCTCCAGGCTTGGAGGTTGTAAAGACATATCAGACATATTGGTACTATTGCTAGATCTATGTGTTAGATAACTGGGGCACAGAGAGATTTTTAAACTCAAATAAATGGAGATCACTCTTGACTGCCTCCAAAGTTAGGACTCAAATTCTCCTTCTCCTATGTCAGCCTCTCTCTTGCTTTCCCATTTGGCTTGATTGGCAAGCCCTGCAGACAGACACCAGCTTCAGAGGTCAGGCTGGGCTCTAAATTTCCATGGAAAGAAAACTCTCCCATTTGGGCACCAGCCCAACCTGAATTTCTAATAAAATAACCAGGAACAAATTCCCCATGCTTCCCTGGCTTGTGTCAAGGGTCTTCTCCTGAAATCCACATCCCTGGGCTTCAGAACAGAGCCCCGAGCTCCCAAACTCAATATCCAAGTTAGTGGGTGTGACTATGAAGTACATTTTGTTCAGTAAATCAAGCTGCTTTTGACACACAGCCCTGTTACTACTTTTCAAAGAAAATTCATGTGAAACAAAGCTGAGACACAGGTGTTTCAATGTGAGGGATATCCTAAAAAGTCAGCCTTTAGAAGGCTTATATGACTTTCTTCCATCAGAAAAGACATCCTTCAAGCCCCATCCTGCCTCCAAGAATCTGTGGGAGACGAAAAGGTGCCAGAGAGTGACAGTTACCTAATTCAAGAGGCCCTAATGAGACAAAGTATCCAGGCTTCTAGGCAAGACGACCTGGATCTTTCACTGTGAAGAAAGTTCCCACACTGAATCCTGGCAGTAATTAATTCCAGAGTGCGCATGGGGGTGGAAAGAAGGAACATCTGGACTTAGCTCTGCTCAGAGGAGAAAATTGTGTGCAGAAGGTTCTATAGAGACATGAATACTTACTTCCCCTCTGTTCTTTTAAAAGTAACTTCTTTCAGGCTAGAGAGATGGCTCCATGGTTAAGAGTGCTTGCTGCTCTCCCAGAGCACCCGGATTCTACTCCCAGCACTGAAATGGTGGCTCACAACTGACTAGAACAGTTCCACTAGATTCTATGCCCTCTTCTGGCCTCTTTGGGTACTGCAAGCACATGGTGCACAGACAGACAGACAGACAGACAGACAGACAAGACAGAACATTCATCCCATAAAATACAAGTAAATAACTGTTTAAATGTAACCTTTTTATACAATTTTAACACAGTAACAATGTTATCATTGGCATCACTCAAGGCTGTGATTCTGAGACTCTTTCCTCTTGTATTC
The DNA here is from genome assembly GCA_902729485.2 of Mus minutoides. Classification (NCBI taxonomy): domain Eukaryota; kingdom Metazoa; phylum Chordata; class Mammalia; order Rodentia; family Muridae; genus Mus; species Mus minutoides. Next base: position 5,710,650 of record LR749495.1, on the reverse strand, counting down.
ATCTGATTCTTTCTTAATTTTCGAGACATCTTTTATCAGCCTTAGGATTTTCTTAGCAGTCGTTCCCATAGATCTCACTTCCCATTTGTTTTATTTCTCTCTGCTCCCTGAGCTATAAATATGCAAGTGTTGTGCCTTCTAACTGCACATGTGTCACCGCCCGCATCTTAAACTCTATTATTCTTGCTCTTTTTCCCTTGCTCTGCATTTCTTTTATTTTTCTGTTTGTTTTGTTTGTTTTCTGTTTTGTTTTGTATTTGTGCCCCAATGACCCTCACAACTATCTAGTCTGTAATAGTTCCACTGGGTCCTACGCCCCTTTCTGGCCTCTGTGGGTACTGCACTTTAGTGATGAATCTCTTCCTAAATAAAGCCACTGGGGTTTAACCTTTGTCTAACTCTTGTTTCCTTTTAGTTGTAGAATTTCCACCCTTCCCACACAGATTCCATTTATTTGTTGTTGTTATTTTGTTTCATCTTTCATCTCATTAAAGATAAACATGTCATGTGGTCACAACCAGGCCTAGCAACACCAGAATGGAAGGTATTGTAAATTGTATCTGTTTTTACTTAGATTTCAACTCATTATTTTAATCTATAGAAATTTATTTCCTTGTAAAACTGCTTATTTGTTTTCTGTTTTCTTGCTTTTTAAAAAAAAATGTTGCTGGGGTATGGGAGTGTGAAAAATTGATTGTAAATGTCTGAGATAATACTGTGTTCTTCTAGAGAAAAACCATATGCCTTGCTGTAAGTCACTTGCAAGCATTCATGAGCCAGGATGAGCTGTCTCCTGTTTCTGTAGTAAGGGTGCTTTCAAACAAGGATGCGGTGTTCATAGGAATATCTACATCTGGTTCCCATGTAGTCCAAAAGCACAACCCTTTGATGCCCAAAACATAGCAGGGCAGGGTTCGTAGCCTTCTGTCCAGTTGTAAAATGGATGGTTGGTCTCATTGATGCTAGCATTCCAGATACATCTTCTGAGTTTTTTTCTTTGTTTGTTTTGATTTTTTACTGGAGAGGGGTCGGCTTTTGTTTGCATTTGTTCCTTCTTTTCCTTAATGGGAGCATGGATTATTCTAGAATCATCGTTGGATTACCTGCCCTGCCCCTGATGTGAAGTAAAAGCTTCTCATTGTTCTTGTATTTAGCTTCATCGATTTGGGTCAATGATAAATGAGTCTTCATTTGATTGAGAATGGTTTTTAATCTCCTCTTCTGAGAATTGCCTTTTTCTATATGGCATTGATTTACGATGCACACATCCAAAAGTATTTTAACCCCTCCTGTGCCCTGTCTCAGCAGACACAAATATAACCAAGCCATCTGGTCCATGATGGGAAATGTCAATTATGAAACAAAGAGTCTAAGTTAATCTCTGCATGTGTGTCTGTGTATGTATGTGTGTGCATGTGTTTGTGTGTGCATGTGTTTGTGTGGGGGTTGGGGGTATATGCATGTACATTTGTGTTCATATGTGTGTCCATGTGTGTACATGTATTTGTGTGTGCATGTATATGTATTCATGTGTATGTGTGTGCATAAGCATATGTGAGTACACATGGTACAACCACACCAATCATTCTTTAGGCACCTTGGGTTTGGGGGGGAGGGTGTTGACTGTCCTGGAGTTCACCAAGTAAACTATGCTGACTGGGCAGAGAACCCCAACCATCTGCTTGTCTCTACCCTCTACAGTGCTGGTATTATAAGCATATTCTATCATGCTGGGCTTTTTAGAAAATGTAGGCTCTGAACATTGACCTCAAGTCCTAATGTTGCAAGGCAAGTACTTTATGGAGATATATCACCATGGTCCTGAGGTTCATTTTCAAATGGATCTACACTTCCAAAGTATTACACATTCTTCTGCCTTATGCGTCTAGTTCTAAGAGTAGGCATTCTCTCTGTTTGGAAGTGAGGGCATGGCACAGGTAACCATTGGTCACTGACATAAAAAAGAGCCCTAATACAGTGGATGCTAGTCAACCCTATGAATAACCAAGCTGCTTGATTAGTATCTTTAATCCTCTTATATCACCAAGCCACCAGGAGATCTAAGAAGCCTACTGTTTGGGCCTCGCCTCAGTGATAATGGATGGAATATTAAGAGTTGGTTGGGCCTCTGCAGGGTTAAAGGGTGGATTGCTGGCTCTAGGAAGGGAATGGGCTTAATGCTAAATGTCAGAGCCGACTCAGAAAAACCAGCCTGAGCCTCTTGTGGATCGATGGCCTACCTCCGTGCCAGTTGCCTGAAAGCTTTCATAGGTCCTTACCATTGATTGTGACCTTTAGACAGCTCTTTTTACAGATGCAAAACGTGGGTGTGCAATTAGGAAGTGGTTTGGGCTGCAGAAGTCATTCACCTCCCAGCTCTGGACGTCGGGGCCAGCCATCACTAATCATTGCTCCTCACCACCGACTGGATGGAGGAGGCCTTGTTCGTCCACACAACTCCAACAGAGCTCAGCCTGGAAGATGCAACTGATAAAGGAAGCTTGGCGCTATGATTGCACTTGCTTCCTGGAGCAGAGGAAGACCAGTTTGGATGTTTCTGGGTGTCTCTTGGCTCCTCTGAGACACGGAGATCAAAATTTCTGATGTGAAGAAGTTGACCACCCATCATCTTCAGTCGCTGAGGAGCAGAAAATACATGGCTCCTTGTCACAGGTCATCCTAACTATTCTCGAGAGAAAGCTCAAGCAAGGGTGGAGGCTTGTGAGACACACCCGTGTCTCCATTCTGGAGTTCAAGAGCTGTTGAAAGAGATGGTGAAGCTGGGCTCATGTCTCCGATTTCTCCTCAGTTCACTCCTAAGAAAGGATCCTCGCCTGAGAGCATGCTCAGAGTACATGGTAGGACACCGCTGTCAGCTCTCGACTCTGTCAACAGACACTGTCATGCTTGAGAGTCTCTTCAGGCCCTCATGATTCGTTCTAGCTCGTTGTTTTCCAAATACCAATAACCTGCTCCCCGCCTATGGGATATACTAAAAAGCTGCCTATTGCAGCTTCGGGAAATATGATTAAAATGTAAAAATCTCTCTGGCTAGACTAGAAAACCTTTCCACAAAAGAAAACAGTTTTATCACTATGCAACTGTTACACCAAAATGTGGAGTACAGCACAGGCGATCAGTTAAGAGATCAAAAAGCAACAAGAGAGTACACTCAGGCAGATAGATCCCACTACCTCTCTACTCTCAAGATACACAGTATCCAGTCCTCAAGCAGGAGGTATAAACAGAGCCCTCTGTCAAGCACAGTCCATCCCAAGCTCCCTGGCAACGGCATCCCAATGTGCATTACCTAGTTAGCGTTTACTTATGTGTCTACTTTGATTTGATGTGTGTGAGTGTTTGCCTGCATGTATGTCTGTGCAGCAAGTATGTACAGTGCTCATGGAGGCCAGAAAAGGATGACAGATTCCCAGAAACTGGAGTTGCAGATGGTTGTGAGCTGCCATAGGAATGGAACCCAGGTCCTATGGAAGAGCAGCAAGTGATCTTAACCACTGAGTTATCTCATCATCAACCTCTCCCCCTACACACACACACAGTTGGCTTTATGCTGAGCAAAAACACACTTCCCTATCTTTATGACAAGAGCTGATATTGCAACTTGGAGTGAGGCACCAGGAAATTTTTGGTTCTTGCCCTGTTATCCATTCTTGGTGAAGGAATATCTAAGATGTCGTCCTAGGATCCTAATAAAATGGAGTTCCAGATCATAAAGGAGCAAGGGGCATAGTTAGCTTTTAAACTAATTTGCATATATATATATATATATGAAAATCACACATACATACACATGCACCACACATACACACACACACAGGAGGCAAAGCTTTATAGTTAAGAACTCTTTAGAACAGCTGATATAGGAAAAACGATGAAATATCTCTCCACTTACAGGGAGAACTAAGCCTTACTTTTAAAATTGTTTTTATTGCACTTAATTCCTGCATGGATAGTTATTTACTACTTTAATTCAACTTGCTACCTTTTAAGTATAGCTCCATCCTAAGCTACCATCTTCAAAATTGTAGGTTTGGTGTATTGAAGATATTTGTAATTTAGAATAGAGCTCTCATCACCAAAGAAGGACTAGTCAGGCAGAGACACACAGACCAGTCTTCAATAGGCAAAGTCCAGAAAAGAGGTGACTCTGTACCCTGCCCGGGCACCTCCTCACAGAATCCCAAGGGAGTGACACACTGTCTGCTAATGGCTCTTACCAATGAAGGACACCAAGAGAACAACCCCTCCCCCTTTCAGATTCTGCCCAAGAAGAAAAACAGTTATAGTTGAGTCTTGCCTATTGAATCCCCACCCCTGCAAATAAACAGCCTATTTTGACAGTACTGGGAGCTATTACCACCAGGAACTGCCGCTCTAGGGTCTACAAACAGGCAGCCAGTTACCTTGGTTCTCTGAGAACATCTCCAAGTCTAATAATGGGAGACAGTGAATACCAGGTCCTCAAGGCCTTCTTGCAGACTAGGTCAGTAGGAGGGTCTGGAGATCAGCATAGGGCCTGCTCCCTCAGCCGTAATAACTCCTCCAATTGGTGACTGCATCGAGGTGACCAGGACTCTACCTTCCAAGAGCTGCACGTGAGCACTTGCCAGACTTTCAACTCTCAGAATCCTCCAAAGCTATCAAGAATTAAACAAGAGCAGAGAAGAGACAGGATTGTCTCCTCGGCCACCTGGCCCAAGTGGGGATACTCCAGCTCAGTCTAGAAAGCCAATCCTCCCAAATGTTCCCACGCTCTCCTTCAACCATCAGGCTCCTCCCCTGTGGATGGAGGATGGAACCATCACCCAAAGGTCATTCCCCATAAAGAAAGTAACACTGAAGAACACTGAATTATTATTTTGCTACTGCTATTGAACAACATCATTTTATCTTCATGCCATCCGTATTTTATGTGGAAATCAGTACCATGCTTCCATGTCCAGTAATGAGATAAGCTTCCTGTGATATATGTATTTATCAGAGTTATATAAACAAATGCAGCATGGAGGTACACACCTATCATCCCACCACTCAGGATGTTCAAGGCCAGCCTAGACTACAGGACCCTATCCATAAGAGCAACAACGACAACAAAGTATAAACCAACGAGAAAGCAGGTCACTACACTGAGGTAGGGTAGCCATACTACAGATCATAAGAGGGCTCTAGAGAAACTGGACTTAAAGGGAAACCATGCTTCACCTTTCCCATGGCCTTAAACAGAAATGATCAGCCAGTATTTCTTAAGGAGTCACCTGCTTGGCACCCTGATGGTGTTTCTCCAAGCTTGTAACAAGGAAGCACAAGGGTGCCACGTCTCACAGCTGGAACTGTGCCATTAGATCTCTGAAGGATGGAGAAAGGGGGGGGGAGGAGGGAGCTAGTTAATCGCTGTAGTTGGTCACCACCAGCTCTGGTTTTAGCCGACACAGGACACAGATCAGACCCTTGGAGGCGGACCTCAGCCTGAAATCACGGCTGTGTGGGGAGGACAAGACAGAGAAAGGGTAGAGCAACATTCCCACTCAACTTGTTAAAAACAAAAGGCCATCACTTTGGTATCAGCAAATGTTACTGGGGGTAATAAATGTCATTCTGTCTCTGCTGGCAAAGGGCTCACAGGGAGATGGCAGATGGGTTTGCAGGAGCAGGCTGGTGACAGCAGGGCCATCAAACAGAGAGCATTTGCTCAGGGAGTCAGCAGTGAAAAGACGGGGAGAGAAGGAGGAGAGAAAAGAAAGATAGAGGGAGACACAGAGAGGGAAAGAGGCAGAGAGGAAGAGACACAGCAAAGAGAGAGAAGAGAGACAGAGAGAGAAAGGGAGAGAGGGACACAGACATAGTGAGGAGAGAGGAGGAGAAAGATTCAGAGAGGAAAGAGGAAGAGGAGATGTGAGAGAGATGAAGATCGAGATGGAGATGAAAGGGAAAGAGAGACACTGAGGGGCAGGAAGAGAGGGTAGAGGAAGAGAGTGGCAAACCCATCTCTCTGTCTCCCCCAGATCTGCAGAGGAGCTGGTCATTAGTGAATTAGTCTTTACCACCTTACAGAGAGAGAGAGACAGAGACAGAGACAGAGACAGAGACAGAGAGACAGAGACAGACACACACATAGATACAAAGACACACAGAAAAACAGACATACACACACAGAGAGACAGACAAAACACACACAGATGCACAAACACACACATACACAGACACACTCTCCCCGCTTCCCACCTCCCCCAACCCCTGCTCTTATGCTTTTGTGTCCATCGTTGGATCTCATTTTTGGAAGGCGAGCCACTGTCTAATGGAGCTGAGCGCTGACATTTCAGAGGGTGGGGAGACAAATGACACCAATGACATCTTGTAGTTAGTTCAACGTCGTTTCCTTGCAGATGGCAAGTCACACTGCACTCATATATCCCAGGAGCCAAAGTTAAAAGCTTTCCTTAAAAGCTGCTTAAAATGCCTTAGTTCACAGAAACTAAAACAAGCCAGTGATCTTTCCCCTGCCAACTTTGACACCAGCCACAAACTCCACAGCCGCGCCTCCCCCTGCACATGGCCTCTGAAAGCCAAGCAAAGCTGAACCACAACACCAGGGAGCCGCATAATGATTAATCCTGTTTCCTAAGGAGAAGACAAACACAAACTCAAAGTAGCTCAGAAGTAGCTGCAAGCAACTTAGCCTAGTTAAATAAACGGGTCCTCCATGGCTTAGACTAAATACCCTCTACCTAAGAATGCCAACTACTTACAGTAGCCAAATTCAATTGTTCAATAAAATGCAGATATGTCAGAGTCTGGAAGCACACGGGATAACACAGGGTCTAATCTAATATCAGCCTTGGAGACAAATATAAACCAGGAGAGGAAAGGACCCAAGAATCTCACCCAGCTGTGAACCCTTCCAGCTGCAATCACCATCAGCTGGCAAGATGTGCCCATAGGGGTCCTAGTGGTATGAACCTTATGGGAATAACCAATCACTTTCTGGTTGGATTTAAAGCCCTTTCTACAAGATGGAACTCATGTCTTGTCCTGTTAACGAGGCCAAAACTACATTACTGGCTAGGCCATAGGCTCTCAGGGAGAAGCTAATACTGTTATTCTGGTAGAAAGCCAGTATATTACATGTAAAAATATAACTTCCTTTCTTCAGATTGGTATTGCATCTGAATACCAATACAGACACCTATCGGTTAAATGGTGACGTCTTTCTTCATTCATCTCTCTAGCTAATATTATACTTAAGGCTGAGGATTTACAAGAAAAAAAAAGGGTACTTTTACAAATTTATGTAATTACTTCTACAAAGGAAGAGTTAAAAGGCGTGATATACGGAGTGAGCATCTCTTACCTACAGACTCTCATGCGCCAACCCATGAGACACTGGCAAAACCAGGTCTGTCCGACGACGCCCCGATTAGCCAGGCAGACCAAACCTTTTATCTATCCAAGTCATACAGACAGAAGTAATTTCAAGCCCCATTAAATAACTATTCATCTTCGCTTGGTAATGCGCCTATGTTCGGCTGGGTCTGCTTCAAGTGTTCTGTGTACACAGGCCAGACGCGACCTTCCAGGTATTGTAAAGATTTTAAAGCTTCTGATAAAATAACATCCTGTGGCAAAGGATGATGTCAATCCTGATATTTTAACTTCGATCAAGATGCAGAGCTATTAGAGTATTCAATTATCTAAATGCGACAGTGTTACATGGCAATGTTCCCCAGGCTGACATATTAATCTACTTGACATTCAACACATTATGCTGTGTTTTTATAGAATGATAACCATTTCAGAAGGCCGGAGCTACTGCCTTTCAGCCTGGCCCCCGTGTACCCTGACTGCTTCTATCAAGGCACTCATTATTGATATAAAGGAGAGACATTTAAATGTCTCAAGGAAGGAAAGTACATGGGGATTTCAGGAGAATTAGCTCAAGGTCAAGGATGCACACATGATAAATCTGCGCTGTCTTTTATTCTGTCCTGAAGAGATGGATTTTAGATGATGGTAGAACTACTTCATCGTCAATAAAACCCTAGCCCACAGCTGCTTCGCCTTTAAGTAAGCTCCCTTCTTTAACTTTCTGTATAAAAACACAGAAACGAGGGGAAAGCTCCTGACCTCCTCCTCCCCACAGATAACCTGCAATCTCAGGTCATGCACCAGTGCCTCCGGCTCAACAACAATTTGCTAAAACAGCTTCCACGTGTGAAATGCAACGAGGTGTGCTTTGTGTAAATTATCTCATTTAGCGTTGTAATTAAGGTGGGAAACAGCAAACCTTGAGAGTCTCACAGACAAACACTTGCCTGGTTCCATTTAATATGCAAGCAGGGCGGGGCGGGGCGGGGCGGGGCGGGCCCCGGCCCTTCCTCCCCACTTAACCCATTAACATTTCAAGTTGCTTTCCCCAAAGCGAACAGGCTTGTGGGCATGCACATGTGTATTACTTGTGTACCTGTATGCACACGCATGTGGAGGACAAAGGACAACTTCCGGTGTCAGTTATCAGTAAGACCATTCATTTTACTGAAACAAGGTCTGGAACTTTTCAGTTAGGCTAGACTGATTGGCCAGCAAGCTCAAGGGAATCCTCCTGTCTCTGCCTTTCAAGCTCTAGAATTACAAACCTGTGCCACTGTGATCAGCTTTTTTGTGAGTTTGAGGGATTGAACTCAGCTACCTGCCCTTGCACCACAAACACTATAGCAATGAAGCTACCTCCCCAGTTCCCGGACAAGCCTTTAAAAACAGAACTGAGGAACAAAACCTGAGTAGGTACCCGGGTCGGCACCATCTGCCACAAGAATGAACCACAGAGAATGCTAACCAGTAAGCCCTCAGATGTGTGTGTGGCATCATCATTACCCACCGGCCTGGTGCAGCTGCATGAGAAAGAGCCCAGTCAATCACAGATCCATGACGGATAATAGATAGCCATCTGAGGCCATTAAGTTATTGCTGGGTGTGTGTACCCAACACTAATACGCCAGTTTTTCCCACTGGAGGACATTATGGAGAGTTACATTGCCAAATATTGAAAAGAGAACAAGATCAAACTGCTTGAGCTCCGTGTGTACAGCAGGTGTAACCCACGGTGCCCTTGTCTTTACCAAATGTGCTAGAATATTCTGTCTCAAATGTTGTGCCCATATTTCTGGTTCTCCAGGAGTCTGGATCCATATGTAGAAGCAAAGAGTCTTTATTCAAGCTTTAGCTTGGACCCTCAGACCCCTCCAACACAGGGGATTCGTGCAGAGAGCCCCAGCCTCAATTAGGCAGGGTTGGGAAGGGGCATTCTCTCCTAGCAGTTGCCTGACTTGGCAAGGAATATCTTGGCACACTGGGATTGGTCAGTAATGACTTGAGCCAACTTGATCAGTTTATTTATAACCTCTGAAATTTTAGGCACTTTCCCTCTATTCCCTGATTGGCTCCGGCTCAGGGCAGCTTATTTCTGGGATTGTTTGTTTCTATTAACTAGAGTTCAAGCCAGGGACAAGCAGGCTCAAGATGGAATCAGCTTACAAATTGGAGTTTCTTCCATCGCCTGTGTTCCTCATTAAATGCATGTAGTGTTCCTCCAAAACCATCAGACACAAAGCATGCAATATACGTAGGCAGATGATAAAAGCATATTTGTGAAATTATATTTCTAAGATTTATTTTCATTTGTGGATGTGTATTTTAGCTGCATAACTCACTTGCGCAGTTCCCACAGAGGCCAGAAGAGGGCATCAGACCTAGTGGAGGCGAAGGTACAGGCAGGCGTGAGCCAACTGATGTCAGCTATAGGAACCAAATTCGGTCACATGGAAGAGCAGCAGGCATTCTTTTTTTTTTTTTTTTTTTTTGAGACAGGGTTTCTCTCTGTAGCCTTGGCTGTCCTAGAACTCACTTTGTAGACCAGGCTGGCCTCAAACTCAGAAATCCACCTGCCTCTGCCTCCCAAGTTCTGGGATCAAAGGCGTGCGCCACCACGCTCGGCTAGCAGGCATTCTTAAGCTCCAAAGAGAGCCACAATAACAGAATACCAACTTTAACAACAAAAATAACAGGAAGCAGCAACAATTACTTTTCTTTAATTTCTCTTAACATCAATGGACTCAATTCCCCAATAAAAAGACATAGACTAATAGAATGGCCACACAAATGGGACCCAACATTTTGCTGCTTGCAGGAAACCCACCTCTGGGACAAAGACAGACACTACCTCAAAGTAAAAGGCTGGAAAACAATTTTCCAAGCAAATGGTCCAAAGAAACAAGCTGGAGTAGCCATTCTAATATCGAATAAAATTGACTTCCAACCCAAAGTTATCAAAAAAGACAAGGAGGGGCACTTCAAACTCATCAAAGGTAAAATCTACCAAGATGAACTCTCAATTCTAAATATCTATGCTCCAAATGCAAGGGTAGCCACATTCATTAGAGAAACTTTAGTAAAGCTCAAAACACACATTGTACCTCACACAATAATAGTGGGAGACTTCAACACCCGACTCTCACCAATGTACAGATCCTGGAAACAGAAACTAAACAGAGACATGTGGACAGTAACTGAAGTTATGAAACAAATGGATTTAACAGATATCTACAGAACATTTTATCCTAAACAAAAGGATATACCTTCTTCTCAGCACCTCATGGTACCTTCTCCAAAACTGACCATATAATCGGTCACAAAACAGGCCTCCACAGATACAAAAATATTGAAATTATCCCATGCATCCTATCAGATCACCATGTACTAAGGCTGATCTTCAATAATAGCATAAATAATAGAAAGCCAACATTCACGTGGAAACTAAAAAACACTCTACTCAATAATACCTTGATCAAGGATGAAATAAAGAAAGAAATTAAAGACTTTCTAGAGTTTAATGAACATGAAGCCACAACATACCCAAACTTATGGGACACAATGAAGGCAGTAATAAGAGGAAAACTCATAGCCCTGAGTGCCTCCAGAAAGAAACTAGAGAGAGCATACACTAGCAGCCTGACAGCACACCTAGAAGCTCTAGAACTAAAGGAAGCAAATTCACCCAAGAGGAGTAGACGGCAGAAAATAAACAAACTCAGGGCTGAAATCAACCAAGTGGAAAGAAAAAGAACTATTCAAAGAATCAACCAAACCAGGTTCTTTGAGAAAACCAACAAGATAGATAAACCCTTAGCCAGACTAACTAGAGGGCACAGGGACAGTATTCTAATTAACAAAATCAGAAATGAAAAGGGAGACATAACAACAGAACCTGAGGAAATACAAAACATCGTCAGATCCTACTACAAAAGGCTACACTCAACAAAACTGAAAAACCTGGATGAAATGGACAACTTCTTAGACAGATACCAGGTACCAAAGTTAAAACAGGATCAGATTAACGATCTGATCAGAAAATGTGGTACATTTACACAATGGGGTACTACTCAGATATTAAAAACAATGAATTTATGAAATTCTTGGGCAAATGGATGTATCTGGAGAATATCATCCTGAGTGAGGTAACCCAATCACAAAAGAAGTCACTTTATATGCACTCACTGATAAGTGGATATTAGCCCAGAAACCTAGAATACCCAAGATACAATTTGCAAAACACAAGAAAACCAAGAAGAAGGAAGACCAGCATGTGGATACTTTATTCCTCCTTAGAATAGGGAACAAAATACCCATGAAAGGAGTTACAGAGACAAAGTTTGAAGCTGAGACAAAAGGATGGACCATCCAGAGACTCCCCCACCTAGGGATCCATCCCATAATCAGTCACCAAACACAGACACTATTGCATATGCCAGCAAGATTATGCTGAAAGGACCCTGATATTACTGTGTCTTGTGAGGCTATGCCAGTTTCTGGAAAATACAGAAGTGGATGCTCACAGTCATCTATAGGATGGAACACAGGGTCTCCAATGGAGGAGCTAGAGAAAGTACCCAAGGAGCTGAAGGGGTCTGCAACCCTATAGGTGGAACAACAATATGAACTAATCAGTACCCTCAGAGCTCGTGTCTCCAGCTGCATATGTAGGAGAAGATGGCCTAGTCGGCCATCATTGGGAAGAGAGACCCCTTAGTCTTGCAAACTTTATATGCCCCAGTACAGAGGAATGCCAGGGCCAAGAAGTGGGAGTGAGTGGGTAGGGGAGCAGGGCTGGGGGGGAGGGGAGGGTATAGGGGACTTTTAGGATAGCATTTGAAATGTAAATGAAGAAAATATCTAATAAAAATTTTTCTAAAAATAAAAAAAAGCTCCGAGCCCTCATCTCTGCTACTTAACATATGTTTTTTGACGTCAATATTTTGTCCCATTCTTATAGTTTCTGACTCATTTATCACAATTTGTTCATGTAAAACCCAAAAATCCATTTAGGAATACTGACAGCTGACAAGAACAACACAAACATTATCCTCTGTGACTCTCCAACTAGCTTCATTGTTTAAATTAAACTTCAGGAAGGCACCACAGCTTTGATTTTGAGAGCATAGGATTGATTCTCCCCAAGGGGTGTTGTGCCCTGAGTTCAAGGGAATCCCAGAAGAGCCCAAGAATTGTAAACTCTGCTGCAACTCCCAAAACAGTCTTTTGTTTTCAAGTTTGAACTTGGTTCGCCCACCTAACACTCACTGCGTGAATGCTGGCAAGTGACCCTGAGTCCAGAAAACATTGGGTATATATACATAGGAATAGTGTGAATATTCACAGAAAAGGGGAGTAGAGGTGGTTAATGGATGTCTGTTCAAGGACTAATTTTATGGCCAGTCATAACTGTCTGTGACCTCACCTCTCTTTACCTTTTACTTTTTCCATGGTCTCCCTTGAGCTTATTTCTCTAAGGTCTCAAGGACAGGCACCTGGAGAGTTATCAGGAGGAGGAGTGTTGGGTGTTGGTTTTTGGAGAAGCAGAGGCGGTGCCATTCTAATGTTTGAGGATGGGGAGGAGCTGCTGCAGGTTGAGGCAGTACAGAAACCAGCTGTCTGCATATCGTGCTGGGGGCGGGGGGGGGGGGGGGGGGGGGGGGGGGGGGGGGGGGGGGGGGATGGGAGCCTCTGGCAGGGAACACGGAGGCAAACTATACCACACTGAAGTCTCTCTAGTATCAGTAATTCGGGGAATACAACAGAGGTAAACACTGAAGCCCCTTCAGTAGTTGTACAGGGTAAACAGGATTGCAATGTACAAAGACTAGAAACAGAAGCCTGCTGTAATCTCATCAACCGCCACTTGGGTGCCGCCTATGATGTTGGCTGTGTTTCTTTTTCATTAGAGCACATCTTTATCTAATTTAATTTACGGGAATAAAGCTCTCCCTCTCCCCGTGTTTAATTTGATCGGTTGGAGTCTACACGCAGCGTTTCACACCCATGAGTGTGATAGACCTGGGCAGGAGAGGTCAGACTCTACAGAGTAGCAGCTATTCCTCTGCGCCTTTGGCTATTGGACCTTTGAAATGACGACACCTTTCCCAAATTAAAAAATTCCCCAAGAATTTCATGCTGGAAAAACTGAATTCTGATGCCAACCAGAGGGAACCTTGTCTTCCAGGAAGAGATTCTGTCCGGTTCTGACATTTTGTCAGCCATCCTTACTGGACAGACTATGATGTGTCTGTAATGGGCTGGACCACACCTGACTAGGACTTTTCATTCGTGTCTGGTGCTTTCTATTTGAACCTAAACATCATGTCAGAATCCTGGAAGACAGATTGAGGGGTTCAATGGACCCTTCTTATTTGTTCCTCTTTTCAACATGACCATTTTGAATAAATCTCCTTTTCTGTTTTTGGCATTATTTATCTCTAATTGGCATACTGGAGGCTGGATGGCCAAACTCAGCTTATTGGGACTTTCAGAACACAGATTTTTACCTTAAAACCTCCACTCCCAACATCACTTATTGCTTATTGTCTTTATAGCTTCTGAAAGAAACTGTATCCAGCAGCCAACAACCCCACTTTCCATGGCCCCTGTACTGGCTGGTTTTGTGTTCCAACTTAACACAACTTAGAATTATCAGAGAGAAAGGAGCCTCAGCAGATAAAATGCCCCCATGAGATTCCACTGTAAGGCATTTTTTTTTTCAATTAGTGATCTATGGAGGAGAGCTGATGGATGGAGCCATCTCTGGGTTGGTGATTCTGGGTTTTATAAGAAAGCAGGCTGTGCAAGCCAGGGGAAGCAAGTCAGTAAGTAACATCCCTCCATGGCCTCTGCATCAGCTCCTGCCTCCAGGTTCCATTCCTGCTTGAGTGCCTATCTTGACTTCCTCCAGTGATGGACTACGATCTGGAAATGTAAGCCGAATAAACTCTTTCCTCCCCAGCTTGCTTTTTGGCCATGGTATTTTCTCACGATAATAGAAACCCTAAGATAATCCCCAAATCCTTGCAACCACCAATCAACTTCCTTTATGGGTTCATGATTTTGAGGATTTAAGAGTGATCATATGGTATTTAATGTGTAATGTCTGGCTTCCTTCACTTACCATGATATCCTTAGGAATTGGATACTATCCCGTCATATGGATACACCACATTGTGTCTACCCATTTGTTTATGGATGGCCACTTGGATCATTTCCATTTTGAGCTGTTAGTAATACTACCTCTAGGATCATTTATATGCAAGTTTGGTGTAAAAGAGCATTTCTAATTCTATTAAGAGTGTTCCTAAGGGTGAAATTGTTTCTTCTCTCTATGTCTCTGTTTACCCATATATCCTTGGGCAGGATAAAATACCTACTTCATAAGGTTACTATAAAGATTCAATTAATTAAATTTATCTAAGAATAATGTAGGATGCTTTTCCAGAACCCTAACTATTAACACATTTCTCTTCCCACCATACCCTGGTCTTGGTTGCTTAGAATTACTAGCTTCTTGGCTCTGAGCTCATGTTTTTGTTGTTTTTTTGTTTGTTTGTTTGTTTGGTTGGTTGGTTTTGGTTTTTGGGTTTTGCTTTGTTTTTTTTCTCCAATGGAAGCATCTTTATCCTGCTTATTCATGGACAGAATTTTTCATCTTTTAATTTTCAACAAAAAGTCTTCTTGGTAGGGTCTTCTCTGGTCCCCCATGAAAACAAACTCCTTTCTCACCCTCTGGCACAACTTCCCTGCTGGTTCTGCCAAGCCACCATAAGAAACACCAGCAACCACTTTACCTGTTAATCATCCCTCACTGTACCCCCATGAACAGTTGAACATAGTACTCACCATGTTCCCACCCTGATCTCCTCATCAAGGACAAGATACACACCTTTATGCTCAAGAAATGTCTATTGAAGAAGAAAATTGGCCAATTAAAATAATTTTGTGTAATAATACCTTATTGAATATAATTTTCCTAATTTCAATAATTATTTCATATTAAGTTTTGGTCTTGATTCTAATTTTACCTCTAATGAGTATATTAGGATATTTTGACTAGTTCTACATTGATATTCTGATAGGTCAGTGCACAGACCCAGGTCATATGTATACACTCATTAGTGATTGAGATGCTGATCCCAGGAACAAGTTAGTCTCATGACACACACACACATGGGATCTCAAGGAAGTTTCAGGTTTTAGTCCCATATTAGATTCTGAAAAGTAAAATAAAAACCTACATCTCTTAAGTTCATCTTGACCCAAGCTTGTTTCTGTGGCTCTGACCACACTGGTCCTCACCAGCAACTGAACCCCCAAAACATGCATGCCAGAGGAAATTCTATGATATATGACATCTAACAAAATCTTCCAATGTGTAAAAAATGCTTAACTTGGGAGCTGGGGAAGTTCTGTGGTTAAGCTCACTTGATGCTCTTGCAGAGGACCTGAGCTCAGTCTCCCAGCTTCTAAGTCATTCATCTTACAACCAATCATCTATAAGTCAAGATCCAGGGACATCTATCATTTATTTCTGGTATCCATTGACAACTGCACTCATGTGCACACACACACACACACACACACACACACACACACACACACACATACACAAGCACCTGTGCATGTACAAATATATTCATATATATACATTTAAAGATTGAAACATTATTGAAGGATTTGTTGTAGAAATTTAAAGAAACTTCTCATCTGGGCCCATTTCCCTTACCCCAGGATCATGGAGGCAAGCATGTCATTCTCTAACTGCAACAGACAAATTTAAGCTGAGAAATCTGTAGTTGCAGAACGGACCACATGTGAGCCCACCCACTGCCTGGTTAGGTTTGCCCATTCTGCAATATTGCTCCATCATCAACTCAAGATCAAATCTCTAGTTCTCTCTCTCTCTCTCTCTCTCTCTCTCTCTCTCTCTCTCTCTCTCCATCAAAGTTAAGTCACTGCCTATCGTTTTAGTTATGTCTAGATAATAGTTGTTTTCTTACTAAACTTTATAAAATACAAGGTTCATGAAGGCAAATTTGACTCTTTGGTCACCTCTCCCATCCCAAGCTCTTTAAGACAGGCAATAGTCTCCAAGTTTCAACATATTTTTTTATCCTGGAAGAAAGCTCCTTCAAATTCAAGAAGACAACTCCCAAATCTCAGTAAGTCTCTGAAGCTAACCAGATGTACAAGACCTCCATCCTCAGGTGTATATCAGCTACTAAGGAGATTCCAAGCAGCAATGCTGCTTACATGAGAGTCTCAGACCAGTGGAACCTCCTGAAAGAGACTCTTTCCTGTCAAGTACTTTCAAACAGGAAAGAGAGGCCCAGAGTTCTGATTTTGAGTCTGTGGTAGGGTTTTGGTGATGTAGCTATCTTTGCGGTCTCTGTGCTCCTATTAGCAATCCCTGCACTTGAACACCTATAAGACGTCCCAGAGAAGCCATTCATTCACCAAGATGGACTTTGGTGATTCCATTACTTTACTCTGTTGCCATTTTCCTGTCTGGTGTGACACTTGTGCATGTCTCCCTAAGAATTGCGCCACATGACAACCAGATTCAAGGAGTCCCGAAACCATATCTGCTGGAGGACCAGGTGACACACAGTTTGAAGGCTAGCTCCCACTCTTTCTCTTCTTGTCCTGTCACCCAGTGTGACAGATGCTATAAGTAGCTGGGGATAAATTCTCCTCCCACTGAGTCTGGCCATGATGCCATGGTGCAACTGAGCATGGCTGCAGATTGCACAACCAAGCCTCCCTTGGGAGCTGCCCAAGAGTTTTCAAATTATGAATGCAACATCAGAGGCCAGTTCCAGAATCAGAGCAGCACTAAGAATGAGAGAAGGGGGATGGAGAAATGGTTCCGCAGTTAAGAGTACTGCCTCCTCTTCCAAAGGAGAAGAATTCGATGCCCAGCATCTACATAGTGGCTCACAATTTTAACTTTAGTTTCAGGGCGTCTGATACCTCTTCTAGCTTCCCAGGGCACTGCATATATATGGTATATATACATACATATGTATATACATCACATACATACATGCATACATACATACATACATACATACATACATACATACATAACACTTGTGCACATAAAATTTTAAAAAGAAACAAAGTTCTGTACACCATTTTTATGAATATTTGTTGTAAGAGGAAATGTATCAACACAAGGCTGGAATCAATTTTGTTGAAATCAATAAAATGTCACTAACAGAAAAGCTAATGTTCCCTTGTAACCCTCATCACTATTACTCCATCCCCCAAGAGAAAAGACAGACAGGAACAGAGTCTCTACTCTGGGTGTGGCATGAAAAGATTGCTAAGAACGCTATAGTAGACAAACATATCCCATATCTCCCTCTACAGGTGGACTGAGCTATACTTCAAGGGACATTGCACAGCTCTCTAGGGACAAGTGTCCTGCCCAACCCTTTCCTAGAGGTCCCAGCATAAATGTTCTGCTCCAGTTACAGAGAGGGAGCGGCAGCCAATGTGTCAACAAGTCTGGAAAACCAGAGACACAAATAAAGGAAGACCTGAAGTCAGATAGAGACGGGGAGCGAGAGTTATGAAATTTTCAAGCTCATTTTTATCATCTACAAACCTTCCCATAAACTCTGTCCCAGGTGGCTGGGCAAACACTTGAGCCTTGAAATGAAATCTTGGAGTTATTCCGTCACTCACACAGACTAAATCCATCCTGAATTGTGTAATAAACTTTAGCCTTTGGCATTTTATGATTTCAAGACTCTTATTGCCCTGCTTGTTTTCTGGTTTATCTCCTAAGCTATTTGTGTTTTCTTGATATTTTTTGTGTAAACTTTTTGAAGAAGAAGAATTACATAAACTTCATGGCGAGGGAACGGTATTGTGCTGTGTTTTTGTTACATGTAAATCTGAATTCTATTTTGCCTCATGTTTTTATTTTCTAAAAGATTTCCTAGAGTGCTATTTTGAATATATATATATATATATATATGTAGATATTATTATGATTATCATTATTATTAGGTAGAAAATACCATTGGTGTGTGGCTATATTAAGAAAACTATAATTATGCAATTATTATTCTTACAATAATATTTTAAAAGCATTTTCATGTATATTTGTTTCAAATTCTCTAATGTGGACAAAGGACATAGGGCAAGAAAATACAATAAATACAATACAGGCACAGATTAGACACAGTGTGACTCCTCCTCCTCCATCTTCTTCTTTATATTCTTCATATTCTTGTCCAAAATGAATCTATAAATCTGTATTTATAGATCTTCATGTGCGTGTTTATGGATGACTGTGAGAGTGCTTGTCAGTATACATGGAATACCTGTGTGTATGTATCTATATGTATGAACATGCATACATGGTACAACCATATTCTATGATGTTTTCTTTGCAGACTATGATGGGAATCTTAATTTCTCTTTGCTTTGAAACATTCTCCAAACCTGAGGGTCATGAAAATTACACACACACACACACACACACACACACACACACACACACACACACAATTTCTACTTATTATTGACAGAGCACATTATGGGTTAATTATACAGAAGCTTCCTGTGATTTGCCCCTGCTGGTCTGCTGTTTAACTGATTTTAAGCGATGCACACCTTAATGAAACACATTTGGACGATGCATGTGTGTGATCACTTGTGTGATGCTTGTGTGCTGACCGTACTGGGTCTTCTGGGTGACTGTTGAAGACACTGAGCACACAGTTGCAGGGAGTTTGAGATTCCAACTGTATTTTTGCACTTCTCAGTTCTGCATAGATCCCACAGAGGATTTCACAGATTGTGAAATTTCACAGATTGTGAAATACCAAAAAGAATAGGGAAAGGGGGAGAGAGAAGATTTTACTCTAAATAATCAGGAAGGTTCTGTAATGGCTAGCCATTCTGGAAATGTAAATAGTGGGGAACGCCCAGAGTGCATATGGTGGTGTATGCCTGGGATCCCAGTGCTTGAGAAGCAAAAGTTCAAGACCACCTCAGTTACAGAATGAGTCTGAGGCTAGCTTATGCTGCAGGTGACCCCATTTAGTAATAAAAAATTTCAACAATTCACAATAACATGAAACAAAATTACACAAGAAATAGTCTAGAATGTAGTGAAGTTAAAATCCATCTCTTTGGCACACTCTGATTATGACCTTAAGCCCATATGCATCTCTGGAATCTGTATGAACTCTTATTTTTAACCACTAAGGGGTATTCAGTAAAACCATAAACAATATATAACGTGCACTTCACTTTATTAATTGTGATGTGTACTTCAATGAAGTCATCAGTGTCATAAAGATGATTCCAAAGTCCTCCTGGGTCTCAATGGTCCTTCTGTCCATCTTCATCCACCTATAGGAAAGCAGATGTGTTTCCCGTATGTGCATCATGATATCCATTTCTTACCATTGGTTGTAGATGGGAACCTACCTGTTCATATTTTCATCTAGCTTCTTTCACTGAGCATAGGGACTGCAAATGCTACTTGTTGTGCACTGAAGTTTATTCCTGTGATTAGTATTCAATCATAAAAGCACTCCTTAAAACATTTAACCATTGACCCCATTGGCTAGCCATTTAATGAAGAAGGAGGAGGAGGAGGAGAAGAAGAAGGAGAAGGAGAAGGAGAAGGAGAAGGAGAAGGAGAAGGAGAAGGAGAAGAAGGAGAAGGAGAAGGAGGAGGAGGAGGAGGAGGAGGAGGAGGAGGAGGAGGAGAAGGAGAAGGAGAAGGAGAAGGAGAAGGAGAAGGAGAAGGAGAAAGAAGGAGGAGGAGGAGAAGGAGGAGAAGGAGAAGGAGAAGGAGAAGGAGAAGGAGAAGGAGAAGGAGGAGGAGGAGGAGAAGGAGAAGGAGGAGAAGGAGAAGAAGAAGAAGAAGAAGAAGAAGAAGAAGAAGAAGAAGAAGAAGAAGAAGAAGAAGAAGAAGAAGAAGAAGAAGAAGAAGAAGAAGAAGATATAGTAGTAATAACTTTTTACTTTCCACATACCTGTGTCATTACAGTTAAAGGGTTTATGTTTTGGGACTGATAAGATGGTTTAATGGGTAAATAATGATGTTAAGATGCTATTCGGCTGAATTTAGTTCCTGAAACCCACATGATAAGAAAAAAAACTGACTATGAACAATTGTCCTCTGACCTTCATACACAGTGTGCACACATTTAAAAAATTGACTAGATATAACAAAGAGAAAATTTGTTTTTCAGAAGTTTATCTTTAATTATCCCAGAATCCAGTCTTTTAAAATAACTGTGCTAATATTCATCTTTCAACTGACATAATTATTGTTAGGGTAGATTATTTTACCACATTTTATTGTTTTCTTATTGTTCTTGCCAGTTTTCATGTTTCTGCTTCTCTGTAGGTAATTTCACATTTTAAAGCTTTCTTTTGATTTATCAATAGTTATTCAAAGTGTTTTCAATGTAACTACTGGTAATTTTATGTGTGCATGCACAAACTTACATAGTGTGTGTCTCTATTTCACTAGTTTGTATTTAAAGTATAGATACCTTTAGTTTGATGCTTGTAGGTGTTTTGGTGCATGTATATCTGTGTACCATGTGGCTGCAACACCCATGAGCACCATGAAGAGGGCATCAGATGGTTTTGAGCCACCACGTGGGTGCTGGGAATCAAACCTGGGTCCCTCAAAAGAGGAGTCAGTGCTCTCATTGAGCTGTCTCTCCAGCCCCCTAAATTTTCTTTTGAAAGACATATTTTATGTGTATGAGTGTTTGCCTGCATGTCCATATGTGCATGAAGTACCAGCACAGACCAGAAGAAGATGCGAGACTCCTTGAAACTGGAGTTACAGGTGGTTATGAGTCTTCATATGGGTGCTGGGAACAAAAAGCCAGGTCCTCTGAAAGAACAGCCAATGCTTTTAACCACTGAGCTATCTAACCTTACAGCCCTCTCAAGTATAGAAACCTTGTACCCCCTTATTGATAACAGCTAATTGTCTGAAGTTTTCTGTGCATACACTAAAGACTACATTAGCCAGTACTACTGTTTTGGGGTATTTTGTTTTGTTTTGTTTTGTTTTTTGTTTTTGTCTGGATGATTAAATCTAATCTAGAAAACTCCAGGGGCATAATTGGAACCATATTTATGTAGTGTCACATGTAGTTTTGGTGCTGATTTCTGATACTGCATGATGTCTTCATTTACCATTCATTCTGTCTCTAAAAGGTTTTGCATGGTTCTTCTTTTAGAGTCTTTCTGCTGGTGACAACTTTAACCAGTTTTCTTGGTTCCAAGAAAGTCTGAATCACCTACCCCTTCAACCATGAAGAGTTATTTTCTCTGGCTATAGAGCTCTGACTGGATGGTTTTTGTGAGAGTTTATATATGCTTGGGCCAGGGAGTGGCACTATTAGGAGATGTGGCCTTGTTGGAGTAGGTATGTGTGTCAAAGTGGGTGTGGGCTTTAAGACCCTCATCCTAGCTGCCTGGAGGTCAGTATTCTGCTAGCTGCCTTCAGATGAAGATGTAGAACTCTCAGATCCTCCTGCATCATGCCTGCCTGGATGCTGCCATGTTCCCACCTTGATGATAATGGACTGAACCTCTGAACCTGTAAGCCAGCCCCAATTAAATGTTGTCCTTTATAAGAGTCGCCTTGGTCATGGTGTCTATTCACAGCAGTAGAACACCAACAAAGACAGCTCTCTTCCCTTTAGTGCCTAAGAAATGGTATCACTTCCTTCTAGTTCTAGACAAGTTCCCTGTCATTTGAACTGCCCCTCCCCCAGGTAAAGCCCAGCTCTTGTCTCTCTGTTAAGGTTTTCCCTCTTTCTCTTAGTTTCCCACCAGTCTTCAGAGATCTTACCATTTTGTCTTGGTGTATATTTCTCAGCTTTTGCCCCACTCAGAAGCTTCATGTCTTCTTTCCATCCTGAAGATTTGTATAATGCTTGTTCATTTGTCTGCTTTATTTTGTTTTATTACCAGATTTAGAGAGATTGCAGCCACTGCTTTTAGAACTCTCTTCAACACCACTTTTAAAAAAATACCCACCCAGCATAGCACCGTAGTGAATGTCCCATTGTCTATTACCAGACAGATTCTAGTCCTGACGCTGTGCAGTCTTTCTTTCCCAGGCCCATTTATCAGGGATGCTGACAAATACAAAGTATCTCAGGTTCTGTGTGGGCCTGTGTATGTTTGCCCACAGCATGTGTCTGTGAGTATGCCTGTACCTGCCTATGTGCTTTCATGTGCCTAGGTGCCTCCTTCATCTACCTGTCCAATGGCAAAGCATGTACTACCTGCCCACAGATTCTCAGAATCTTTACATGGATTGTCCCTTTCTCTGGGTATCAGAGTATATGGAAGAATTTCATTTATGGTTCCAGGGGGACAGATAGTAATGATGGAGGAGGTATGTCTGCAGGTAGCTAGAGCAGGAGGCTGAGAATTCACATCTTCAACTATATATTTCCAGAGAAAGAACAAGAAATGGGTTGAGGCCGTAACCTGCCCCCCACCCCCACTTCCCCTTCCAGTGTTGCCCTTCCTCCAGCAAGGCTCCACCTCCAAGAGGTTCCATAACCTTACAAACAGTGCCACCATCTGGAGACTAACTGTTCAGACATCTGAGCCTATGGAGGACATTTCTCTTTCAAACCACACATTCTTTATAATGCATATATAACTCTTCCATTGTTTCTAAGCTTGCCCCATTTTAAGGATGCCTCCTGTAAGATCCAGGTCTGACCACTCTAACACTTGCACACTGTTGCTGTTGGCATGTGGTTATTGTCTTTTCTCACTCCGGTTGAGTTATTCCCAGTTCTGGTATGACAAATGTTTGGCAACTGATAACTGGGCATTTCAATTATTGTGTTAACGATCTCCCTTATCTCTTCTGTTTTGCCTGGCCTCATCTGACACTCCTCCTATGAGAACTGGCAGTGGTGTGCCATAGCTAACAGATGGAGAAGGAAATCCAGTCTTTTCACACAGCCTTGTTATTGCTGGAATAAGACAGGTGATATGGCAGAAGCTCCCCATAAGCATCTGTTGATAATGCCCTTGATTGGAAAGGCAAAGTCAGTGGTCCGCAGTGGTGCTGTGATGGGTGATAATGCCCTTGATTGGAAAGGCAAAGTCAGTGGTCCGCAGTGGTGCTGTGATGGGTAAGAAAGCTCATAGTTTTGGCTGGGGTAGAAACCCAGCCTCCTCGGTGGCCTCCACTGACATCATGTGAGTGGAAGCAACTTATCACTGAGATTATCAGTCTTGGTTGCTGTTTGGCCTTCTCTGTTGGAGCCATACCAAAGAGTATTGGGCTGCTCTCTAACAGTCTAGTGAGGCACAAGTCCAGGCTCCCCATTTACCCTTTTCTGGCAGGACCACAATGTTCAGAATCATGGCTTTCATCTCTAACACATCCAAGCTCTACAGCATCCCAAAGCAACGTGTGCTTAACGGATGTGACAGGGCTACTTGAGAGAAACTGAGGGGTCCCTCTATCTCTAAGATTCCCTCAAGAGCCTCTTGCTCTTCGCAGCCACACCCATGGGATGCCTTGTTCCTCTTCCCAAACTCTCTCCGCCAGCACAGGAGCAGCTCTCAGATCCAGCATTGTAAAATGGAACGGGGCTCACATCTTCCCTGCTGTGTTTGGTCCATGCTCAGAGAGTTCTGGATTGACTGAGGGTCTAAGCAGATGGCACAGAATTGAGGATATCTCAGGGTGGGTCACTCATCAGCTGACATGTTTAACACAAGGATTCTCAAAGCAGGACCCTCAAACGTGTCTCTTATGAAGTCAAGCTCAGTAAGTGAAACTCACATAGTTGACTAAGATTGCTGTGATATCTGGTGCCAGACGCCACAAACCTCCCCCACCTCTTATAAATCTCTGAAGATTAAGAACTCGGCAGATTTGTCCAGACAGGTCCATGCGGCAATAGGAAAGACCCAGGCATCTGTTTAATGATGACTTTAATAGGGGTGTTTTCAGGATTGACTAGAAACTCCAGAGAAGTAACCCCCACCCCTTGTCGCTATGTTCGCTAACTTGCCTGTTTTCACCACCAACTTGTTCCTGCTCTAGCCCCACGAAAAGTAAAACGTTCACCAAAGAAAGTGGCCCTAGATACTCAGAAGCCTACGAAACAAATACCAGGAGGCTGCTTCAGAGGGAGGCTAAATTAATGAGCACGAAATTCTACAGCCAGCCACATGTCCCCAACCACATGCTGCACAAGCTCTAAGAGGAGCAGGATATTGTGTATAACCGAGGGAAGGAGAAAACGCAAGCTGAGAAAGACAGGGTGGTGGAGAGACCTGGGATTCTACAAATCACGGAAACACCCTATGCAACCTTTTGTTACAGGTAAGAAGAGTACTTAGGCACACGGCCTCTGCAGCTCTGCTGTCATACTTCGATTATCTTCTCGCTTGGCACACGTTCATCCGGGTGAAAGGTCACTTTCTGGTGTTAATTCCCTGGCTCCATGGATGAATCTGGGTCTCACATTCTCAGTCCACGAAGAATGAGACGTGAGTCGTCCTCGGTAGAACCTTCAGCAGTCATTTTCCTTAGCTTGTTGTGGATATCTCTGCCTTCAGGATCTGATTGAAGAGTTAAACGTCCTTCAGAGCATCGGAGAACAGTGCGCCTCCCTCCAGCTCTCTGGAGGGCAGTCCCAGGGTTCTGCTCTGTGAAGAAGAGATAACATTTGTGAGCTGCCTGCCTGCCTGCCTGCTCTGTGCCGGGGACTGAATCTAATTGCAGTGTCTTACTGATGCTAAGGAAGAGCTGGTACAATGGGCATTACAGTCTCTGATTAATGATTCATGAACTCTGCAGCTCAGCAAAGAGAAGCGTCCCATCCAGGGACACTCAGAAGTGAGAACAGGGTTTAAGTTTATGGCTTGGGGAGCTCTGAAATTCACATGATTTTCTCTCTGTGGAAAATTACTTACCCCTGAGCACTAAAGAGACTTTCTCTGTCATTACATCACTCGGGATGTAATTTAAGAAAAAAAATAAGTAAAATAAGTCACACAAACATATGCACATACCCCACTCACATAGACACACACATACACACACACCACTCACATAGGCACACGCACACATTTTCTGTTGCTCTGTGTGTTTCCATCTGATCTGACTAGCTAAGATTTAGCTGGGCATCATGTTTAGAGCAGGATTGGGATCCTGGATTAGTTAATCTGCTAGTATCCCCCACTGGGTTTTCTACTGTTTCCATTGCTGAAGTTATTTGGTGTCCATCCTATTCCGGGCATTTGAATTCACAACTAGGGCCTGAGAATTAGATCAGACACCACCATGAGTGTGAGTTTCAAGGTTTTTGTTGTTAATTTGGAGGTGCACAGTTGGGAGCTTTCTGCAATGTAATCTGTAGGCAAATGATTGAAATAAAGAGTGCTGGGCTCTTATGAGAGAAATATACATGGGGTAGACTAAGGTCTGTAAGTGCTGTGTGTCTTACAAACAAACAAAAAAGATAAGTCTCTCTCTCCCTCTCTCTCTCTCTCTCTCCCTCTCTCTCTCTCTCCCTCTCTCTCTCTCTCTCTCTCTCTCTCTCTCTGGTGTGGTGTGTGTGTGTGTGTGTGTGTGTGTGTATATGTGTGTGTGTGTGGTGGTGTGTGTGTGTGTGTGTGTGTGTGTGTGTGTGTGTGTGTGTGACCAAATGATTTGGGCTGATAGAAGTGGGAAGCCATGCAACCGTCCTGCTAAGAACTTTCTTGATTAGGATTTGTTCTTCCCAGATGACCTTATCTTGTCTCGAGTTGACATAAAAATAGCCAGAACACGGTGGAAAAGTTTCATCAACCTTATCTTGATCCAGGATTTACATGGATATCCCTGAGAGCTTCACAAGAGGAAGACTAGGATGGGTGATAAGGAGAAGGAGGAGGAGGAGTCATGATAGAGCTGTATCGGAGACGCTCTGGCTAACAGTGGGGAGAGGATTCGAAGAGGCTTAATATAGGACAGGATGCTTTAACTTTATTTTGAGTGTAGAACGTTTTCTCGGATCAACCAGAAAGAACTGAAGGAGACATTCCAAGCAAAATTAATGAATGACATGTTTATCTATCCCTTAACTCTCAGACCCACTGGGCACTCGGAATCTCCATCTTACCATCAATTGGAGTGTCTCCTCATAGCCCAGGCTTTGCCCCAAGAGTCCTTACAAGGATGTTGCGCATCAACTCAGGCATAAAAATTGTTAAAGTTAAAAATAAAAACTCACCTTGTAAACAAATAGCTTCCTCTTGTCTTTAAAATGGACTCAAACTGTACCCAGGGTTAAAAGCAGCCATTGTTCTTCAATGGTGATGGAATAAAATTCCACTGGGCACAAATATGAGCATGATTAGTACTAGACTCCAGTACCCAGAACTGGTCACATCCCACTCACACCTCTGACTCACATCTGTGTTTGACAGAGTCCCTCTCATGCCCCCCCCTCCACCAACCTCCTGCTAGTTTACTTTTGAGAAAGTCTGTGCATGCAACCTCAGCTCCTAGGAGTTGTTGTTTGTTTGTCTGTTTTAGAACACGCCAAGAATGAACTGATGATTCTTAATACTCATGAGCAGTAATAGCCAAGTTTTGAGGACACTGCCCAGTGGGCTCCCATCTCTGCCTAGAGACTGCAAGGCTCTGTGTGAATGACTGATGGAGACTTGAATCGGCCACCCCTTGCTTTCCTCACCTGATTTACCAGCTCCTCTCTAATGTGGTCCTCTGCTCTCATTTCTGAGCATTCCTTCTCTGACCATGATACCCAGCACTCCTCCTCCCTCTACACCCCCTCGGACATCACTTTCTTGACAACTCTCCCAATTCTACATAGTGAAAACACCATTGTATATTCAGCAGAGGACTCCTTCACTCACACATACCCTAATTCACTGTTACAGACACAAGGTAAAGTATTTTTTATTTGATGAAAATTTTGATAATAAAAATATTTGAATCTAGGGCAGGGAGGTGGGAGTGGGTGGGTGGGTGGGTGGGTAGAGGAACACCCTCATAGAAGCAGGGGGAGGGGGAATGGGATAGGGGGTTTCCAGGAGATGGGGGAGGGGAACCAGGAAAGGGGATAACATTTGAAATGTAAATAAAGAAAATATCCAATAAAAATTATTTTAAAAAATATTTGTAATTGCTGGGTGTCGTGGTGCACGCCTTTAATCCCAGCACTCGGGAGGCAGAGGCAGGTGGATTTCTGAGTTTGAGGCCAGCCTGGTCTACAAAGTGAGTTCCAGG
>LR749495.1:5660413-5682877 GCA_902729485.2 Mus minutoides | reverse complement strand
TATATATATATATATATATATATATATATATATATATATATACATATATATATACATACATACATATTTTTTTGAAATCTAATTTTCTCATCAATCTTACAAAGTAGGTTCCTGATTATTCTCACTGGATGGACAGACAGACAGACAGATAAACAAGCCTGGAGAGCTTCATAAACTACCAGCAGTCTCAAAACTGGCAAAAAGTAGTCAAAACTGGACTGTGTGTCACTTGGCTTCAGAAAAAATACATTTTACTCATTTGATGTTCTTTGGAGAGACGCTTTGTAAAAACTTTCTTTTCTTTCTCTTTCTTTTCAATTTGTTTAAGAGCCCACACTGTAAAATTCATTTCAGTGCTAGATCTATTTAAAATAAAGCAGTTGACCCGTGGTTTTGTTCAACACAGTAGTAGCATACACAGCAACTTAAATGCTATGAAAGTGGAGTTTCCACAAAATATACAAAGGAACACTAATGTAGGAAAACCGGCTGAGGTGATGAACAAGACCTCTGGCCTGCACTGAGATGGACTGGGCTGGAATCCGAGCTCTACAGCTCACTGATTGTGATGCACGGCTGGCTGCTCAACGTAACCTGTGACTCAGTTTCCTTGTGTGTGACTATGGTCATTATTGGGGCTGAGCTGGTATTCTAGCTTGATCTCTGTTGCTGTGATAAACACCAGAGAGGAAAGGATTTATTTGACTGACACTTTCAAGTCACAGTCTGTCACTGAAGAAAGTCAGGCAGAAACTCAAGTAGGAGCAGAGGCAGAAGCCATAGAGGCACACTGCTTACTGGCTTGCTTCCTCTGGCTTGCCATGTGTCTTTCTTATACAGCCCAGGCCCATGTGCATAGGGATTAAACTGCCCAGAGTGGGCTAGACCGTCCTCCATCCATTAGCAGTTAAGAAAATGCCTCACTGACATGGTCATAGGCTAAGCTCATCTGATAGTTCTGCAGCTGAGGCTCTCTCTTCCCAGGTGACTCTAGGATAGTGTCACGTTGACCCCAGAAGCTGACTATGACAACTGGTGTTCTGAATGTGAGATGCTTAGCCAGCATGCAGCAGGTGGTAGAAGATCCATAAACTCTACCACAGAAATCCGTTCAGGTGAAGAAGAGAAGATACACAGGAAACTGAAGAAAGAAGCAAAGCGGAATGTGCTAGTCGCTGTCTTGTTGCTAGGACAACACACCTGATTAAAAGCAACTTAAGGAAGAATGCATTTGTCTCAGCTCACAGTATCAGAGCATAGTCCATTGTGGCGGGGAAGTCATGATGGCAGAAGCGTGAAGCTGCTGGTGGTGCGGCATCCACGGCATGGAAACAAAGAAATGTATGCTTAGTTCATCTATAGGGAAAACAGGATGGTGTGAAAGACAGAACGACAGAGACAATGCTTTTGAAGAAAAAAGAATAAAGTCCAACATGTCCACTAGGTTTGTTTGTGTGTGTGTGTGTGTGTGTGTGTGTGTGTGTGTGTGTTTTCCACAGAGAGCTTGTGGAAGCCAGAACACATTTAGAAGTTGGTTCTCTCCTTCCTCTATGTGCAATAGGATCAAACTCAGGCCGTAAGGCTTGGTAGTAAGTGCGTGCCTTTAACGACTGAGCCAGCACTGCTTCTCATTTTAACTGTAGACTCTGAGTGTATCTAACTTGAGGCCTGAACAGATAATGAGCAGGTAATGTGTAACATGGTGACCAGCGGCACTTTGTAGTTGGAGAAGGATGAGGCTGGCAGCAGGCAGGTTCGGATTGCCACACAGTTCACCAGAGGAAGAATAGAAATGGTGGATTCAAAGCTCAGCATCCATCAAGTGCCTCTTTGCTCATGGCCACTAGCCTTGGCAGCGTAGAGACTCCCTTTTTCCAGCGTAACCCTGCTGACCACTATTCTGTTTCTACAGAGGAAGGTTTAGTTTACAGGTGGAGATGGGCACTCAACTCCCTTACAAACATCTCTGAAGCGCTCGCTCTGCCAGGCACCATGCCCTGCGCTTAGCATGCAGGTTGGCCATTCATTTAATTCTCCCCATGAAACCATGGCACAGGGACTATGATTGTGGAAGGCATATTAGCATCCCATGGCTTATATTTAATGTTAAGAATTCTCTGCCATCCAGACAAAATAGATGTACTCAAATTTTATATATATATATATATATATATATATATATATATATATATATATATATACATATCCCATAATTTGCACCTGTTTCTCTTTTGCTGATGGATAAGCACCCTGAGGATACCACTTGGCCACTCGCTGTGCTGTCACCAAGAGTGCTTCTGTACTCACTTGGGCATCGCTGTGGGCAGAGAGCCACACCTCACACAAAAGGGGCTTCACTAAGAGGGGCAGATGAGCTTGTTAATGAAAGGGATGGAAATTGGAGCCTTAATGAGCTACTGTATCATAAATGAGTGCAAATTACATTGTCAGTCTATTTACAATTTCACATGGCATGAAGCCTTGTAATTATGTCTATTCAATTATTGCATTCAGAGGCCTTTTCAGTATGGGCCTCTCACCATGGCCAAAACCCACTTGGAAACTTCTACATCCATGGACGTTAGAACCAGCTCAGCCAGGACCCTGCAACCAACACCATGAAATAAAATGTGGTTGAGGGGCTGAGGAAGGATTGATGTTAGAAAACAGCAGCCCTGTGAGATGCTTCAGTGAGTAAAGGTGCTTGCCACTAAGTCTGGCAGCCTGAGTTTGATCCTCGGAACCCACACAGTGAAAGAAGAGAACCAACTCCTACAAGTTATATTCTGATCTCCATACAAACACCATAGCGTATTGATTGACAGATAGATAGATAGATAGATAGATAGATAGATAGATAGATAGATAGATGTTAAGGTGATAGATGATAGGTATATGACAGACAGAGAGACAGACAGGTGTATGGAAAGGAAGGAAGGAAGGAAGGAAGGAAGGAAGGAAGGAAGGAAGGAAGGAAGGAAGGAAGGAAGGAAGGAAGAGTTACTTTGAAAAACAGGAGTTCATTGGGAGACATCTTCTGAGAATGACAACACGGCCACCATGTAAAAACCCACTTGTATCTGAGAAATCGGGTCAGCAAAATCCTCCCAAGGGGAAAAAATGGCTTGATATAAACTAAAACCAGATGTTTCTTCAAGATTTTAAAATCCATTTGGAGACAGGATCTCTTTTTTTCTTCCCCTCATAAATGCTGTTAGCATTTTGGTACATATTTCTAAATATGCGTATACCACCACATCAGGTCTTAAATATTAATGATGATTTTTACATCATCATATCACTGATACCTAGTAAGTCGTGGATGCGTGTAATCTCAGCACACAGGAGACTGAGGCAGGAGAATTATAAGTTCCAGGCAAGCCTGAGCTACAAAGCAAGACTGTCTTTGTTTGCTTTCTTTTTTTCTAACTTTTATTAGATATTTTCTTCATTTACATTTCAAGTGTTATCCAGAAAGTTCCCTATACCCTCCCCCCTCCCTGCTCCCCTACCCACCCACTCCCACATCTTGGCCCTGGCGTTCCCCTGTACTGGGGCATATAAAGTCTGCATGACCAAGGGTCCTCTTTTCCCAATGATGGCCAACTAGGCCATCCTCTTCTATATATGCAGCTAGAGTCATGAGCTCAGGGGTTACTAGTTATTCTTCCACCTATACGGTTGAAGACCCCTTCAGCTCCTTGGGTACTTTCTCTAGCTCCTTCCTTGGGAACCCTGTGTTCCATCTAATAGCTGACTGTGAGCATCCACCTCGATTTGTTTGTTTGCTTTCTATTGTGGTGATAAGAAAATGACCAAAAGCAACTTGGGAAGAAAGGCGTGTTTTACTGTCATGAAGGGAAGTTAGGGAAGAAATGCAAAGCAGGAGTCCTGCTACTGGCTTGTACCCCATGGCTCGCTCAGACTGCTTTCTTATAGCACCCAGTACCACCAATCCAGGGGTGCTACCACCATAGTAGGGGCTGGGCCCTCCCACATCAATCAGCAGTTAAGAAAATTTGATCCAGACTATTCTTCAACTGAGGATCTCTCTTTCCAGGTTTGTGTCAAGTTTTGTGTCTAGGTTTATTGTCAAGTTGACAACTGGATTGAACTATGATAACAAGGATTTAAACACAAGTTTCCCAGTAAGCTCTTTACCCATAGAGCCATTTCCCAGCCCCACCCACTTCTTTAGGTTTGACACTGGGGCTGGTGGGAGATAGCTCCCCGCTAAGTGCAAATGGAGGGTTTCCCACAGGGTCCCACTGGCAGGGGATCCTTAAGTCATGCTAACTAGTGAAAGGCTATTCACTAAAGGCTATTTGCATTAATTACAAACTGTATCTTTGGGGTGCTGGAATTCTGACTGAGGAGGCTCCTAGGAGAGGAAGAGACTCTAATTGAGTTTTTACGACAATGAAGACAGTTGAAGGAAATAAACAGAAAATAAGCAGAAAAACAGCAATGTGGCGCTGAGCTTCAATATTGCCTCTCCCCGCCACCCAGGCTCCTGCCGCTGCGGCTTATATGCTCATATTTCCTCAGCAAAACCATCCATCCTTGAAAGTAGAAGTATATTTTACCATCAAAAATCCCTTTCTGCTTTCCCAACACTTATAACCCAATTTTCACCAAAGGTGGAAATAGTGCTCCCACCGGCCCCGTCGCAGCTGATGAAGGATGGCGGTCACTAGTATCGATTTTCCCCCCTCCCACCTCCCTTCTTCAGTTCCCAGAAGCTGTGTGAGGAACAGGGCTCCCATTCTCCTCTGACAGCTCTGTGCCCATGATGGAGTAACCAGTAACCAGCACTGTGAAGAAGAATGGAAGTAACTTTAAACAGCAAGATCGCCAAAGGACCCAACGACTTAATATATCCGAGAAACAGCATGAGGCAGGCATGTTCAGAGGAGAGGCGTGGGACTTCTCAGGCGCATCAGAAAATTACTTCTCACTCACTCATTATAGAAAAAGAGCTCTGTCGGACTCGAAGAGTCTCCCCCCATCCCCACCCATCCCCACACCCGGAGCTGTTTTCCTATATCCAGACAAGAAAAGACGCTCTGATGAGGAATTCTCGTTCACGGCAACTGTAATTGTCATAAGTAAATCGAATGGGCAACAGTCCAGATATTTTCTACGGTGAATAGTTAAAGAAACGGTGATACAGAAGCTGGGGGGCTGGTTTAGTCAGGATCTGCCGGACAAACAAGAGGACCTGAGATCAAATTGCCAGCATCCTTGTAGAAAAGACAGGCATGAGAGTATGGGTCGGTAACGCACAGGGTTGTAGGACAGGGAAAGGCAGATCTTTGGAGCTCCCTGGAAACTACCCTAGCTGACTGGTGAGCTCTGGGTTCCATGAGAGACCATGTCTCAAAATACATAAGGCGAGAGGCCAGTGAGCGAGATAGTCTGATTACTTGGATTTCATTTCAGAAACCCACATGGAGGAAAGAGGAGGATCTGACTCCTGCAAGATGTCTTCCGACATCCAGACATGCACTGTAGCACACACGTGTGCCCCCACGTATACAAGGTATGTACCCAAGCATGCATATGAGCACACATACTTTTAAAATATTTGTAATATATAAGGTGAGTGGCAATAGAAAACAGACACTGGGCATTGACCTCTGCATTCATATGCATATGCACACTCACGGAGTTAAGGGGACTCTACCATAGTAAAAGTGATTCTTCCGTGACTTCAAAACACTTAAAAAAAAATAAATTCATCAAATACTTTTATTCTAAAAAGTAATTCATCCAATAGTCCAGAATTAAACAGAAAACCACTGCCCATTCAGAGATTAACGGCAAAAGGACGGGAACTGGCTCTGTCCTGGTGTTCCTGGGATCTGTTACAGGCTCTTGCAGGAGCCATCAGTAGCTTGTCTCTTCCCTGGGGGGTTGTTTCTTTGGTCAAACAACAGCCTCTAGAGAGACCTTCAGCAGAGCTCAAAGCCAGCTTTGTGAATT
This sequence comes from Mus minutoides, assembly GCA_902729485.2. Lineage (NCBI taxonomy): Eukaryota > Metazoa > Chordata > Mammalia > Rodentia > Muridae > Mus > Mus minutoides. The sequence continues at coordinate 5,676,892 of LR749495.1, read as the reverse complement.
AGGTACCGGAACTGGCAGTGTCAAGACTTTTAAGATGGACTGTTTTTAAGACTGTTTTTTGCTTGACTGTTTCCAGTGTGACCAATGAGAAATTATCAGCTGACATGTTTGCTCTGAATGTGAAGGCCGTGCTGCGTGTTTAGCCAGCAATACGCTCAGCGTACTGCCCTCTGGCACCGCTGTAATGCTTTATGAGGGAAGTAAGTTACATACTGCTGTCACGCCTAGATGCTTTAGGACCTAAAAATTGGGGAGGGAGGATAAACAGTAATAAGGAAATACGAATGTGTTTACTGCCTGCTGTTTTCATTATAAACCAAGAGAGACACAAAAATTGTAGAGTATGATTTCAAATCACCCCCAAGAACAAATCCCAGACATTCCTAACCTACAATAAAGGCATGTCCTTGGATCTAGGTCAACATTTATATGGAATGAAGACGTCTTCTAAAATTTCCTGGGGAAACAGACTGAAATGAAACCATTTCCCTGGGTTCCACTTGTTTGCTGTTTATTTATTTTTCCAAGTTTCATTTTATTTTTATTTATAGGTACTTGTCTGGGCAGATGCATATAGAAGCCAGAAGAGGAGCTGGAGTTACGGGCAGTTGTGAGCTGCAGGAATACAGGTGCTGGGAACTGAACTCAGGTCCTCTGCAAGGGCAGCACAATGGATTTGGCTCCCCCAGCCCCAGAGAGGAGATTCTTAATAAGGAAATATCTAGATCAGGTTGACCTGTGGGCATGTCTGTGAGAGACTGTCTAAATGATGTAGGAAGACCCAGCCCACTGTGGGAGGCACCATTCCCTATGCAGTGAATGATGAGGCTAACAATAAATAATGTTTTCTTTTGAAGCCTCTGACTCTTTTATTACTCCTGGCTTTGACCCTCAGCATTTCTTATATAGGAATTTCCTCCTCTTCACTCCTGGATCTCATATAGCCCAGGCTTGCTTTGAACTCTGGATCCTCCTTGCCTCACCTCCTGAATTCTGGCATTAGAGGTATGTATCAGCCCATCCAGTTTATAGGTATAAACCTCGGGCCCCGTGCATGATGAGCAAGCACTCTATCAAGTGAGAGACATTCCCAGTTCTGGATGAAAAGCACCTTTACTGGTTGGTGTGCTGTAACCCCCAATTGTTTTGAGTTTTTCATGGTGCCTCAAAGCTTGAAGAGATTGTTTTGGGTGTGAATTATTAGCCACACTTAATTTATCTGAAACAGGATGCTGAGTTTAGCATCAGCAGGAAGACATTTGAGATAGCCTGAATTTCATAAACACCACAATATCCAAGAGTGGGACACAAGGCAGCCTCCTTGGGGAAGAAGTTACAGTGTACACCTGAGAGCCAAAGCTGAATAACTGAAGCTTTGAGCCACAGGCTCTCACACAGATAAACAAACTTCTCAGTTTTTTCTGAAACACGCAACTTCAAAAATGTAGCCTTTCCTCTATGCTCATTAATTTTATCTTCAGAAATAAAGGAAATCAGGGGTGGAGAGGTAGCTCGGCAATTAAGAGCACTTGTTACTCCTACAGAGAACCAGAGTCCGGTTAACAGCACCCACATTGAGACGCATAATGCCTGTAATGAGAGCTATAGGAAATCCAGCGCCCTCTTCTGGCCTTTGTGGGTATTACACTCAAACATGCACATACCCACACAGACACATATACATAAGCATAAATAAAAAACAATAAACATTTTTACTTAAAAAATAAAATTCAACATTTTTCAAAGATAGAAAATATACTCTGTTATGACATACTAATTTACTAATTATAATATCCTTAACTACTAACAGCTATAACCACTTGGTTTAAATGATTGACCAATTGATTAGTTGTTAGATTGACTGGTATCCCTAATACTTCTCATATTGACCTGGTTATTTTTCGCATCTATTTTTGACAGAATATTAGACAATATGAATTTTACTGTATTAACTGACAGATACTGGTACATTCTCAGAAATACACATTTGTTCTAACATCCAATTGTTACTTAAAATCATTTTGATTTATTTAGGTCCTGATTTTTAGGAAGAGTACTCACTCCAGAGTTAAGTGTTCCCAACCACCAAGGCACAAACCTTCGGTGGACTGTACTAATACTGATGGCTCAGTGATGTTTGTTGATATACCCTGTGGAAGCCAGTGCTGCTCCCAGCAGCCTTTGCGCTGTTCCCAGCAGCCTTTGCACCAGGCCCCGATAGAGGCCATTCTCTGTTACAGTTCTTTTCTGGGTCTCAGGGATAATTTTCTCACACGCACATATTAACAGGTACCCAGCTGAATACCCCTGTCTCCTCGGCCCCTCCCAGGAATCCTGTCTCTGCCAGCTCTCTCTTGCCTGTTCCTTCGTCCCCCAAACTGTAGTTTCTGGATTCTTCCTGCAGCTTGGGAATTTATGATGGGTTGCATTCCTGAGGACACACCTGGGTCTCTACCCTGTCCTTACAAACTCCAGACAACAAGCTGAAAGGGGCTAACAGCAAAATACACAGCTCTGCTCATTTGAACCTCTTCTTTTTCTCCTTTGTTGACTTATTTTTGGCGTTATTACCAGTGATCTTTCATATATTTTATCTGCTTCTGCTGTTGTTTCCAGCATGTGGCTAAAATTTGTATCTGTAACTTCATATATTTTTGTTAGACATAATATTTGCTATGGATTTTTTTTTCAAGAATTCCTTCATGCACTTTTGAAAACGCTTTGATACCGTAAATGAAACACTCCCACTGAGGCCCAAATTAAAAGATGCTCCGTCACTAAATCACATCAGAGATTCAACAAAAAAAAGATTGAAAAACTCATTTTAAACTCATTACAGACTTCCCCAAACCGGCAGAGATTGTTGACAAGTAGCAGCCTGTGTCCTTGATCAAAGCTGCCATAAGCTGTTTGCAGAGCAGGCTAGTCTAAGGGCAATGTCTCCCTGTGTCATTGAAGTTGGCTTAAAATATAAGCAAAGTCCCACTGGGCTCAAGCCAATCACAGGAGGGGGTGTACAACACAATACCACCTGACACCATCAGGCTGGAGAGGTGGCTGGGGGGGCAGGGGCGGTGGGGTTAGAGCATTGACTGCTCATACAGAGTTCAAATCCCAGCACTCACATGACAGCTCACATCCATGTGGTAACTCCAGCTCTGGGGGATCTGTCGCCCTCTTCTGGGCTCTATGAGCACCTGCACTCACCTAGTGTACATACAGTATTGATGATTTATATAAATACAAGCTGATTGCCAGGGCTGAGAGTTTTGAGTGTCTTTCACTGCCTAATTTAATAAAAGCAATAACTTTTAGAAAGGTACCCTTCCAATCCCCCCACTTCCATAGGGGAAAGTTGGAGTCTAAGGAGATTACCAGCTCTAAACAGAACATCTATAGACCCTGCTCCCAGATCCAGAAAGTGTAACAAAAGAAGGATTAGGGAGATTGTAAGACTCTGGGGGTAGGAGGAAAGCTGTGAAAAGCTGTCTTCATGATATGACCTGGCCATTACATCCATGAGCAGATAGCCACAGCATCTGAAGTTACCTGCACACACACACACACACACACACACACACACACACACACACACGTTGCAAGTAAGAAGGAGGATGCTAGAGACATGGTTCAGAGGTTAAGAGCATTTCTTGTGTCTGTGTTTCCAGCATCCAGCTCAAATAGTTCACAACATCTTGTAATTCCAGGTCCAGGGGTTCTGACCCCCTCTTCTGGCATCCACAGGCACCAGCACACATGGTGGTGGTGCACACCTTTAAGGCAGAGGCAGGCATATTTCTGAGTTTGAGGCCAGCCTGATCTACAGAGTGAGTTCCAAGATAGCCAGGGCTACACAGAGAAACCCTGTCTCAAGAAAAAAAAAGGAAAATAAAATAAAAATCTTTAAGGAGAATAGGAAGGGACAAACAAGGTGTCAGCAGGAATGCCAGAAGGACAGGAGATGATAATGGGGTGAGCATTAACCCTCCATCATAATTGTAATTAATCACAACATTGTAAAATTATCAGAAGTGAAAAATTGATACAGTGGCTGTGTATTTCTCAAATAGCAAAGAAACTCTGATTGCAAATTGCATGGGAGCCCCCTCTTCTCTGCCTCCCTGGGTAAAAAGAGGGGCTTAGGGTGTGTAAAAGGGCCCTTTACACTGTCTTTCTCTCACATGCGCTGTTCTTCACAAGAGAACAACACCGCTTTCCTACCTGCCTCTCGGCCACCCTTTAAGTCGCCTATGGAAATCGTACTAAAGAGGCACAAATGAACAATAGCGGTGTTGGCAAAATCAATATTTACTATAGATCACACAGCATAAACATTGAGCAGCATATTAGGATAAAATGTGAGCTGCCATAATCTGCACACTATGGGGAAATTATCGCGGCAAAATAGACTCAGTAAATATTTACTAGGACGGTGTACCTGGAACCGTGTCTAATATCCTATCTCAACTAGTGTATTAGTCAGGGTTCTCCAGGGAAAGAGACCCAGAAGAGTTTATATAGGCCTATAAAGGGAGATTTATTATAGGAATTGGTTCATACCATTACGGAGGCAGAGAAACCCCACAGTATGTCATACTTAAGCCAGAGAGATAGAAAAGCGCAAGGTGTAATTTAGTCTGAGGTTGAAATGCTGTGCGTAGGGCAAGAGATGGAAATTGGGAGGGGATGATGGGGACGGGTGCATAAGTCCAGAGCAAGGACTGACGGGGGAGGGGATGGAGAGACCTGTGTCCTTTTATGCTTTTTGTTTCTTTATTAGTAAATCAAAAGGGATTTTACTCTGTACCAAAAGGAGGCTACGCTCTTCTAGAAACACCTCTAGCCACCCTGAGGAGACAAAGCTGAGAGAAAAGTCAAACAGCCACAACTTGAGCTGACAACCACAAGCTGACACACACACAAAACTAATCCTGAACTGATACATGTGATGGTTAGATTTCATTGTTGCTGTTGTTACTTTGGCACAAGCTAGAGTTATCTGAGAAGAGCGAAACTCAATTAAGAAAATGCCTCCCTCAGATTGGCCTGTAGGGAAATCTGTGGGGTATTGTCTTGATCAATGATTGATGTGGGGAAGGCCCAATGCCCAGCTTACTGCGGGCGATGCCACCCCTGAGCAGGTCCTAGGTTCTATAAGATGGCAAGCTCTAAGAAGCAAGCCGGTAAGCAGCACCCCTCCATGGCTTCTGCATCAGCTCCTACCTTCAGGTTTCTGTCCTGAGCTCATGCCCTGACTTCCCTTCATGAGGGACAGTGATGGGGACGTGGAATCCAAATTAACCATTTGGATAACCCCCAAGTTACTTTTGGTCGTGGAGTTCAGCACAGCAAAAGATGTTTAACTAGGATGACACATAAAATTAAAGGCAAGCGAGTGTATGCGCACACCTGTACACACACACACACACACACACACACACACACACACACACATGAATCCCAAATTGACACATAATATGAACCAACCACAAGTTGACATATAAAACGCATAAAAACAACCATAACTACAAACTTAAAATTCTTTTTTCTTAATGTCATCATATATATATTCCTAAATACATAAATATTACCTTCTCAGTCTGTAAAATTTCTTTCATGTTTGTGTTCAGGGCTGACTCTTTGGTATTAAATAGCCAATTGGTGTGCCATTCCCTGGGGAAGACTCTTTCTCCCACTCTCAGTATTCTTTGGTTTTCTGCATTTCTTGCCATGAGTGCAGATGCCAGCCTCTCCTCCCTCGCACTCATTCTGATCCACATGCTGAGACTTTGAGCCTCTTTCTAGACCAGTGCAACTGATTTCAAGTGGGATATTCCCTGATGCACTGGGTGATGCTCCCAAGGACTTGTCTTTGAAACGCATGGACAACCTGTGGGATAGACTGGAAAACAGCTGAGTAAATGACTCTTGCCCTCCATCCGTCAACCACTCTGAGAGTCCACCGACATTTATTACTCTCATTCCCTATAACATGTGTACTGGCTGGTTTTGTGTGCCAACTTGACACAAGCTGGAGTTAGCATAGAAAAAGGAGCCTCCCTTGAGGAAAGGCCTCCATGAGATCCAGCTATAAGGCATTTTTTCAGTTAGTGACCAAGAGGGAGGGCCCAGACCATTGTGGGTGGTGCCATCCCTGGCCTGGTAGTCCTGGGTTCTATAAGAAAGCAAGCTGAACAAGTGGGGGCGGGGGCAGAATCCAGTAAGCAGCACCCCTCATGACCTCTGCATCAACTCCTGCCTCCAAGTTCCTGCGTCCTTGTGTGAGCTCCTGTCCTGACTTCCTTTGGTAATGAACAACAACGTGGAAAGTATAAGCTGAATAAACTCTTTCCTCCCCAACTTGCTTCTTGGTCATGATGTTCTGTGCAGGAATACAAACTCTGACTAAGACAGCATGTGTTTAAGTTGGACTCAGAACTCTGTCTCAGAGTTTCATCAGCACAGCTGTGGTATGCATTTTTTTCTTTGAGAGGGCATGATGGGTTGCTTTTGTACTCACTTTGTGGGATAATTTCCTTTGAGTAGGACGTCTAGCTTTATGGTCTTAACGACATAAGGCTTGACAAGGGTACATAGCATCTTCCCTCTCGGGAGTTGGCTATTTTCCCTCATCATATGAATTATGGGTGTTTACTAGAGTTCTCCCACAAAAAAAAGCAATGAACCAGATGGATATATCCCTCCCTAACCGAAGACAAGCTTCAACTGTTTGGATACCCCAAATCTGGCAGGGGAGGGCTAGGTCCACAAGCTAACAGAAGGATCAATACACTGTAATGAGAAATGGGAGTGGATATCGGAACTATAAAGAAATAGATTAAAGACCTCTTCTTTTTCTGGGGTGGAACCCAGCGGCTGTGCACGAGCTGAGCATGCAGCGTTTTGGCTTCAGTCTCCAGCACATACAGAAAACGGAGTTTAATATTTCTGGTCAGCAAAAAGCAGGTGGGTGGGGAAGCATGCGTGTGACCCACTTTCTGCTGCTGTCACTGAAGCCGGCTCAGGATCACAGGGAACTTGCTTTGTCTCTCCTCTTCTCTTTGCTGAGCACAAATGCCACTTATCCTAGATTGGACCAGACTTTCTGCTGTCTACCTCTGGTCTTAAGAATAAAATTAAGGTGACAGCTAAGAAATGTGTTTCCAGCAGACTGTTCCTGACAAGCCTTTTCTTTATGGGTGAATTGGAAAGATGCTCAAAAGATAACTACAGATTCCTGCGGGGAAGAGAGGGTCCATCTTGGCTATAGAACCTTTGCCTCCTTCAAATGTGCGCTTGTAATTCTAGTGTTGCAGGGCAGGGAGGCTAGAGACAGGCACTTCAACCCCGCCATTCACCTAGCTTATCTGATCAATGATCCTCAGACCTGTGAGAACTCTGTCTTAAAAGCCAGGGTCCTAAGAAAAATGACGCCAAGGCTGACCTCTGGCCTCCATGTATACATGCTAGCTCACACAGGAGCATGCATATACAAAAATAAAATCATAAGTAAATAAAAACAAAAGTGGAAAATGTGCTTTGTTGTGTCTCTGGCTCCTCTGAGGATGTCTAGGACTGAGATAGCATCAGAGGGATGAGCCCCGGAAGGGGACCGTGGTGAGACACAACTGAGCCAATTACAATTTTATCTTTCCATCTCTCTCCTGTTTCCCCGAGCTTTTTACTGGAGATGTGAGAAATGCATAGACAGATTATAAGACACAGCAGGCTTTGGGTAGGTAAATATTATGGAGTAAAGATTGCCAACCCAGTTGGTTTTCTTTTTTTTAAGTAAGTGCAAATAATAGATTTATAAAGAAAATGGTGCTGGGCGGGGGGGGGGGGTATGCTTGGTGGGTAGCTTGCAAGAGGATCATGGGAAAGAGGAGACTCCACACTTCCCAACAAAAAGAGTTAGAAAGGTTTTACTTATTCCTTGCCAATCACCCTGATATGCTTGCTATATATAGCCTTTCTGCATCAAATTACCACACTATATCCCAAACACACATGATCTCATTATTTTTCTACTTAAATAAGAAACATTGCAATAAAAAAATTCCTCTTACCAGAATGAATCATTCCACCCTAAAACGGACTCAGAAGGATGTATACAATATAATATTATGTATCCTTAAAAAAAAAGTCACACTGCCATCTTCAAGACTATGGATGAACTTAGAGGAGACAATACTAAATAAAATAAGCCAATCACAGGATGAAGCGTCAGGTACATTCATAGGAACAGAGAAGAAGTGTGGCTTCCAGGGCCTGGAGATGAACTGGATGTCACTGTTCAGCAAGTACAAGTTTCCTTTCTATGAAAAGATTCGATTCTACAGCTCTTCTGCAGGTCTGGGATTAGCTCCCTTAACAGAGGGCTTACCTAGTGGGTAGAGACCCTGGTTTCTGTCCCCAGCCCCATATAAATCATGCCTGTAATCTTAACAGCTGGAAGCTTGGTAGGTGGAAGCAGGAAGACAAGGAGGGAAGGGCCATCCTTGGCTTCATAGCAATTTCAAGGCCAGCCTGGGCTACATAAGACCTCATGTCATGAAGGAGAAATAAGGTGAGTTCTGCTCTACAACACGATGAATACATGCAAGTATGGTATGCTTAAAGTGTCAGAGCATATACCCACTGTTAAATATTTGTACTACACTAAAAAATTGAATAGCTAAAAACACTTAAAATAAAATAGATAATAATAATAATAATAATAATAATAATAATAATAATAGAATTTCTTAATGATAGTCTTGCTTTCCCACCAGGGAATTCTAGTCATTTGGCCTGTGGTGGGATCAAGACTGGTTACTGAGGGCATTCCCTTTACTGTTGAGTCCACTCTAAACCTCTTCCAGTCAAAATGGCCAGACACCAGCAATTTCACATTGTCACCATAGCAGCAGGCACAAGCCAACCAACGTTGGTTCGTATCTGTCTTCTGCGGCAGACTCCTGTCATGGTTAATACTGACTGCCAACTCGAGGAGCTCTAGAGCCACCTAGGAGACAAAGGTCTCTGGGTGTACCTCTGAAGGAGTGGCCAGGTTTGCATCTCTGCTGCTGAGACAAGAACCCTGACTAAAATCAGCCTGGGGAGCACTGGGACTGAGACCGCCATTTCCCAGGGGTGTCCAGATTTCTGTCAAGTTGCTAAAAACTAACCAAGGCAGGGAATTTCTAAACCAGGTTAATTTAAGGAGGATACACACCAACCAAGAGCAGCAGCATCTCATAGTCAAAAGCCCTGGTCTGAGTTAAAAGGGGAAAGCGCTGAACACCTGCCCCCCGACTCTCTGCTTCCTAACTGTGGGTGCAACACGGCCAAATGCCCCACACCTGAGCTGCCATGTCTTCCCCACAAAGATGATCTGTGTCCTTGCATTATAATACAAAGTAAACCCTTTGTCCCTTAACTGATTCCTTGTCAGACACTCCGTCCCAGGCACAAGAAACAGTAACACAGCCCACAGGAATGAAGACCCCAGAACTGATATCACCAGACATGCTACTGCTACTGAGATTTTTTTCCTGCCCTCTGACTCCTTAGAAAACACACCTTACTCATTAGCCAATAATATCACCTCTTCTCCAACGAGGAACATCTGATGCCCCCAAGGGATATTTCTATGAGGCAAATTTAAAAGACTGCTATTAGCTATTAGGCACTTTTGTTTGGCTCTAAATATCTACTTGGAAGTGTCAATTTGCCAGCGAGTCCTTAAGTCCCAAGGCTCTGAACCACTAACACAGCTAGCTGCAGGGCTCGACTCTCAGCATCTGTCAAGATCGTGCATTTTCTGCCAGCAGCATCTGAGCTATTTAAGTGGGTGACAGCCTATGCCTAGAACAGCATATAGAGTGAGCTAACATCATAGGATCTGAATGTAAAATGCCAGGACAGCTTAGCCACAGCATGGGGGAGGCTTGGCGCTAACACTTTCTCTCCCTACCCTCATTTTTTAAGACAGGGATATAGTTTCTATTTCCCACACTGGCCATGAACTTGTTGTAAAGCCAAAGATGACCTTGGGCTTTGGCTCCTTCCGTTGGTCTTTCCAAGTGCTAGAATTACAGGTTTTCATCATTATCCCTGGTTTATGCCGGTATTGGGGATTGAACCCAGGACTATATGGATGCTAGACAGGCACTCTACCCACTGAACTAGTTTGCCATCTTTGCCACAACTCTTCTTTAATATTTGTTTTATTTTCACGTATGAATGTATGCATACATCATTAATTTCTCTCTGTATATGCACACAACTTTAAATGTATCAATGTTACTTATACTTAACACACACACACACACACACACACACACACACACACACACACACACACCCCAACCAGGATACTTGTTTACTTGAGTCTGTCTGTAAACACACTGCCTTTGTTTGAACTTGGTTCTTCCTCGACATTCAAACCATCAAATATGGAGAGCTCTGCATATCATATTGACAGACAGATATCCTCAGGGATGGGTGGCAGGGAAGAACAACAGAAATAAAGAGTGTACGTGTGTCTGGGGAGCTGCCTCGGGGGCATATAGCATGACACTCATGTGGAAGCCCTGACTCTTCTCCTTACTGCCTGCAGAGCTTGGTTTTAGACTCTCGGGACTACAGGAGTCATTTATAGCTAAGTCAAAACCGAACTTCTGAACTTGGTTGGATGAGGTTGCAAGCTAAGGATAGAGAATGGTGATAGACAGCCTACTAATTACCGGAGCCCTCTACACTGGTGTCTAAGGAGAGTAGGAAGAGAAACAGCTGTAATAAAACAGGTGAGAGCACATCAGAGGGACAAGAAAAAGCCAGGGTGTCAGACATCAGCCCTGGGAGGCGGTATGATCTGTCCTCTATTCTGAATTGTGCATATATTGTGTGTTTGTGTGTGTGTGTGTGTGTTACATTATTTTATAGTATTTTATGAAATAAATGGAAATAGAAGGACTGTTGAGCAAATGATATAACCTATAGAAGACAACATAGTATAAAATACTATAGTGTGTTATTTTTATACGTTGGGGGAATATATGGAGTACCCATAATATTTTATATACATTTAATTTAGGTTGTATATTTTTATATACAGCGCATATAGTCTCATGGTACAGCTCATTTTAATTTGTCACCATGGTAACCAAAAATAATTATCTCACTAGGAAAACTTAAGTGAAGTTAGCAGACACCCAGCTCTGCTTCCATGCTCGCCATGAAAGCTTGCTTTAATGTTCTAATATGTATGCATCATTAACACATGATTTTGTCTGCACTTCCAACATGGCAGGGCAAGGAAAGATGTTAAGATCCACCTTAGGGTGTGTCTGTGTGTCTGTGTGTGTGTCTGTGTGTCTGTGAGTCTGTGTATTTGTGTGTATCTGTGTATGTGTGTAGTCCAGTCATGTGGAAGAAACACAATTAAAAGTCTGACTTCAGGCTGGACAGTGGTGGCGCACGCCATTAATCCCAGCACTTGGGAGGCAGAGCTAGGCAGATTTCTGAGTTTGAGGCCAACCTGGTTTGCAGAATGAATTCCAGGGACAGCCAGGGCTACACAGAGAAACCCTGTCTTGAAAAAGAAAAAAAAAAGTCTAACTTCAGATCTATTCATGGTGTGTGTGTGTGTGTGTGTGTGTGTGTGTGTGTGTGTGTGTGTGTGTGTGGTGTGTGTGTGTGTGTGTGTGTGTGTGTGTGTGTGTGCGCACACGCGCGCATGTGCATGCGTTTGGTGTTCCAAGATAACTTTACTGAGGCAACCCTTGTCCTGTCCTGGTCACATTCCTTCCTGAATGTTGGCTTCAGATATTCTGCTTACCCATGTGCCTGTGGGCTGTGTGCCAGGGCTCTTCTCCATGTTCCAATACATGACATGTTCATCCTTATTTGAAAAATCAGCTCTGGAGAGTGTTTGTGGGCTTGCCCTAAGGTAGCACTGGTGAGGGGGCAATCAACCGATCTGTGAAGGGGGGATCTTATAAACACATCTTAGGGACCAATCATATCCACCTTCCCTTCTGTTTTATTACAGCACGGATCGCAGACAGGAGGACGGGACCCAGGTACACTGTGACTGTCTTCCTCACTTTCAATTGCTTTCTGAACTTGATTCCTTTAGTTTTTTCAAGACAGACAACAGCCAAATGCAATATTTATACCTAATCTGGGCAGCCATTGCAGTAAAGGGAATCCCATTGCTCTCTCACTGCTGCCCACCAAGACCAGCCTCATTGTGGACCCAAGGCAGATGCTGTCTGTAATTTATGTCTGTTTCTTTTAGTAAATCTTTGTTTAACGAAAGACTTGTCCATCTGTAGTACAAAACTGCTTTCTTCACTCTTATACAGCGATGTTTGAAATCTATATGTTGTGTGTTTTGTTGACTCATTTTTGAAAAAGTGACTAGGACTTCCATTTGTGTGTGTGTAGATGTACACATACCTTCAGGAACCAGAAGAGGGCATCAGATCCCCTTGATCTGGAGTTACAGACGGTAGGAGCCACCTGATGTGGGTGCTGGAAACCAAACTCCAGTCTTCTATGAGAGCAGCAAGTGTCCTTAACCCCTGAGCCACATCCCCGGATCCTTCACTGATGTTGATATACATATATATCCAAAATCTCATGGCTCGTCTTATTGCCTTATTTGATTTATCTAAAGACACAGAACCGATAAGCAGGGTGTGGGAGGGGTGGGTGTGGGTGGAGGGGTAGGGGAGATCACAGCCATTTATCAGTTATTTCATTATGACTATCTCTGGCCTTAAACACAGACGGCTGGAAGAACCTTCCTAGCCAATCAAATCTCCCATCTCCTAGTCATCACTAGTTGCCGGGTGCTGGTTGGGTTCCATCACAAAAGGAACTGTGTGGTCTATGGAAGCCCCTGCAGGGAGGTAGCAACCAGAAGGCAGTGTGTAGGGTCATATGAAGCACCTTATCTCAGTGTATCCAACTCATCCTGTAGGAGTCAAACGGTTGAGATTGGCTGAGAACAACAGCCAACTCTATGGGGTTCTGGTTGGGATTGGCTGAGCACAACAGCCAACTCTATGGGGTTCTGGCTCTCTTGAGAGATAGAGTGATTACTTTCACAGCACATACATCATTGAGATGAGACAAGAGCTGCCCAAAAGATTTCTACTTGAGTAACAAAATAAGCCCACAACAAACTCAACCTATATCCAGAAGCACAGGCAGCCTGAGGCACCCACCACGCAGACCAGCTCTTTTGCTGTGTGAAAAGTTTTGTAAATATATTTTTATTTATCCTTTGAGAATTTCACATATGGTTACAACGAATCCTGATTGTATTTATCCTGCTTCTCCCTGAATCTCCTCACAGACCTCTCCAAGCCCATGCTCCTCCCACTTCCATGACTTTATTTTAATAACCCTTGGTTCAAATTCATGCTTTGCCACCTGGGCATGAGAAAAGCGGCCATCCACTGGAGCGGGATCAACCTACCAGAGGTCGCATCCCCGTGGAGAACTGACATCTCCACAAGTGGCCTTCGAGGTCCAGTAACTCCTCAGCCTAGGATGAGATCTTGGAGCCTCCTCCCCTTCCCCCCAACTCCCCACCCCCAACACCTGCTGATCGATTCCATGCTGTAATGTTGACTGGCTTGGCTGTGTTCAGGCCTTGAGCAGGTAACCACCATGGCTGCTGAGAGTTCAAGGCCACAGTGGTCCTGTTAGGCCCAGAGCACACCATTTTGCTCCTGTCTCCCTGACCTCTGGGTCTTATGACCTTTAACCTTAGAAGCAAGAGTTACAAGTCTGACCAGGTCTACCTCTTCCACTGAGGATAGAACAGACCATCTTAAACAATAATTAGAACGGCCCTTAGAACATGTTCTAAACTAATATCTAAGGGTGATTATCATCACCAGATAGCCAAGTAAAACCCCCAAAGTACCAAATGCTTGAACCAAAATATGATAAATGCTGTCAAGAAGAATGGAGAACTGCCTAATCTAATGCATATTGTGCATGGAAAAAGCTCAGGGAATGGCTAGAGAGATGGCTCAGTGGTTAGAGGACCAGATTTGAGTCCCAGCACCCACATGAAAGCTCACAGCCATCAGTAACTCTGGTTCTACAGGGATGTACACACTCTGTCAGCCTCTGAGGGCACCCAGCAGCATGCAAGTGGTGCACAGTCCTCTGGACAGACAAAACACACATATACATAAAATAATTGCAAACGCACAGGAAAAGTCTAAAAATAATGTTTACTAGGATGGAAACTTAAAGGGAAAATATGAAGGTTTGGAACCAATATGAACATTGGTCCTGTTCCAATCCAAACAACATTCTTGTCACTCACAAAGACCTGGACTGAATTCTGAATGAGAAGGGGCTCAGTGGATTCCCACAGAGGAAGATATGTTTGTGAGGTCTTTCCAGACAGAACTCTGCGTGGCCATAACAGGGAGTAGATCACAGAGGAGCAACCACCTGAATAAGAAAGAGCACAAGGAAGTCTTTTCAGCTACCGAATGCGGTTGCTAAGTTTACTGCCTCCTGAAATACCCCAGGAGTTGTACAAGACAGCTGAAGAATGGCAAATAATTGAGGCGATGTGCGTTCAAATGAACAATTTCCAAATCGAGCAAAAGCATCATCCCGGTCAGGAACTAAGCAATTGAAAAAAAAAAAAAAAAAAAAAAAAAGCAGGCCAGAATTCAAAATACTATCTGAAATATGCTAGGAAATACATAAGAAAAAGTTACCAGAGGATGACCTTGCCACATCCCAGAGAAGAAGGTAGTCTCAAAGGACATGAGTGCCTCAGCTGGAATGCTGGAGAGATAGCTCAGGTCCTAAGAGAGCTTACTGCTCTTCCAAACGACCCGAGTTCTGCTCCCAGCATGCACTTGGATGAGCCACTTCTATGATGGGATGTAAAGTGTAAGAAGAAAGAAAGACTCCTTCCTTCCTCGAGTTGCAAGACAGATCAGTGCTTGCGACGCCCAGTGAAGAATTCGTAGGGTGATGTCCAAAGCCAGCTCATGTGGGAGTCCTGCTCACGTCCATGTCTAACTTTCTATTTTCCCAGGACTACAAATCTGCCCTCCCCCAACATGCCTCCTCTTTTTCTACCTTAGGTTCTCTGCAGGAATCTGTACTTCCTGGGTTGGCACAACAGATGTCTTCCTGCCCTTCAACATCTCTGACCTAGATCCTTTTTCCAGAGAGATCTTGCCTACCGCTCAGCCAAAGAAGCACCCAAGTTCACAAAACTGGTTTTGTTTCATCTTTACAGCCCCTGGAGTGGATCGATGCTTCCCTCCTATTTATGGATTAGCTGTCTTTTTCTTCCTCTGAAATTTACTCTCCCCATGAGCAGGGCCTCAGCCACATTCCCCACTCTTCCCCAATACCAAGTGCATTGTAGGAGGAGGAATCCGGTTATGCCAACACTGTGAACCCCTCAGTGTGCAACCATGGAAACAGAGACAGCACTGAATGAGTGTGGCATGTGGAAAAAGTGACAGAGTTGGGGCCCCAACCAAGGACGATTTCACACATCAACAGAACCATCTGCCTGCGCCTTGGATCCTGCTTCCTGTCCAGTTTCAGAAGAGACGTCTACCAGGGTGAGCCAGCCTGAGGTTTTTTTGTTGTTGTTGTTTTTGTTTTTGTTTTTGTTTTTTTCCAATTCAGTAAAGCATACTTACAAACCCAGAGAACACACAAGGTACAAAATTCTATCTCCTTTAATACATGGATCTTTTAAAAAAATAATGTTTGTATTGATTCCTTAAAGCCTTTATCCATGTACACAGTACAGTTTCATGATATCCTCATTCTGCCACCTCCCTCCAAATGCCCTAGTGACACTCCCACCTAATCTCTTTCCCAACCTCATATTTTCTTTTTTAAAAAAATTATTATGAATTGCATCCTAAGTCTGATTAGTGATAGTCATATGTGCATGGGTGTAGGGTAGGGTGTAGAAGTTGATATTACTATTGTACGTTTATATCAGAAAGCCACCACAATTAAGATGCAAAGCACTTTCAAAAAGAATATCTTAAACTGAAATAGCTAGAAAGAGACAGAAAATCACATTTGCTGCTGGGGATTTGACAGTCTCTGAGAGCTCACCTAGCAATGTACATTAAAAACTCAGAAAGTGAACACAGGGCTGGGCATGGGGCTCAGCTGGTTCAGTGTTGTCCAGCACGCAAAATGCTCTGCGTTCCTTCCCCATCACTTCATAAGCCAGGTGTGGTCAACACACCTGTAGACTCAGCACTCAGGAGGTGGATGCAGAAGGCCCAGAGCTCAAGACTATACATCTTTGATTATATAGCAAGCTCAAGGCCAGTCTGGGCTTCCTGAGATCCTGTCACAGAAGGAAGGAAGGAAGGAAGGAAGGAAGGAAGGAAGGAAGGAAGGAAGGGAGGGAGGGAGGGAGGGAGGGAGGGAGGGAAGAAAAATATGTATAAAAAAATCATTGCA
>LR749495.1:5584018-5660313 GCA_902729485.2 Mus minutoides | reverse complement strand
GCCCCAATACAGGGGAACACCGGGGCCAGGGGGTGGGAGCGGGTGGGTAGGGTAGCAGGGCCGGGAGGGGGGAGGATATAGGGAACTTTCTGGATAACACTTGAAATGTAAATGAAGAAAATATCTAATAAAAGTTGAAAAAAAAAAATCATTGCATTTGTTTCCTGGTTTGGTACTCATACTGTTGATCACAGATAGTGAGTTGTGCCATAGCTCAGATGGATCCACTCACCCACAACAACCAACACAGGACCCTTTCTGACACACAAATGAGAAATCTCTGAGGTACATTTCAGAAGCTTTGGACTTGAATTTGGACCACTCAAGAGAGGTAAACAAGATCCAAATCAGCAGCCCACAACAACAATAACAAGAAGGGCTTCCAGAATACTATCTCCTCTTGGAAAAGGAGAAAAAAACCCAAACAGCATGATGGTATAAAAATCATAATAATCCACTTAGAACAGGGGGCTGGAGAGGTCGCTCAGCTGGTCTAGAGTGACTGCTCTTTTTTCAGAGGACACACCCACGTTCATTTCTCAACACCAGTGTCAGGTGGCTGAGAACTGCCTGTAACTCCACACTCTTCTGACCTTCAAAGTTTCTGGCATGCATAAGCACACACACACACACACACACACACACACACACACACACACACACACACACACTGATTCTTTCAAACTACAAAGAGATCTTCGATGGTAGCTATGTGATAATTTACCTTTCAGAGGACCCTGTACTTTCTTTCCCCTCCTCTGAAGTGCACCACCCCATCTTTCATGGCTCAGGTTTTCCATATTCATTCTTTACCCCTCTGAGGCCTGTGAGCATTCAGATTTATGACAGTGGAACTAAATAACCAATAATGCGGGCGTAAAATGGAACAATGAGTGCCCACTAAGCCATGTCACAAGAACATCTCCGTCACAGGGTGCAGAGTCCCTCTATTTCATGTCCCTGTGTTATTTTTTATGTTGCATGAAATTGTCATGAAATCAGTGATTTGAAACATAGGAGGAGCGTTGCCTGTTCATCCCTCTGCCTGGATCTCAGGATATCCAGCCTGAGTCTCATTTGAGACTGTATCCTCTAGGGGTTTCTAGATCTCTCCGTGTGTACATGTGCATGTGTGTGTCAAAGCTCAGGTCTCTGGCAGCCCTGATGAACCAGGCTCAGTTACATACCCTGAACACACCAATTAAAGAGACAGTAACAGTGAAGCATGGGAAAAGGCCTTATTCAATGTGATCACATTGGGAAGAGGAACAGATAAAGGAGTCTGGTGAACCCCATGTAAAGCCTTGAGGTCACAATGAGAGCTTTAGGTTCTAAAGAAAGCAAGAGAGGTACATCACCAAGCAGACTTGGTCCAAGTGGAAACTGTACATCCCTGACCCCTCATTGTCCATGCAAGATCAGACCTGTGTGGAGTCTCTTCCTAGGGAACAAGGTCTCCCACCCACCCACCCTCCCCCAGCTGACTCCGGGCTTCAATGCTTCCCTTCTTCCAGTACAAGACTCCTAGGAAAATTTTAATTCTCTGGGGCTCATGGTTTCAACAGTTTGGCAATCAAAGGAAGGGACACAGAGAGCTCTCTTTCTAGTGTATCCTGTCCGGATAGTGACTCCAGGTTTGTGACTAGTGGCAGAATACCTTCTTTGGGACCTTGTGTCTCCAAACCTAGAATTTCTTTGGTGGTCTTGTAAAAGACTTATCTGATCAGAATCACTGCCTGGGGGAAGTTTCCTCGTTTGATTAAAGCAGGCAGTTGTCCTGAACCTCAGCTGCAAAATCCTTTTGCCTTAGCTCTGTGTGGACCCCATGCACAGATTCCCCCTCCCACAGAAGAGCACACAAACCAAGGAACCAGGGATGTTGACTTAGCATTCATACCACCAAAGTCCCATATGCATTTTTTTTAAGAACAAACACCTGAAAAGCCATGCATTGAAATTGCTGCCCTGGTCTCCGCACACTGAGATGACACATGTGTTTTTCACTTCTCTTTGAGGTTGCCTCTGTTTCTCAAATCTTCTGTGGGAAGACGGACTTTTGTAGTAAGAAAGAGAGGTGATGGAGTAATAAGGCCTTGTCAACCTAAATAAACTCCAGGAACTCAAAAGACTGAAGCTCTAGACTGAGCATGGGCCCCTAAGTTTTCCCTTAAAATATTAACCGTTTGGAGGACTGGGGAGTTACCTCAGTGGGTGAAGAGCTTGACCTGACTTCAATCCCAAGCCCATGTTTTCAAAAAGTCAGGCTTGGTAGTGTCCGCTGAGAAGGCAAAGATGGGATCTCTGGGGCTTGCTGGCTAAGGAAGTTCCTAATCAAATAGACAAACCCCAGGACAGTCGAAATCCTGTCTCAGAATGTCAAGGTATATGGCACCTGAGGAATGACAGCTATTACTATCCTCTGACCTACACATGCATGTGCACACATATGTGTGTCTGCAGGTACACATGCACATATATAAGCATACACAAATACATATATATATACATATACATACACACATAGGTATACACACATGCACATATATACACATTACAACATACACACACACACAGTTTCATTCATTTGTTTTTTCCTCAGCCACTCCCAGGCCTGTACTGTCTCCCCAGCATTTCCTAGGTATGGAGTTACTAAATTGTGTTTACTTTAAAATCTGACTCACTTACCCATTTCCAAAGTGGGTAAGGGTTTACAGAGGTGGGAGGAAGGAAGTAGCAGAGTAGACAGTTATTTGGGCGGCGCAGAAAAGGGTCACTTCTCTGAGATGTTATCCTGGATCTCTTGATGCTCCATGGCACCTGCCAAAGTGATTTTCTGTAAGCCGTGGTCTACAAACAGGGTCGGGGTGGTGTCTTAGTTAGGGTTACTGTTGCTCTGATGAAACACCAGAACCAAAAGCAATTCATTTCACTTACACTTCCATATTTCAGTTCATCGCTGAAAGCAGCCGAGGCAGAAACTCCAACAGGACAAGAACCTGGAGGCAGGAGCTGATGCAGAGGCCATGGAGGGGTGCTGCTTACTGGCTTGCTCCCCATGGCTTGCTCAGACTGCTTTCTTATAGCACCCAGGACCGCCTGCCCAGGGATGGCATCAACTCCATGGGATGGGCCCTCTCCCATCCATCACTAATTAAGAAAATGCTCTACAAGGTGCCTTGTCGCCCTGTGCTATGGAGGCATCTTCTCAGATGACTCTGGCCTGTGTTAAGTTGACATAAAACTAGCCAGCACAGGCAAGCCACAGCGAAAGTTGTTGAGAGTAAGGTAGACTTTTTGTGTGTGTGTGGTTTAGATCCATAATATTTTTATTTCTTTTTTTTAAATTTATTAGATATTTTAAGCGAGGTCCTGTATTTCAGTCAAATCTGTTGGAATAAAAGTGGGTGTCCTGAGGGCTGATACTAATAAACTGACTTCATGGGAAGTTTTAATATTCAGAAACTGGCAACACTAAGGTATTCGGTGGCTGGTACATTCAGGAGGATTGTTTTTCAAAAAGGGGGGTGAGATAGACCACTGACAGCCTTGGCTGCCTTCCGCGTGACATCTGCTATCGCAGACTTCCAATCGATGGAGAGCCACTTCCTAAGGATCGTTTCTTTCCATATTTGCCTTCCATGTGCACATAATTTCATCTTCAACCCCTGGATCACCACAAAGAAAGAGCCAGAGCCTTGCAGAGAAGCCTGATAGTCCGCAGCATCATGTGAGAAGCCTGGTGGTCGAAAAGCCTCACGTCCCACCTGTAATTATCCGCACCACAATGGACTTTTCTCCAGTCTGAAAAAAAACCCGGTGTCTGAGGGCATCGGCTGGCATTCACCCAGAGCAAAACACAAAGCCACTGCTTCTCAGATTCCTTCTCCGTTTGTTTGTTTGTTTGTTTGTTTTTCGAGACAGGGTTTCTCTGTATAGCCCTGGCTGTCCTGGAACTCACTCTGTAGACCAGGCTGGCCTCGAACTCAGAAATCTGCCTGCCTCTGCCTCCCAAGTGCTGGGATTAAAGGAGTGCGCCACCGCGCTTGGCTTACCTTTTCCTTTTTGCTTGTATTTTGACCAGCCTTCAAACGATGGACTTGAAGAGATTCTCAATCAACTCCCCTTCCTTCACTGGACAATTGAAAATTACATTTCACGGTTTGGACAATGGATATTAATAGATGCAATATTGTTTTCAAACTTTATTGCTCACGCGAGAAACTTCATTTATTAATCACGTGGTGTTGAATTGCAACCGGTGAATTCATTTCTATTTTAATTAGAAAGCTCCGGCGGTGCCTGCGACACCAGGCTGTTGCTTGCTAGGCTTTGCCGGCCACTGGCAGGTGGCAAGAGCCTCATTATTCCGTGCAGGTCCCTTCCCTGGCTGTTTTAGAAGGAGCCTATCCTGGGTTAGGCCACAGCTGCGGATTATGCTAATTCTTGCTTACTTGCAAATAGTCCTGTGTTTATTTTGTGCCTCGCCAGCTGTCAACAAAGACATTTTGGAAATAATTCCCATATTTAAAGGCAGATTTTGTTCGAGGGGTCCTGCTGCGAGCCTCACCACCACCCTGTATTTGGTACAAAGTGGGTTCTTGGGCTACCTCTGTTGTTGAAAAACTGGGTGTGGCCCCAACCTAAGGGCATCTCTGTTCAGTGGTCTTCTCCCTTCTCTGTCTTCCCTCACCTGTAAGTTTTGCAGAAGCCAGGCCTGGTTTTCCTGTGAGAAATTTAAAAACGTCGCTCTGACTGGTTCTCCACAGATTGAGGAGAAATCTCGTTTTATGGTGGTTAGGGAGGCTGAAGATTTCATAGCTTTCAAATCAGCGTTTGAGCAAACATCCTCTCAAATTGGAAACCCTAACACTTCCCCTCGCTGCCTCGCTGTCCCCGAGGCTTTGAAAAGCTTTCCTATTTAACCGTGGCAGCAGAAAGCCCGGTGACAGCATATAAGGGAATAATTGCACTCCTGATCTTACTCCCGGGTTATATCCTATTTACCTGTCCCCTTCCAGATTTTCTTTGATTTTATTTCACGGAAGAAGTAGAAGAATGTTTAATTATCCTTTTCCAACAGGTATCGCTTCAAAGCAAATCGGGAAATCAAAAAAGCATTTAGTTTCCACCCGGCATTTTTCACGTTCTCAGCCTCCTTTCCGGTTAGTAGGTAAATTCAGACAAAACAATCTGTGCATAAGGAACGCTCCTTCCCACGTCACCGAGAACGCGCTTCTATCCGTGCTTTCCCAGAAAGCTTAGTGGATTGTTTAAATTTCCTTCAAATTACATTCACAGGCTCCATCTGTTTCCCCACAAAACACGGTGTGAACAATGGAAGGATACAACACACTTAAGTTTCCTTTGGAAACACACACACACACACACACACACACACACACACACACATGCACGCGCACAAGCTCCCTAATGGTCAGTGAACAGAGCTCTAATGAGCTGGCTTAAGGCAGGAACTCAATGCTGAACCCCAATTAACCCCAAGCTGCCACACCTCAAATGGTCCAATTCAGTCATTGCCATCAGGGCCTGTGCAAAGTGCCAGTGTTAAAGGGGAAACTTAGCAGGATCTGATCCCCTAAAATGTTAAAAAAAAAAAAAAAGTGAGGAAACTCTAATATGAGTGAGCCCTTCCTTGACCTTTTGGGAGTGAGGAGATGGGAGCAACTTTCCAAGTGAGGTGAGGCATAACACTGTCAGGGGTTTTACCAGGAATCACAAATAGAGAGATAGCAGTGAGAAATATTTCAAAGACAACTTGAAAACTGTTTGGAGAGCCTAGATATCAGTCAGTGGTTCAAATCCTCCACACACACACACACACACACACACACACACACACACATACACACTCATCAGCTGAACGTGTCGGTATGTGAGTAGACACATGGTGAAAATAAATCCAGACCATTGCCGGGCGTGGTGGCGCATGCCTTTAATCCCAGCACTTGGGAGGCAGAGGCAGGCGGATTTCTGAGTTCAAGGCCAGCCTGGTCTACAAAGTGAGTTCCATGGCAGCCAGGGCTATACAGAGAAACCCTGTCTCGAAAAACCTAAATAAATAAATAAATAAATAAATAAATAAATAAATAAATAAATAGATAAAATCCAGACCATGGAGTATTATGCAGCGCCGAAAAGGGATGAATTATCAAATCCTAAAACAACATAGTGATGGTGATTGATAATAACAATGCCCATGATAGTGATGATGCTGAAAAGTGTGATAATGGTGGTGATGGTAACAGTGGTTATGATAATGTTGATCAGGATGGTAATATGGGGATGGTGAGATGATGATGCTGGGGGTCATAATGATGTTGGTGCTGGTGGTTGTGATGAGAGTGATAAACACTGAAGTTGATGGTGGTGATGATGATGGTGGCAGTGGTCATGACAGTGGTACAGTGATGCTGTAATGATGGTGGCTATGACCAGAGTGCTCATGACTTACAGGAAGTGTGTCGGAAGTAAATCACATCGTCGCCCATTCTCAACCTTCAGTCATGACATTGATGCATTTTTGTCTTTTAAATCAATCAGTATCTCTCCCTCTCCCTCCCCTTTTCCCATCTCTTCCCCGCCCCCCCCCCCATGCTGAGAATCAAAAATTCCTTTGGGAATATGGCCTAGGCTTGTCCTGAGCTATTGAAATTCCAGTTTGGGAACCTTGTGTAACACAAAGTT
The DNA here is from genome assembly GCA_902729485.2 of Mus minutoides. Taxonomy (NCBI): domain Eukaryota; kingdom Metazoa; phylum Chordata; class Mammalia; order Rodentia; family Muridae; genus Mus; species Mus minutoides. The sequence goes on along the minus strand of LR749495.1, from coordinate 5,653,608 downwards.
TCGAGTTTCCTGTGCTCAGTTCAAAGGGTGTGAACACACCAGAGAGACTGCAAGAGGCAGTTCCTATGGGTCACAGCTGGATCAGCCTCCTTTGGAGTCTGTTCTCATCAGATGCATAGTCACACTGAGCGATGTCATCCAGGTAGGCTCAGGATGAAGGGAAATCTGTTAGAAAAGTACTTACCAAATGGTCTTTGTTCCAGTGAATGGGGAGGCACTGTCTCTGGTCCCTGCAGGCCATCTCTGACCTACTCAGGCGTGTCTACTCCTCTCCACAGTTTTCTCAGAAGCCCAGTGTCTTAGTTTGTACATCACTGCTGTGATTAATAACATGACCAAAAGCAACTTGGGGAGGACAGTTTATTTCAGCTTACAGGTAACCATCCATTATGGAGGAAAGTCAGGGAAGGAGTTCAAACCAGGAACCCGGAAGCAGGAACGGAAGCAGAAGCCATGGCGTAGCGCTGCTTACTGGCTCGTTCCTCATGGCTTCCTCAGCCTGCTTTCTTTTCTCACCCCAAGACCACATGTCTAGGGGTAGCACTGCCCACAGTGGACTGGGTCCTTAAGCACATCAGTGGTTAATCAAGAAAATGTGCCACAGGCCTCTCTAATGGAGGCAATCTCTCAGTTGAGGTACTTTCTTCTCACATAACCCTGGCTATGTCAAGCTGACAAAAGCTAACCAACATAGCCAAATAGGATGCTCAATTTAGTACTATTGAAATGGACTTGAAAATACTAAGACTATCCCTCAGTCCTCAAGACAGAGATTATTAAAAGCAAGAAAAAAAAATGTGTATTATAATCCCTAATCAGGCTTTTTTTGATATGGTGATATGATATGACTTAATAAGATCTATGTTATCTTTCAGCCCAAGAATGTGTGACTCAACTCCATGCCACCCTGAACTTGAGGGCATTTGTTATTCCCTCGCTGACTGGATTTAGGTCAACTTGATAATAGCTGGAGTCATTGGAGATAAGAGAGCCATGCTTGAGGAAATGCCACCATAAGATCTGGCTGTAAGGCAGATGGGGGTGGGGGGTGCTCAGCCCATTGTGAGTGGTATCACTCCTGAGCAAGTGGTCCTGAGTATAAGAAAACAGGCTGAGCAAGCCATAGGGATAACACTCCTGAACCAGTGGTCCTGGATTCTATAAGAAAGCAGGCCGAGCAAGCCATGAGGAGCAAGACAGTAAGCAGCATCCCTCCATGGCCTCTGCATCAGCTCCTGCCTCCAGGTTCCTGCCCTGGAGTTTTGAGTTTTTGTCCTGTTTTGAGTTCCTATCCTGACTTCCTTCGACGACAATGAACAGTGATTTGGAAGTGAAAGCCACATAAAAATTTCTCCACCGCTTGCTTTTTTTGGTCCCGGTGTTTCACCGCAGCAACAGTAACCCTAACTAAGACACACCCTGATTGGCATTTTATTTTATTTCTGTTGTGCCTCCTTAAACCGCAATTTAGCTAAAGTCCTGCCAGAATGGACAGACACATTTGTAGCATACTACAGTCTCCTTTGTAATCTTGTAATTATTTACAAAAGACTGGCAGTTGTCAGTATCTAGTGGGAATTCTTGGGAAAGGCTCAGCCGGAATGAATTCTAAGGTGGAAAATACAAATTTGGAAAGCCAAGTCTAATCCAAACTGAATTTACAAAGTTCACAATCTTCTCTTTTTTTCAAAAATTCACTCAACACCCCCATCCCAAGAAGTCTACCTCCTGGAAAGACATATGTGACTCATTCGCAGGCCACCTTGTCTTCTATGTTCAGAGAAATCTTTCACAGTCAACCTGCTTCCCATTCCTTTCATAATGTTTAAACTTTTGCTGACTTAAATGGATGAGGAGCATAGCATAGATTTCAGTCAGAAGAGACCTGTACGTGAATAAAAGAGAATAAAGATTGTAGCCTCTGAGCAAGACAACTATGAGAGAAAATATGAAAAGGGAATTGTTGTGAACTAAGAGAACAGAGGATATTGGTAGCCTTGGTCCAAACACATCTGAGGATGTGAGTGGAGACAGGAACCTTCCTCCCTAAGACTTCTTCCAACCACGCCAGAGTGCACTTCATGTTTCTCAGTGGTAGCTCCATGACTATGACATAGTGGATGACCTGCATAAGCCTCGTGATGGACTTCTTCCTGCTCCCCAGCATCGCGCTCTCGTATAGGATTGTCCCCAGGCAGCTGTAAGGACCAAGCAGAGCGATAGAGGAAGCTGTTGCTATAGTTTCCAGGACACCAAATGGACTCATGCAAGTCATGGAAGAATCAGTCTCTCCACCGATGCCCAACCCGGGTCTTGCTAAAAAGAGGATTGTATTCTGGTAGCTCTGATTCCCCAGTGAGCTGCTGAACACCAGGATCCTAGCAGCCCTCAATGTGTGAACTACATTTAAAGACTTGCATAGACTCTTTTAAAAAAAAATTAGTTCTTCAATTTAGCATACAAAGAAATGGGCTGCACTGTGGCACTTCCATACAATGTCATCTCAGGAGCGTGTGGAAAGAGAATTGGGGACAGAAGGAGAAGCCACACTGAGTTCATACATCACCAGTCCAGAAGTGAGGGAAGCCACTTGCGTTTATAGTTCTTTGGCCAGAAGTGGCCTCGTGACTTTAAAGAATCATACAAGACTTGGGGAAAGATATAAGATATTTGAGGGGTACAAGTTGTCCCTGCCACACACTCAGACATTCTGGGTCTTATCAAAATATATTCTGGGGGGCTGGAGAGATGGCTTAGCAGTTAAGAGCACTGATGGCTCTTCCAGAGGTCCTGAGTTCAATTCTCAGCAACCACATGGTGGCTCGCAACCATCTGTAATGGAATCCAGTGCATTCATCTGGTGTGTGTCTGAAGACTGCTATAATGTACTCATATAAATAAAATAAATAAATCTTAAAAAAATCTTCTGATGGCTCTACTAGACCACCATAAGATCTGATAAACAGTTATTTATTCTTACCTGAGGACTTCACAACCTGGCTGCCTCCCCATTTGTCCTATCAAGCTGGCTATTCTGAGTAGAGAAAAGTATTAAGACACACACAGGAGAATAACACCAGAGGGTATGGGAGTAAAAGCTGAGCTCCAGATCCTCTGGCCACTTTGTGAACTTTAAGAAGAGAGTCATTTGAGCAAGAGGCTTCCCTGACCTCAACAATTGGTAGCACGTCTGTGCACTTGGCTTCTTTCACCTCCAGGTGACTCTCCCACTAGCCTGTGTAAGAGGGCGGCTGAACTCTGCCTCAAAGCATTTAAGTGTTAGGACAGGTGTGGAAGCCTTGGTCAGATCTTGGTCCCTGCCTGCCTCCTGCCAAAGAGCCGGGTGCTGAGTCAAAAGCTCTTTAACACTCCTAGGAATCTCACTTCTTCCCAGACCCTCAAGTGGCAAAGTGAGGTTTGCATCCTGGGCTGAGATGCAGGAACAAGAAGGATTCTATCCCCTCCTACACTTACCACAAACTCAAGGGCACTACTAGTTCCTGCCGTTGCCACTAAGCTCTGAATCCACCCCTCACTTGCCCTTTGCTATGTGTGTGCTAAGCAGAGACCACTCCCAGGGGACCTATAAATGCGGGGAACTGTATTTCTAACCTCAAAGAGAATATCTTGTGTATTGTATGGACAATTAAAAAGCATATGGTTTAGTCAGGAAATGGAGGTGGGACATCTGGGAGAAGAAAGATACATGGTACCTGAGCACAGGTAGCCAGCCATGTGGCAGAATTGTATGTTGAAATAATTGTATTATTTTAGTTACAGTCTAGTCAGAGTGGAGCCTAGCTATATGGACAAGGTATTTGTAGATGTATTTTGGATCTGAGTCTTCGTTCTAGGAGTATGGGGCTGGGAGGAAGAACTAGGGTTAACTACAACATCAAAAGAACACTCAGAGAACGGCAGAATATGATCCAGACAGTAGTCATTATAACACAGTGAAAATGAAGGCCAACAAATTTCATTTCAATGCTATTAACATCATTTTAAAAGCCTCGTGTTTTCTAAGTATATTTAACAGCATGGAGAGATGTTTCTAGTGCATTGGTTCTTAATAGATGAATGAGTCCAATTTTCCAAGAACAATGGAGTAAAATCTGCTTCTGAAAGTTCCCACCTACGGCTTATGAATACATATCTTTGTTTCATGCCTAAAACAAAACAGGAGAAGCAAATGGATCAACATATTAACCCAGTTGTTTCTACTGGAAACTTAAGCGATTTTTTCTTCCTTTTATATCTCTTAAGTTTTTGTTTCTCTGTGATAAACACACACGACCTTTATAGCTATGGATGCCTCCATTATTAGTAGATCATGCTGGTTAGGTTTTGTCAACTTCTTACAAGCTAGAGTCACCTGGGAACAGGGAACCTCCTCCCTCAGATTGGCTTATCAGCAAGTCTAGGGGGCATTTTCTTGACTGGAGACTGCTGTGGGAAGGCCCAGCACACTGTGGGCAGCGACCTCTCTGGACAGGCTGAGCAAGCCATAGGGAGTTATCAGCACTCCTCCATGGCCTCTGCTGCTGTTTCTTGCTTTGGGTTTCTGCCCTGATTTTTCTCCATGATAGACAACTGTCTTAGTCAGGGTTTCTATTCCTGCACAAACATCATGACCAAGAAGCAAGTTGGGGAGGAAAGGGTTTATTCGGCTTACACTTCCATACTGCTGTTCATCACCAAAGGAAGTCAGGACTGGAACTCAAGCAGGAGCTGATGCAGAAGCCATGGAGGGATGTTCCTTACTGGCTTGCTTCCCCTGGCTTGCTCAGCCNGTCTTAGTCAGGGTTTCTATTCCTGCACAAACATCATGACCAAGAAGCAAGTTGGGGAGGAAAGGGTTTATTCGGCTTACACTTCCATACTGCTGTTCATCACCAAAGGAAGTCAGGACTGGAACTCAAGCAGGAGCTGATGCAGAAGCCATGGAGGGATGTTTCTTACTGGCTTGCTTCCCCTGGCTTGCTCAGCCTGCTCTCTTATAGAACCCAAGACTTCCAGCCCAGAGATGGTCCCACCCCCAAGGGGCCCTTGATCACTAATTGAGAAAATACCCCACAGCTAGGCATTTCCCCAATTGAAGCTCCTTTCTCTGTGGTAACTCCAGCTGTGTCAAGTTGACACAAACCTAGCCAGTACAACAACCGCAAGCTGAAGTGAACCTTTTTGTCCTCTGGTTGGCTTGGGTGAGGGTTTTACCATAGCAACAGAAAGGCAAACTAGGATATAGATAAAACAACTTGACAATAGTTGACAGTGAGCACAAATGCACTGCGGAGTTTATGTCAACCATCCACACCTCAGTCACAACCTGTATCTGTCTGGAAACAACTCCCACGCAACCTCAAGGCAGTAGAACACCAATGAGGACAATACACTGTGTTGTCTCTAAGGTGCCAACAGGCAAAATTATCATAGTCCCGAGTTTGTTTTTTATTTTTTTGTTTTTTTTTTTTCCATTGCATTTAATTTTGGAGCAGAAAATCGGGCCTGATTTATCAGGCTTTTTTTTATTACTGATTAGCGAAGCATCCAGTGATGGAGAAGTGAATATCACATCTGCACTCGCTTCCCGAGCAACGAACGGCTCTGTCTCGCTGACTGTGCGTTTCCTTTCTGTCTTCATCAAATGCAGCTCCAAGGTTCATCTCCGTGACACGCGGATGCCAGATGCTCTTCCTGATTTGAATTTCAAACTCCACAGCGACAGTCATCTAACCGTGCCCATCGCTTTCCAACAAGAAGGTCTAGACCCTGACTCCATCTTAAGTTCCACAGTGGCCTTCAAGAGTGGCCTCCACAGCTGCTAGCCTGTCACTCTGTCTGACCACCACTTGGGGGACTATTTTGAGTGTCTTCTACTGCATGTGATGATGGTGTAATAGCATATGCAAATTGCTGTTGTGTGGGGGCAGCCTCCAGAGAGCCCTGGGGACAAGCCCTGGGAACAAGCCCTGGTGATGTCCCTCTTGCTTCAGCCCGTGCTTATGGTTCTTCCATCGGACATCAGTAGCAAGCTAGCCTCCTGAGATGGGAGTCAGACATGGAGTTCTTACAACAGCTCTAAGGAGTTGTTATAGTCAAGTGCCTTAGCCATCAAGACTTTTCACAATCTGACTCTCCTAGGCAGAAACCCATTGTTGTAGATTGAAGGCTTGTGTTCATCCCTTCCTCAAACTCACATGCTGATAACTGACCTCAGAGAGACAGCATTAGGAGATGAGACCCTTATGGAGATAGTTGAGTTAAGGTGCAATCATGAAGTTGAAGCCCATTATCCAGCCCTGTGCCCCATAATGTCCCATGTCCAGCCTGGGACTCCAGTAAGGCCAACTCACAGGAAAGTGCCACCAGCTTTTAATCCATAAATGAAGTGTCTTACATGTATTATATTTTGCATTTACCTGGTTGTCCTAGTTGATCTTGTCAACTGGACACAACCTACAGTCATGTGAGAGCAGATGGCCTCAACTGAAGAATTACCTAGATCGGGTTTGTCTGTGGGGGGTTGCTTCATTGCTATTGATACATTAGGGTCCAGCCCACTGTAGGTGGTGCCATTTCTCAAGCAGGTGGTCCTGGGCTGTGTAAAAAAAAAGCCAGGTAAGCATGAGCTTGAGCGAGCCAGCTAGCAGTGTTCCTCCACGGTTTCTGCCTTGAGTTCCTGCCTTAAATTCTCTCAACCATGGACTGTGACCTGGGCGTGTAAACCAATTTGCATTTGAGCAGAGTGATTTATCACAGACATACTAAAGTGGTATGAGGACTCTGGAAACCTGAAGAAATTGTTAAATTACCATAGGATGCACTAGTGACTTCCGATGACATCACGCCACCCACCAATCATGACCAGTGATGGGTACAACACAGCCAGGAACTGCAGGTTCTAAAACGCCTCTATCCAGCAGCCTATCTGCTGACTTTTCATGACAGCCGTATAGAGTGGGAATTTTTAATTCATCTTATTTTTTCAGAACACTCCCTTCCCAAAAAGCAGAACATAGATTAAGCCATCCTAATGTCACAAAGCTGACAGGTGGCAGAATCTGAGATCTCACCCCTTTCCTGTCACTATAGAAGTCCACAGGCTGATTTCTGTGCCTTCTCTTCCTCCCATCACAGAGCCAAGGTCACTCAAAGACTGTCCTGTACATGTAAGTCAATGGCTTTCATGCTTGACCCAGTTGTTGCTACCACAAGCTTCCATAAGCTCAGTAGTTTATAGATAGCACAAACAGGTCTGCCAGGTATTGGGAGATGATGTCCACCTAGAACCGCTTCCTTGTTCACAGCACCTCCTTGCTGCGTCCTCATGTTCTGGAAGGGGCAATGCATCTCCAGGATATCTCTTCTGATCACTCTGACTCCACCCCTGAAGACGCTCTCCTAACACCATCCTATTGGGTCAGCATTTAAACATGTGAATTTGGAGACTTCAGGGCCCATCCAACAACTGGGGCTCACATTTATCCCCCACAGAAAACTGAAGGACACACAGCACTAAGGTTTGGGTTACCAGAATGATTAAGGGTCTTGGAATCTTCAGGGTGATATTTTCTTTCTTCCCAGACTTCAGCCACAGGATTCCAAAATCCTGCAGTGACTGTGATGCTGGAGACAGAAGATCTGAGAGACAGAGCCCAAGGGGCTGAGGAAGCCACTGCCAATTCTCCTCCTTGCACAGACCCAGACTGTCTTCCCATCTGTGTTGTTCAGTCTCCTCCAAGCAAGGAAGTGAGCATAGACCCTTCTGAGTTCCATGGAGAAGCAGAAAGGATGAAAATCAGAGCAGAACTGAGCCCTGCTTCTTTTGCTCCCCATTGTGACACTCAGGTAGTTTAACTTGCCACACCACATTATGTAAAGAGCATGAACCATCATGCCTCTTAACAGGAACAGCATCCTAGTGTTAGCATCACACAGCATGTGGTGGGAGATTGTCAGTAGTTGACTTTTCCAAGTATCTATGGGTCCATTCTGTCCCCAGTGCTTCTTCTGGGAAAATGACCAAGTCTTTCCAGTTATAGAACAACAAGCGGTAGTCACTGTCATGTTAATTTACCAGCTTTTATACAGGCAAAAGAACACCAGTCCACTCGGTAGAGCCTTAGAAAATTCTGTTTTCATGTGTATATACATGTATGTGCATGTGTGTGACTACGTGAATGGGTATGTGCATGTGTGTACATGCCTGTGTGTATGTGCATGTGTGTACACTTTTGTGAATGGATACATCTGCATGTATGTGCCTGTGTGTGCATTTGCTTGGATACTTGTGGGCATCTGTGTATGCATGGCCATGTACATAGACATGTATACATGTGCATGTGCATTTGCACGTGTAGCACTTGTAAGCATCTGAAACTGAACCAGCATTTTTTTTCTAGTTTATTGAGGTCTCACTTCTTACAATGTCAATGTCCAATATGGTCCCTGTAAAAGTGGTTATTGAACCCTTGGGATGGGTCTCACCCAAATTTGGGCTCTGTATGTATGTATTTCACAAGACACTGGGTTACCAAGATCTAAAATAAAAATGAAAAAAATGAAATGTTATAAGTATATGATCACATGCTGAAATGAAATATTTAGCTATAAGTTTAAATAGTATGTATTAATAAAATCATTTTTACCTGCTTCTGTTTATGTTTTTCTACTTATGTTTGTGACTAGCATTGGACAGCACTGTTTGCCAAGAATGTGAACTTGTGAACCAGAAATTGCGTAGAAAACTCTTGTATCTCACGTTTAAGTTTCCAAGAAGGCAGTTCAGACTAGCTCAGCTCCAGCCTAAGTATCTGTTACGATTGGCTACTTAACTGCAGGCCTGATGACCCCACATGGTAGAAGGTGAGAACAGACTCTTGCAAGTTGTCCTCTGAGACACACACACCAGCAGCAGATACAATAAGAATATTTTTTAAATAAAAAATTAAATTTAATCCATGGGGCCTCAATTCTTGAGGACCCAACCAGACATTCTGATATCATTGTTTATCCCACACAGACACACACCCATCTTGGCCACTAGCCAGTCACCTGAAAACTGATTATTTCTAAGGTTAAGCAGGCTAGCTGGAGCTGCTTGGTTGCTTCTAGAAATGTGTGCTATTGTGTCTATGTTCTTACTGAATAAGTGGCAGCAATGTATTTGTGTTGATACTTAAGCTTCTTTTTGATGAAGAGATTTCAAACTTTTTGAGGTATGTGGATATAACCACTTGTTTAATCTCAGGACAAAAATAAAAAGCACACACTGTTTCTGTCATAGCCACCAGACGGAGCTGGAGAAAATACGCTGTATCTGCACCTCAGATACATTACAACTAGGGTTAGAGCTGAGAGAAAGATTATCACCCAGAGTTTGCAAGGCCCTGGAGTGACACCCAGTACAGCAATAAAAATATTCATCAGAAGGTAAGAGGTTTTCTGCTCATTTTTATCCCTCTCTGAAACACATAGAGCCTTCGAATCCTATTAATTAACCAGACATACAGAGTACAAAGAGATATAAACTGGGCTGTAAGAATTTAATGAAATTTGAAGAAAGTCTGTTTTCCCAGGTGGTCAGGATGAAGAACACTTGCTTCTCTTACAGAGGACCCAAGTTCAGTTCTCAGCACCCACATAAGGAGGCACACAACTGCCTTTAACTCTGGCTCAAGGAGATCTGCTGCCCCCTTCTGGCCTCCACAAGAATCTACACACACACACACACACACACACACAGAGACACACACACACATGCGCGCGCGTATGCTCATACATACACATATACATATGCATACACATAATAAAAATAAAAATATAGCTTAAAAATAAATATATACTGATATCCACAATAAAAATCTACCACCCCACAGTGTAGTGGTCACTAATTTTAATATATCATTGAAGGTGGCCAGAAAAGTTCCTCCTGCCTTGTGTCTACTACTAAGAGGCAAGCATGTTTCCCTGTGTTCACTGGATCAGAACCTGAACCATATGCAAACGTATTGCCATTGCAACCCATCACACCTCAGTAGCAGAAGTGGATGCATGAAGGCCTTTTACTTTTATGATGTAAATACTCTCACCTCTTCGCTTTGAAGCCACTCATCTCTGTTGATTCTAATTCCTTCCCGCCCCCCCACAGAGTGTTTCTAGTCTATTGTTAGATGTGAGCTTCACTGTTGCAGAGTTGCCCAAGTTTGATGTGGTTATTAAAATGGTGCCGATATAAATTACCATAGCGACAAACACAAATTCATAGCCCAATTTATCCTGTGGGGGCTGAAGTCTTGTACAGCTCTTGGAAAAGTACAGAGCAGATGAAGCAGAGACTCAGAGACTCAGATACCCAACATCGTTAACTGATAATAAAGCCCCAGCAGCCTCCAGTAATGGACAACATAAGCCATTTCTTCTGATGGCCTGAGTGTGAGCCCATCTTCACCTGTGTGGCATATGTTTATGTCCATCATACGCAGGCTACATTCTGATGACCTTGGAGAAGGAAATATCCCCACCACAGCAAAGGACTCTCTCTTTTACTTGTAATTATTTCAGGCTTGACTGATAGCCATGGAATCTCTGTCTCCTAGTAATTAACATGAATCTAAACAGTAAAAAGGACAGACACCAAAAAAAAAAAAAAAAAAAAAAAAAAAGGACAGATCCCTTGCACCAGACAGCAAATACATTGCTAAATATAGCTGAGGAAAAATATATGGGTGTGGGTGTGGGGGATATTCTTCTCAGTCTCGTCCTTGTTTGACAGGCACATAGATCTCTTGTTGCTCCCTCATCCAACTGCAGAAGTTAAAAATAAGAGGTAACACCTGTGTTCTTAAGCAGCATTCTATGGTGACAACGGCTTTCAAGGGACGGGTGTATTTTTGGATAGGCACACTGAGACATCCCTTAAGCAAAAAAATCCTCAGGAGGATTTAGTTTTGCTTCCAGCAGGAGAGCATTCGTGAGTTTATCCTTCTCTGTGTGTGATTGTGGACAATGTTAGAAGACAGATCCATCCTCTGAATGTCCTTTTCCCAAGCCTTTGTTCCATGTCTGAGGACTCTATAATGCCCTTAATATCAAATGCTGACGGGTCCTGAATAATGAAAATCCCACCAATTCTCTAGGTGTGAATTTAGAGGGGAAAACACATCTTTCTCCTATCAATGTTGGGAACTAAACACTATTTTTATTTGTTTGTATGTGGGGGGGGGGTGCATGTGCAGGCACATGTGTGTGTATAGGCGTATCTGTACATGTGTGTATATGAGTGTGGAGTCCCTATGTTTGTGCCAAGTGCCTTTCTTGATCATTCTCCACCTTATATATTGAGGGATGGTCTCTCACTGAACATGAAGCACATTATTCTGACTTCTCTGGCAGCCAGGATTACAGGTGGACCACAACATCCACATGGCTTAAAGGGATGGCTTTTACCCATTGAGCCATCTTCCCAGCCCTGGAAGAAAAAAAATATTAGAAGTGTTGCCTGAATGAGCCATACTTGGGCTCAAAATAATTTTTACTTCCTTATGTTGTTGGCACACTTTCAAACACTGGAGATTCAGAATATAAACAATCCAACAAACACTTTCTGATGCTGGAGAGATGGCTCAGCAATTAAGAGCACTAGCTGCCCTTTTGGAGGACACAGGTTCTATTCCCAAGGCCCACATAGAGAGGCGGGGGAGAAAAAGGGGGAAAGAAAAGACAAAACTGAAAAAGAAATATAGAGATCAAGCTGAAGGGCGAAGGGAAACAGACTCTGGCAGATGTCATGTAGAAAACCCCTTAGATGCCAACCCAAAATACAGTTAGAAATTAGCAAAGTTACAGGAGCCAAAATCCAAACACACAAAGAACGTTTGTTTCTGTGCATTAACTTGATCTACTGCAAAAAGGAACGAAGGAAACACTCCCATTTACAGTACCTTCAAAGAGGGGTAAATTTAACCACGCAGGGAAGAATCCAATTGCATCAAAACCAAAACACTGGCGCAATTTTTTTTTTCATTTGAAAAACAGAAAGCAACATCTCATTCATTTGGAGGACTCCAGTAAAGATTTTATAAAGCACACACATAGCGACTCTAAAAGGCTCTTAAAAGATACTGAACAACAAGTTATAATGTCAGCTGTTTCTGTTTCTTTTTTTTTTCTCTCTCCAAGCCAGGGTTCTCCACCCAGCCCTCATTCTGGCTATGAAAGGTGGGGAGAGATCTAGAATTATAGCAAAAATAAAACAAGAGCTTCAGAAAAGCAACTCTGAAACAAGAGTCCAAGAGATAAGAGAGGGCCTTCATTCTGCGTCTGCTGAGACTGATGATCCCCCATCCCTCACCAGACATCTTGTAGATTTTACATAAACCTCAATGGCCACCATAAAGTGACATTTCAGGGTCCATCCTTGGTCCAGGTAGGAAAAAGAAGGTTTCAGCTTTTCTCCATTATACATCACTCAAGATGAAGTTCCTCAATAAGCAAAGATAACATCAGCCATAATATAATTCTTCCTTTCTTGTGCAGAAGTATCTAAGTACACTCTTCAAGTGACTATGAAAATATCAACAGAGTGGGGCTGGGGGTAAGTTTGAGAATTTCATGCAGGGGAATGCTCTTTTTGATGGAGTATTTCCCTGCAGCTTAGAGGCAGGTGAAAATGTTTCCCTGGGAAAGAAAAATCAGTCATCTTGATTTAAGGATGTATGGCTGGAGGGGATAGGGATGTTTCTCTGAAGCTAGAATACCTGCCTAGCATTGATGAAGCCCTAGGTTTGATCCCCGGCACCACATGCTCCAGGCATGGTGATGTAATCCTTATACTAAGAAGTGGAGGCAAGACGATCAGGCTGGGAGTGGTGGTGAAGACCTTTAATCTCACCAGAGGTAGGCAGATCTCTGTGAGTTCGAGGCCAGCTCAGTCTGCGTAGGGAGTTCGAAGACAGCCAGGGCTCTGTAGAGAGACCCTGCATCAAAATAATAACAAGAACAAAAGGATCAGGATTTTTTTTATCTTCTTTTTTTATTAGATATTTTCTTAATTTACATTTCAAATGCTATCTCAAAAGTTCCCTCTACTCTCCCCCCCGCCCCGCTCTGCTCCCCTACCCACCCACTCCCACTTCTTGGCCCTGGCGTTCCCCTGTATTGGGGCATATAAAGTTTGCAATACCAAGGGGCCTCTCTCTTCCCAATGATGGCCGACTAGGCCATCTCCTGCTACATATGCAGCTAGAGACACGAGGTTATCCTCAGCTGTACAATAAGTTTGAGGCCAGCCTAGGCTACATGATTCTTTGTCTCAAAGAAAGAGCAGACAGAGGAGGAGGAGGGAGAAGAGGAAGGGGAGAGAAAGGAGGAGGAGGAGGGGGAGGAGGAGGGAGAACCTTGGCGCTTCTGAGATAGTAATAGGTTTTCATTAGATAGAGATGGGTAGAAAACAGGCTTGAAAGTCCAAAGACTATGGGCTGGAGGATTTTAGCATAAATACTTCCTTTTCAATGTCACAAGGTAGGATTTCTCTCCTTGCTCTTATTCAGGGCCAATCTGTCACCTGAGGTCTTATGTCATAATCCAATAGGGTGGCTCACCTTGATTTCAGCATGAAAAATGGCTTTTTCCACGCTGCCTCCCTAGAGAGGGAAATGGGTTTGAACTTGTGACATGCAACAGAGTAGTCATCTTGCTGAGTGATGGGGGGTGGCAAAGGTTAGCGTGGGCGGTCAGAGCCTGTGCTTGCATTGACTCTGCAGGGACTTTATGGCTCCCTTCCAAACCTAGAGCATGGATAGCTCTACCATGTGGGAAACAATGTTGTATTTAAATAGCAGTTGGGTGGAAGTGAGTATAGAGAAATCGCAAATGCAGAAAGAGGAGGCCCCGCCTGGAAAATCATTATCCACCTCTTCCCCTTTGGAGGGAGGAAAACATATCTTCAGTCTAGCAAGTGTTTGCAGCTCTACATGAAAACCGGGTGACACTGTAAATAGGTTCTGGTTCCTTAAGGCTGACACACACACAGTGATTGCAATTGATTAACGGAAGGCAGACACTTACAACAGTGTGGTCAATACAGGTAATTGGAAAAATTCTGAGCTTTCTCTGGCAACATTTGGGATGCTTGGTTGTACCAGAGGGCCTAGAGGTTCCTCCCTGGAGGCCTCGCTCTCCAGTTTTCCTGTCAAATTTTGGAACCAGCCACTAGGCATTGCTCCAATCACCTCTCTGTTGCTTAAGAGAGCCACATGTGCCTTTTGCCACTTGGGCTGAAGAAGCTTAATTCAGACAGCACAAACATCCATCATCTGGTCAAGGGAAATAGATGCCCCGTTCTCAGAGCTCATTAGATATTTCAAGGTCCAAAAGGAAAAAAAAAAAGATTCCGGAAAGTGAATTATTAACAATGCTATAAAACTGGCCCTAAACCTTCGAAGAGCAAACACAAACTGATCAAAGAAGCCAATTTTCTCCTGATAGCCTATTTATTCACCCAGTTCTTCCCTTTTTGTTGTTGATATTGTTGATGTTGTTGTTTTGTTTTCTGCTTTTTCAAGACAGGGTCTCACTGTGTTGCCCTGGCTGTCCTGGAATCACTCTGTAGAACAGGCTGGCCTTGAACTCAAGGATGTGCCTTCCTCTGCCTTTTAAGTGCTGGGATTAAAGGCACGTGCCACCATTGCCTGTCCCCTTTTCTTATAAGAGGTATTTGGGGGTTTGGGTTTGAGTTTGGTTTGGGTTCTTGTAATTTTATTACAGTAGCCCACTTCAATTTTTTCTTTATTCTGCATTTTCTGTTTTTTTTTTTTATTTAATTTTATCTTTTATCCGAATGCCCAAAGTGGTGAATTCTTTAAAGACTATGGAACTTTCAAGTTGGACAATGTTTTGTCTAACTTGGAACGTGTTTTACATCAGGATACAAACATGAGACTCTAGGGAACAGGTTTACGTTTTAAAGTATTGGGCTAGAGGTTAAACAGATGTGCCGCTCTTGCAGACGTCCTGAGTTCAATTCCCAGCCCCATCACTGGGTGCCTCCCAACATCCTGTAATCCCAACTATAGAGGAGCAGACTCCTTATCTCCATGGGCACACATGCACATGTGTACACACACACACACACACACACACACACACACACACACACACACACAAACAAACATACAAATAAGAAATTAAAATAAAATCTAAAAAAAAAGCATGAAATTATTTATCAAAAGAATGCATTTGGTAAAACATGAAAGTCTTGGACAAACTACAGGTCTCTTATCCACCCCAAGGATTTGGGGCTCAGCAATTAAAAACAAGCAAATGTTTGGACCTAGGGTGTTCTTACCTGCTTAGATATCAACTGACCAGGAAATGGCTTCCTGGAGTAGAGGGTTTGTGTACTGGCAGTTACTGCCCCTCCTAGCCACTGGCCCCCATTGGTCTATAGTAGGCTAGTGTATCCATTGAAGGTCAAGTTCCCTGTGTGGCTCTGTTTCATCCAGGTTAGGTATAGCACTCACACAGTGGGTTCACATTCATTTAAATGTTGCTGGGGTGAATGGTGACTTCCCACTCCACAGTCTCAGAGGACCCTCTTCCCACATGCATTGCTGCTCCATAATCCTTCCAGATGGTTCTTTTCCTCTGCACTCTCGAGTTGTCTGCATGTATGCTCTGATGAGAGCTCTACTGGAGACCTTCTGCAGATGTCCCTAGTGCTCCTCTCTGTGATACTCTTTATCTGACCTCCAGTTCATTGCCTGGGGCTCAGCTCCTTCTCTCTATGATGGGCAGTATGATAGCTAACCTTGGCTATCAACTTTAATAGTTCTGTGATTTAAACAAGATCTGTGCATGTCTGTGTGGGTATATAAGCATGGTTCCTGAAAGAGTTAATCAGAGGAGGATTGACTTTCCCCAAGAGTGGGTAGCAGATCAGGATAAAAGGTTCTGAGAAAGAGAGAGAGACAGTGCTGCTGTGGCCTGCCCACCTTTTTCTCTTGCTGCTCAGTGCATCTCCTCTGCTGCTGTTGGCACAGCATCCTTTGCTGGCACAAGAACCCAGCTTCTGTAGCTTTTCAACGTAGACTGAAGACCAGCAGCTCTCCAGGAACCTTTCAGGCCTTCAGCACCAGACTTGGACTGGTATTCAGCTCAGGCTTTCAGACTCACTGGCAGGTGGCCATCATTGGACTAGCAGGCCTTACTATGTAAGCCAATACAATCTAATACAGTGGTTCTCCACCTTCCTAATGATGCCACCATTTAATGCAGTTCTCCATAGTGTGCCGACTCCAAATCATAAAATTATTTTGTTGCTACTTAATAATTTTATAATTTTGCTACAGTTATGAATTGTAATGTAAATATGACATGCAGGATATCTGATATGCGACCCCAAAGGAATTGTGACCCACAGGTTGAAAAACACTGCTCTATCTGTGTGTGTGTGTGTGTGTTTGTGTGTGTGTGTGTGTGTGTGTGTGTGTGTGTGTAATCTAATACCCCATCATATAGTTTCTAGTCTGAGCTGATACTAAATGATCTGTTCTGAAGAGTCATGAGTTATGTGACACTTTTCCCAGGAATATACCACAGACACACACACACACACACACACACACACACACACACACACACACACACACACCTACTCACCCCAGATAGGGAACCCATGTCAAACCAAAGCAACAGCTGCACAAAAGGCTGAATTTTTTTACTGGGTATCTTACTTAGGGTTTCTATGGCTATGATGAAACATAATAACCAAAAAGCAAGTTGGGGAGGAAACAGATTATTCAGTTTACACTTCCACATTGCTGTTTATCACCAAAGGAAATTAGGACAGGAGCTCAGAGGAGGCAGGGCAGGACCCTGGAGGCAGGAGCTGATGCAGAGGCCATGGAGAGGTGCTGCTTACTGGCTTGCTGCCCATGGCTTTCTCAGCTTGCTTTCTTATAGAACCCAGGACCACCAGCCCAGGAATGGCACTACCCACAATGCTGCTGGACCCTCTCCCACTCATCACTAAGAAAATGCCTTACAGCTGGATCTCATGGAGGCATTTTAGCAATTGAGGCTGCTTCCCCTCTGATGATTCTAGCTTGTGTCCAGTCAACACAAAACCAGACAGTACACTGGCATGACTTACAGCCAGGCTGACCAGAGTCTCCTCTTCAAGCAGGTGTTGACTGTTAACCACACTGGAGTAGGGTCCTTGGGACTCTTGTGAGTTTCAGTTTTTCCCAGATGGTTAAGTTTGCTTTGCCGCTGGAGTCTCCAGGCTCCTCCCTGAAGGGAGGGTTGCACTAAAGAGAAAGCTGCCCCATAGCACAAAGAGTCTGGTTTTGTGCCCAAATTACATCCACTCCACTCACTGGGTTATAACTGTCTGTGGGTGCTGTTCAAAGTATCCCCTTCTTGCACAGTGGTTCCGCCCCAACACACTATTGACTTTAGTTCAGCAAAAGTGTTTATTAGTTCTTTTTCTCTGACTTTAAACTGTGCTAGTCATTGTTCTTAGTGAAATATTGTATATCACAGCTATTATTCTTTGCTGACCACAGAGTAACGGGGGTGCCATCTATCCTGTGAGCGTCAGGAGGAAACCCTGCCCATCCATCCTTCACTACTTCCCCTCACCAGAGACCCTGGTCACCCTGCCGCAGCGATCGATTCTTTCTTCATCACCTCACCACAGTCACCGTGGGCTGCTCACCCATTTCTGCACCTCTCAGACATCCATTCTCACAGTCTCTGGTGGGCTTCTGAGAATGAAACACCTGGAAGAAAACAAAACATAAAGAATAAGAAAAATCTATACTAGGCTTTCAGTCTTCACACTTCCCATGCTTTGCAAAAAATAAAATCATAAACACACACATTTGTGTGTATATGTATGTGTGTGTGTATATATATATATAATCAACTCTAGGAGTCCCCCAAATGGCCCAGATTGTTGTGCCTCCTATGCATTTCTATGTGTGTATGTGCATGTGTGAATAGTGTCTCTCTCTGTCTGTCCTCATGTATGTCTATATACATCTTTGTATGCTTCTGTGCTTATATGTGTATGTGTCTGTGTGTATATATGTGTATGTTGAGTTTGTCTGTGTGTGGCTATATGTGTGTATGTATGTGTGTGATTATATATATATATATATATATATATATATATATATATATATATATATATATACTAGTGTGATTTGTATAATACAAATGTGTGTCTTTGTGTATATATGTATGCCTGTGTGTATGTATGTGAGTAAATGTGTCTACATGTGTGCATGGGCATGTGTGTACGTGTGTACATATGTGTGTGTGTGCAGGTGTTTGTATGTGAGTGTATATGTATGCACATGTGTTCATGTGTATATGTGTGTCTGTTTGTATAGGTGTGTTACCACTCTTAGGAGGGTACTCTCTGCATCACTGCAGGGCTGCCTCATGAGTAATGAGGCTCTCACCACTGCACTGTTGGCTAAGAACATGGAACCTACAGAGTCTAATGTGGCCAAATTAAGCCCTGTTGGGTCTTCCCTCTCCACCATCAATCCACATACTTTCACAGAAGCGTGAGATGTTCCTGGGGTAAAATCAGTGTTCACAGGAAGTGCGCATGAATGCATGCACACACACACACACACACACACACACACACACACACACACACACAGAGGAGCACAAATTTATGTTTACTTCTAAGGCACCAAAGAGAAAACAGACTCTGGCTTTATAGAGAATAAAAGATTGTCAATATTTTGAGCTTAACAGAAATAATACTAGTATGTGCTTGCTTGACCACACTGCCTAAGCAGAACTGGGGGTGGCAGTGGGGTTGGCTCTGGTGAACTTACTGCACTGGAAGAGGCCTTGGTAGCTGAATCTCTAACAGCAGGGAAGCTTGGATGAACCTATAGACCAGCGTTCACCATGCTTCTCACAAAACAGAAATCACACTCAGGACCCCTAACTACAAAGCTGTGGGTGAGTCTTTACATTACTCACTGGCCTCCTACAGACCCTTCCTAAGGCATAATAATTATGGTTAAGGAGAAATTCATTCATTCACTTTTCTTCTCCCCTTCTGTTGCCTCTGTCTTCTGTCTCTGCTCTCCTGTATCTCTCTGCCTTTCTCTGACACTCCTCCTCCCTCTCTCCTCTCTGACTAGTCTTCTCTCTTCTCTCCTCCCTCCCTCCATCCCTATCTCCACAAATAAAAATAGACTATGCTTTAAACCATGACACGACACTGAAATACCAGTCAGTGTGTGTTGGATGTAGCTGAGGATCACATGTGCAGGTGAGACCCTATTGGCTGCAGAGACATTCAAAGGAATGGGAGAGGAAGATGTGATTGGACTCAAGGACTTTTCTACAGGTGACATGTTTTTGTCTTTCTTGTCCCTATGACAGGGGCTCCAAGCGACCCTAAGGGCAGAAAATAAACCTCTCAGATAAGCATAAAGTGCAGATGCTGTGGGTGGATGCATGGTGCACGGGCACTGTGAGCTGCGAGGAAGAGAGGCAGGTGGATTCTCTGAGGTCAGCACAGACTTTCTGATGTCCACTCAGAGAACGGTGATTTGGGGCAAAGGATTTTCCAAAGAGAAATTGATGGGCAAAAATTAATATGGTGGCTGCAAGGTCAGCCCTTCAGGAGGGTGTCACATTCCTGCTTTCCCACAGAATATGGCAGTTTCCAGAACATCAGCCTCATTCTTGTGGCCAGTGGCTTCCATCACCTCAGGGATGAGGATGTTGTTACCTCATCAGCCAGCATTTCTCTGCAGCCATGGGATGGGGCTGTGGTGTGTGTGTGTGTGTGTGTGTGTGTGTGTGTGTACACATGCCTGAGTGTGGATACACCATGGAAAGCAAAGGATGACCTCCTTGTCAGACCTCAAGATACCACCCACTTTGTTTTCAGGACAGAATCCTCCCTCATTGGCCTGGAACCAAGCAGGTAGGTTAAGTTGGCACTAGTGACCCCCAAGGACCCACCTGGCTCCACCCAACCAATGCTGGGATTACAAGTGGGAACCACTACACCCAGCTTTTTGACATAGGTTCTTAGTGTTGAACTCAGCTTCTTGTGCTTGTGCAGTGGGGAGCACGTTACCCACCCATCTCTCCAGCCATCGATGGAGTTTTAATAGAGATGAATACAAAGGGTCTATCATGTCTTAATAGAGATGAACACCAGCTGTCAGGTAGGTTCTAGAAGAGGGGTAAACTCAGCTTTGATATGAGAGGGAGGGATACCTACAATCAGTTCATGACCCACAAGGTGTGTGTGTGTGTGTGTGTGTGTGTGTGTGTGTGTGTGTGTGTATGGACATGTGTATACATGTGATGGCTAGAAGAGAGTATTGGTTCCTTTATCGTTCTCTGGATTATTCCTTTAAAGCAGAGTCTCTCCCAGAACAGGAGTACTTGCTGTTCTTGTAGAGGTCCCAGTTTGATTCCCAGCACCCATGTTGAGCAGCTGACAACCACTAGTACCTCTGGTTCTAGAGGAATGTGACGTCCTCTCCTGGCCACCTTGAGTATTGCACTCATGTGGCACAAATGTGGAGACACACATAAATGCAAAAAAATTGAAAATTTTTAAATCAAAATATTTTTTAAAGAAGGGAGTCTTTTTTCCTCTCTATCTGCTTTGTAAACTATTTGCTTTGTAAACAGCTCAACTAAACTCACAAAAACTTTCTTCCACCTATAATCTATTTTGGACAAAGGTTTTCTCTGTCTCTTTGTCTCTGTCTCTGTCTCTGTCTCTGTTTCTCTCTCTCTGTCTTCTCTCTCTCTCTCTCTCTCTCTCTCTCTCTCTCACACACACACACACACACTGCAGAGAGGCAGAGTTCTTCTTGCAGCATGGCACACTATGGGCAGACAACAAAATCAATATCTATATTCCAAAATGAAGAAATTGTTTATTGAATTGCTTCAACAACCTATTTTTGTAATAGAACAAAATAGAACCAAGCCAGCTATTTATCTGCCACTGGATCCCATGTCTTCCTCCAGGACTCAAGTTCCTACAATTTCCAGTCTGAGTCACAATGTGACCCCAGATTACCTTCCAATCTTATTTTCTATCCTTCACTTACAATGTACGCTTGATTCTTCCTCCTGATTCAACTGTTTTCCCCATTCTTAAAGCCCCACTGCATAATAATAGTTGCCTTCTTTCTCTCCAGATTTCTATGAATCCCCTGAAACTCCATTTCTAGATCTGATGTATCAAGATGCCTATTCTGCTCATCATAATCACACCATGGGGACTAGAGAGTAGCCTATGTTATGGACAGCCATCCTTCAGGCATACCGTGGCCCTCACACGATTGGGTTCATTAACCTTCCCTCATGGAGTGAAGGAGGGCTCACCAACCGAACATATGTCCTTTTCCCCATCCCCCAGGTAACAATTAGAGCGCAGAATCTTTTCTGTTTGTGGTTTAAATGAGATATGTCCCCCAGAGGCTCAGGTGTTTTAACACTTGGTACCCAGCAGGTGGCGCTATTTTGAAAGGCTGATTCTGAGGCGGAACCTCACAGGAGTGGAGTCTGTTTTGGGTCCTAAAGGCCTGACAGCTCTCTGGGACTCATCTGCCAACCACAGTCTTCCCTGTAGCTCCTCTTAACCTCCCATCATTTTCCCAGTCTCTTTCTTCATCTCTTTATTCCTGCCTCCCTTCCTCTTTCTGCCATTGTTGCTCTCAACCTCACCAGCTACATTCTCATTTCTCTGACCCCTTCCACAACTCAGTGGCTGCTGCCAAGACAACTTGTGATACCTGTGATACCCAACTCAAAGGCTGGGGTTGTTCAGGAGCTGTAGTGTGAGCTGAGGCAACCAGGAGACAACAGAAAAATAATCAACACAGCATGCAACCACTGCCAGTTCCTCGTCTGTCAAACATTTGGGACCAATAGCTGAACTTGAATAAAGGATCTGGTATTTGTGTATCAGAAACTAGACTACACAGTGTCTATGCACGACATCATGCCAGATTATTGTTTCTGCACACAGAACATGTACTGCCTGGTTTTATGTCAACTTGATACAATCTAGAGACATCAGAGAAGGAGCCTCAATTGAGATCAATGGATAAGGACCCAGGCCCATTGTAGATGGTGTCATTCCTGGGCTGGAGGTCCTGGTTTCTTTAAGAAAGCAAACTTAGCAAGCCATGAGAAGCTAGCTAGTAAGTATCAATACTCTGTGGTCTCTGCATTAGTTCCTATCTTGCTTGAGTTCTCGTTCTGACTTGCTTTGGTGATGGGCACTGATGTGGAAATGTAAGCTAAATAAATCCTTCCCTCCCCAATTTGCCTTTTGGTCATAGTGTCTCACTCACAGCAATAGAAACCCTAACTAAGACAAGTTGGTACTAGGAGTGGGGTATTGCTGTGACAGACACGACCATGTCTTGGGGAGGATTGTGGAAGGACTTTGGAATTTTGAGGTAGAAAAGCCATCAAGTGCTGAGAGCTCATAGAGGTGTTCTTGAGGCGCTTGAAAGATAAGGCTGTTAAGAGCAGTGCAGAAGATGGAGGCGTGGCTTGTGAAGTTCCAGCGGGAAAGTTAAAGTCTCTATCAGGGATGTCTGCTATTTTAAAATAAGATTCTGTGATTCTGGTTAGCTGGAGCTGAAAAAAAAAATCAGCCACAATTAACAAGAGACAAGAACCTCTGATGTGAAAGTTTTGTATCACTGAGACAATTGATGCTAGTTAGCTGGAGCCAAGACTTTAGCAGTGATCAGGAAGAGATCAGCATCACTGAGGTGGAAACTTCCATGAAGTGTTGAAGAAAAGCTGAACTCCAGAGGTAGCCAAGGTGGTACTTTGTGTTGGCTGAAGGACTTGGTAATGAATAAGGGTCAGCCAGGTTGTACTCATTTTGAAGGGGTCATGGAGAACACCTGAGGCTTGGCACTAGGAGAGGCCATTAGTGAAGGTGCAGCCTCAGTAACAGTTGAAGGCCCAAGACTGAAGGGGTCATGCCTAGGGGTTGAGGCTTGGCACCACAAAGAGATCCCAGGAGAGGCTATTCTTCCAAATAATCCCAGTTTGTGTGTCAAGTTAACATAAAACTAGCCAACACAGACAGAGATGCCAGAAGAGGGCATCTCTGTCCCATAGAACTGGAGGTAAAGGCAGTTGTGAACCATCTGGCATAGGCACTGGGAACCAACTGAACTCCAGTCTTCTGCAAAAGCAGCTTTCTCTAGGTCACCATTATTCATTTTGAACCAATCACAGCCATTTATTCTTCCCTCCAACTAAGGGAAGTGCGCCCCCTGCTGCCCAAGGTGGAGATGACTCACATAGGCTTGTGATCCACAAGTTGAGGTTCAAACAGCCATAGCAGAAGCTGTAGTTTCAGCAGCCAGCTCCTGTCTTTGTACAGTTATGGGAGGCATCAGTGGTGTTTTGGAGCTGGTAGCCCCTCTGGCTAGTAGACTGATAAACCTGTTTTCTCTAAGGCAACCGAGAGAGCAGCAATTGGATTGCCAAATTGCCCCACCCCCACCCCCTGTGTCTTTGCTTATTTACAGGAAAATGAACATCAGAAGAAATGCTTGCAGTATGAAAGTTCTTAAAGCATTGTAGTTAACGCTAACAATGCAACAGATTTTGACAATGTGTTCACAATTCCCGACACCTGCCCCATGCTCCATGAGAGGTAGGGCTCCCTCATCTATCTGAAGGAAACAATGAGGCCAATGCTGAAGACAACATTTTTCTTTTCATATGTCCAAGATTTGGGGCTTAGTCACCTGCAACCAGATGAGTCCTGATGGGTACCATCTCTCACACTGCCTCAGTCTTCACCAATATCACATTTGCTTCCTGTCCACGTTCTCTCCTGTATCTGTATTTTTTTTTATTGCACCATGCCTATCAAAGAAAGGTGAATTTTCATCTACTTTTCAGGTCAAATGTTTGCTTTTCCACAAGTGCCCTTGGAGGGGCCAGTGGATCAATCCTGGGATCCCAAGTCCTCAGCAGACACCAATGGATCATTTAAAGGGTGGGAGTTTTCACAGTCACATGACTACAGCCCCCACAACCTCTGACTCAACACAGATTTGCTAAATTGTGTGGCTGCCATGTAATATTTTGGGGGGCTTTGCTTCCTTCCAGGCTTGGCATCTCACCCCACCTCTGCTCCTTACTTTTTTCCTTTTTGACTCTGAGCTATGAATTTATCAAGGGCTGGGCAGAGTTCCCCTCTCTGTTGCCAGACTTGTGGGAAGATGAGCTGCAGAATGTTCAGAGTCTTGGCAATAGCAGCAAGAGAGAAAGTCCTGCCAGGTCTCTGTCTGCTCTGACTTCACCACACTGCCATTCTAAGACCTTGACATGACCTTCCAGGATCTCTGAGGGCAGCCAGAGCTAAGGGGAAATGGAGGGGTGCTCATGGGCTTGAAAACACTTCCCATTTCTACTACCCTGGAAGTACTGCATTTTTGCATGATCACCCATATCCACGCAAGCCACTAGAGAGAGGAAGAAAAGGAGGTCTTGTCACTCACAGAAAACAGCTGACATGGTCTCCAGTGAAGTCACTCTGGTCAGACTCCCAGGAAGAAAGGATCTAAATGTTTCTGTCAGAGGACCATTTTATGCTGGTGCTAAATTGACTCTTGTGTGGGGGAAATAAAGAAGCCTATTAGCTATCCTAAGAAAGAGCCTGGAAACAGAAAGAGGAAATTAGACCAAAACTAAAAGCAACAGGGACTGGAGAGATGGTTCAGAGGTTAAGAGCACTGGCTTCTCTTGCAAAAGACCTGGGTTCAATTCCAATTGCAGGGGAACCAATGTCCTCCATGAGCACCAAGCATGCTCATGGTACATATACTTACTTGCAGGTAGGCAAAGAACTAACACTAAATTCTCTCTCTCTCTCTCTCTCTCTCTCTCTCTCTCTCTCTCTCTCTCTCTGTGTGTGTGTGTGTGTGTGTGTGTGTGTGTGTGTGACATAGAAAGTTAATAAAAACCAGAGTGTGACCATAGCAGTGCATTGATACTAGTTTATACTAGACATACAATGGCAATCCATTGTCCTCTGTCTCAGTGAAGGATATTCTCCAGCACAGTGTGTACCTAGAACCACAGAGTGTGTTGTACACACATACACTGTGTCTTTTCCTAGGATCATGCACCTTTAATCTAGTTTATCTCATAAGTCCCCACATCATATCATTGAAAATAGTAAGCAGCGCTTGCAATACTAAAACTCATTTTTCTCTTTACTGAGTTGGTACATATTTTACTTTTATATATTCACTTAAAGGAAGCAGCATACAGATGGCATTAGGAGTCACTTTTGGACTTTTGGGATACTTTAGCCCAGCAATATGATAAAAGCCACATTAATCCAATCCCTAAGAAGGCTGCTAGCTGATAATGGTAGGGTAATGTATACAGTGTGGTCATACTGAACCCAGGCTATGATTGTGTCATACTTAGGGTTTTACTGCTGTGAACAGACACCATGCCCAAGGCAACTCTCATAAAAGACAACATTTAATTGGGGGCTGGCTTACAGGTTCAGAGGTTCAGTCCATTATCATCAAGATAGAAACATGACAGTGTCCAGGCAGGCATGGTGCTGGAGGAACGGAGAGTTCCACCTCTTGTTCTGAAGGCAGCTTGAAGAAGACTAACTTCCCAGGTATTAAAATCCAGGCCCACAGTGACACACCTACTCCAACAAGGCCATACCTCCTAATACTGCCATTCCCTGGGTCAAGCATATTCAAACCAACACAGATGAGATGAGAAAAGACAGGGTAGAATTCTATCATACAACCAAGAATGGAGCTCTGTTAAAACTTATGAAGTGTGGGAGACTTTTTTTTCCATCTTCTGAGATCTTCAATTTCTTTCTTCAGAGACTTGAAGTTCTTGTCATACAGATCTTTCACTTGCTTGGTTAGAATCACACCAAGGTATTTTATATTATTTGTGACTATTGTGAAGGGTGTTGTTTCCCTAATTTCTTTCTCAGCCTGTTTATCCTTTGAGTAGAGGAGAAGACTACTCATTTGTTTGAGTTAATTTTATATTCAGCCACTTTGCTGAAGTTGTTTATCAGGGTTAGGAGTTCTCTGGTGGAAGTTTTGGGGTTACTTAAGTATACTATCATATCATCTGCAAATAGTAAAATTTTGACTTCTTCTTTTACAATTCTTTGACCGCCTTTTGTTGTCTAATTACTCTGGCTAGGACATTGAGTACTATATTGAATAAGTAGGGAGAGAGTGGGCAGCCTTATCCAGTTCCTGATTTTAGTGGGATTGCTTCAAGTTTCTCTCCATTTAGTTTGATGTTGGCTACTGGTCTGCTGTATATTGCTTTTTACTATGTTTAGGTATGGGCTTCAAATTCCTGATTGTTCCAAGACTTTTACCATGGAGAAGTTGAATTTTGTCAAATGTTTTCTCAGCATATAATGAGATGATCATGTGGTTTTTTTTCCTTTGAGTTTGTTTACATAGTGGATTATGTTGATGGATTTCCACATATTGAACCATCACTACATGCTCTACTATGTTCATAGCAGCATTACTTATAATAGCCAGAATCTGAAAAGAACCCAGATATCCTTCAACAGAGGAATGGATATAAAATATGGAGTACTACTCAGCTATTAGAAACAATAACTTCATGAAATTCTTAGGCAAATGGATAGAACTAGAAAATATCATCCTGAGTGAGATAACCCAGTCACAAAAGAACACACATGGTATGCACTCACTGATAAGTGTCTATTAGCCCCAAAGCTCAGAATATCCACAATTCACAGACCACACGAAGCTCAAGAAAAAGGAAGACCAAAGTGTGGATGATTCAGTTCTTCTTAGAAGGGAGAACAAAATACTCACAGGACAAAATATGGAGACAAGGTGTGGAGCAGAGACTAAAGGAAAAGCCGTTCAGATACTGCCCCATCTGGAGATCCATCCCATATTCAGACACCAAACCCAGACACTACTGCAGATGCCAAGAATTCCTTGTAGGCAGGAACCTGATATAGCTGTCTCTTTAGAGGCTCTGCCAGAGCCTGACAAATACAGAGGCAGATGCTCACAGCCTCTGGAGTGTCCACAACCATTTAACTGAGCACAGGGACCCCAATGGAGGAATTAGGGGAAGGCCTGAAGAGCTGAAGGCATTTGTAATCCCATAGGAAAGACAACAATATCAACCAACCAGAACCCCCAGACCTCCCAGGACTAAACCACCAACCAAAGAGTAACCCATGACTCTATCTCCATATGTAACAGAGGACAGCCTTGTCGGGCATCAATGGGAGGTGAGGCTACTTCATAACTGTAATTTTGCTATGGCTATAAATGGTAATGAAGATATCTGAGTTTTCTAATGGTCTTAGGTGACCTCTGTCAAAGGGTCATTTGCCCCCAAAGAGATCACAACTGATAGCTTGAGGAACACTACTTTAGGATAATATGGCATATATCAAGTTTTATGATTTATGACATAAATCATTGCATGATTTCAGCTGAAATATTTTCCCCAGGTCCAGAGAATGTTTGCAAACTTTTATTTCTGAAAATGACCATTATATTAGGGTATTTTTTTCTTGGTACCTGTGACAAAATATCTAACAAGAATCAAATAAAGGAAGGAGGGATCTGTGTTGTCTTATAATCTAAGGGCACAGTCCATCATGGAGGGAAGGTATGGCAGCAGGAGCTTAAGGGGGCTGGTCACATTGTATCCACAGTCAGAAAGCAGCATGAGGCAGCTGGTCACATTGTATCCACAGTCAGGAAGCTGATAGAGATGGTTGCTGGTACTCAGCTCACTGTCTCCATTTAATTCAGTTCAGCACCCCAGTCGGTGGGATGGTACTGGTCATGTTCAGGGTAGGACCTCCCTTCTCAATTAACCTAATCTAGAAAACCCCCTCTCAGACAAACCTAGAGATGTGAATCCTAGATGATTCATTCTCCCTATGAAACCGACAATGGAGATTAACCATCACAACCATATAGCAAACATTTCCATTTTTAAGAGCAATCTGTCTATCATCAGTGCCCAACTCTCTGCCCTTGTACTGTGGAAGCAACCATTAAGGATGTGTGGCTGTGTCCAACTTGGATTGCATTTACGAAAGTAACAGGTGATCCATATTTGCTTTGCAGATCATAATTTTCTGATTCTCTATCCCAGACAACTTGGATGTCAGTACCAGCTTTTTAAAACGTGTGGTTTAGGAGCTGGGGAAAGAGCTCAGTGGTTAAGAGCACTAACAGATCTTGCAGAGAGAACCTGAGTTCAGTTCCCTGCATCCACATCACATGCCCTCTTCTGGCCTACTTATGGGCACTGCACACAGACAGTGCATAGACATAAATGCAGGCAAAACACCCATACACATAAAATCAAAACAAACGTATCTCTTAATGCTGGCCATAGTATCTCTAAACATGATGTAATCTCTCAGGATAGTATCCTGAGCACACACTTTCTAAAATTCTCCAACAGAAATCTAATGTGTGTGCACTCATAGCTTGGAACCACATGCCCATTAGAGAGGGCTCAAGAGGACTTTTTTTTAGGTGTGGTATAAGAAAAGTAGCTGAAGGTTAGCTGAGGAGATTTTTCTTGTGGGTGAAATGAAAATAGAGTCGGGATGCTGAGCACCCTAAAAATAGAATTCTGTCTTTTCACATGTCCTCCCTCCGTTACTCAAGGCAAAAAGCAGCCAGTTCTAAAAACTTAAAAGGGACTTTATTCTAGAATCTGTTGCACAAGTGCCCAAGGGGGACAAAAACCTGTCGTATGTGTCACCGACTTTGAATGTAAGTTGGAATTTTCACTGGCATTATGATCTGAACATCTATAGGTAACTGTATCCACTGCACTTCCTAACCTATTCCTTTTTATTTTTTACAATGTTTCTGTCAGGCACTTTTAGTTCCCTTCCCATGTTTAGCCTCTTTTTGCTTAATAATTTTGTGTTTAATTTAAGTTTTGAAAATCCAATATCTTAGCCTTCATTGTGTGAACATTTGTCTGTGTGTATGTATGTGCACCATATGCCTACAGTGCCCATGGAGGCCAGAAGAGGGCGTCAGATCCCCCTGAAACTTTAGTTACAATGGTTGTGAACTACCATATGTGCTAAAAATAAAACTGGCATCCTTGAGAAAGGTAGCCAAGTCCTCTTAACTGCTGGAGACTCCATTGCATGGTTGAGTTCTTGGGTTTTGTGAAAGGGGAAATTGAGCTGAGCGCTTGCTGTCTGAAGCCCCTGCTGCCAGAGTCTCCACACCATTATGGGCTGGCTGTACACTCTAAATGGTAGCCAAGACTAACAATCTCTCTTTTAAGTTGTTTTTCTCATGGTGTTTTATCACAACAGGAGAGTAAGACAGGATACCCCTCTAAGCCTTACTGTTACCGTTCAGTAAGTAAGTGGAGCGTGGTAAGGTCTGGGTGCCGAAAGTAGCTGACAGCCTTTATCATGAACAAAAGAAAGTCATTTCTGGAAAGTTCTGAAAAAAAATTATTACACTGAAATAGATCATCATAGTAACTGTTATGACTTACCGTGATGCAGTAGAAATCTATTGTGATGCAGGTATCATTTAATGTAGTGAAATCAAAATTATGATGATGTAACATTATGGTGTCATATCATGACACAAAAGAAATTTATTACGTCTCAATTATAACTTATCCTAGAAACATTGTCATGCACAATAGATAATAGGGCACAATTCTATAATACAACAGAAAAATTCCCATAATGTTGTAGGTCATAACAGATCTGATGGTTTTGCATGACGAAATAGAAATGCATGATAGATACTACAGCAGGTTACCGCAGGTGCTCTGATTTACTGGGATCGCATAGCTGTTTCCATATTACATAAAGGGGAGGCAACTTCATCCTTACACAACTACTTTCTCCTGGTTCCAGACAGATAACATGGTGAAACATCCTTAAGCTGCTGAGTTCAGACTGTCTATCATCCTTAGCTGGATGTGAGGTAGCAGCACACTCACAGACTACTGGCTTCCCCCAGTCCAGACACTGAACAGACAGGACACCTCAAACCTGTCAGCATTCTGGGAAATGTCAGGCAGGAGAATACTTTGTGGAATTTCTGTAACAGAAAGTGCCACCTGAGAGTCAGTTGTGAAATGACGTCACCAAAGTCCTCAACTTCCTTGTGACAGAAATGGAAAGTATGTGTGCCTCGTGAGAAATGTGTCTCATCAGAAACATTTAGCATCCTGTTTCCATTCCATCCTGAACACAGAAGGCTGTGTTAGATTTTATTGAGGTGTTCAGCAGGTGCATGAGATGTCTGTCTTCCTTCTGGCCCAGCTTCCTACTGCACTCACAGACAGGCAATCCTTTTGAGACCATTCTGTTAGAATTACCTTTACTTTCAGAGATCATTTAATCCAACCCAAAGCCTTAATGATTTTAGCACTACCCCAAGCACTAACCAAAGCCCCCAGATCCTATAAATTGCCTTTGCTAAAACTTTCATGTTGAGGAAAAACTCACAGAACCCTGTGGCCTGTGTTCTCTCCAGTTGCTACAAGTCAATAAATACCAATCTGTTCAATAACAAAGATCAAAGACTGGCTATACTCTCCTGATCTTCGGGCTTTGTTCCTGGTGTTTAAATAAGTCAGAAGCTCATTGCCAGTTTTTTTTTAAGTTGGTATCTTAGTCAGGGTTTCTATTCCTGCACAAACATCATGACCAAGAAGCAAGTTGGGGAGGAAAGGGTTTATTCGGCTTACACTTCCATACAGCTGTTCATCACCAAGGAAGTCAGGCCTGGCACTCAAGCAGGTCAGGAAGCAGGAGCTGATGCAGAGGCCATGGAGGGATGTTTTTTACTGGCTTGCTTCCCCTGGCTTGCCCAGCCTGATCTCTTATAGAACTCAAGACTGCCAGCCCAGAGATGGTCCCACCCACAAGGGGCCTTTCCCCCTTGATCACTAATTGAGAAAATACCCCACAGGTAGATCTCATGGAGGCACTTCCCCAACATAAATTCCTTTCTCCGTGATAACCCAGCTGTGTCAAGTTGACACAAAAACTAGCCAGTACAGTTGGCCATGGTGCATGTATTAAGTTGTGCACATGTTTTCACTATTTAACTGGATTCCAAAGAATCCTGGAGAACAACCCTAGAGTGGCCCATGGTTCCTCCCCCTCCTCACAACCATTCACAGAGCAAGAACAATAAGTACTCAGCATAACTAAGAACTCACCTACATCCCACCACAGAACAAATACGGAGAGGAGGTCCAGACACTGGTCTCTGGGGCTTTTCAATACCAAGAAATCCAGTGCGTATGAAAAGTTAGTGATGCGGGCTGAAAAGATGTCTCAGTGATAAAGAGTGTTTGCTGCTGTTGTGGAGGACAAGAGTTCCCAGCACCACGTCAGGCAGGATCAACCACCTGGAACTCCAGCTCCAGCGAATCTGGCACCCTCTTCTGGTTGCTGCAGATACCCATACTCTCATGCACTTTTTTATGCACACATACATGAAAATGAAACAAACAAACAAACAAAAAGGAAGTTAACAGAGGAAGGAGGAATGAGCCAAGAAGCTAGGATAGGAACCAAAAGCAACTGATGTCATGGAGTGAAGAATTTAAGACTAAAGAGTGAGGACCTACCCTAATTTCTTGTCAGTGATCAAATAGTAGGAATTATTGAGTAACAGCCGCACTGTTCTATGGTCACCCACAAAGGACCACCATGCCCAGGCTTGTTAAGTAAATAGGCTCCTCTGAAAAAAAATATCAGAATGAGGAAAAGCCCCCAAAGTCTCCATCAACAAGCACAGTCACCACTGCACAGCTAGTCTTCCAGAATCTTCCCACAGGGAACATTCCAGGTGGCCTAACAGCCACCTTATTTCTCTTAACTGAGATGGAAGTCTACCACAGAAAGGAGGAGATGGAAATATCCCCTAAATTGGAATTTTTAGGACCAACTAAGACAGCATTGAGAAATCCCACATCCGGTCTTAGTTCAGCTCCCAGTCCCTGGCTGAGCCATTCCATTCTGGTGCCACAGCCTCGAGGTACCAGGTTTCATTAGAGTGAAAGAGTGGGTTGTACAGCTTGTTTCTATGAAAAATGAAGAATTCTGATCCCCAAATCTGGTCTCTGGGTATCAATTTCAGCTCAGAACTTAGCCCTAGGCCCAGAAGTTCCTATTTGCAAGCAAAACTGAGACCAAGTGGATTTCAGAATAATTATAATGTTTTGAAATCACTTAAATCTCAGGGGATGTCACATGATCAGCAGCTGCATTTTGCAGGAAGCTCCAGGCTGGGAATTTTTGCAAGGAAAGTCCTTCTCCATGGATGAGTTCAGAGGTCATTCCTCCAATGAAAGCTAAATAACTTCTACAAGTGAGTTAGGGACAGCTGACCACCATGTACAAGTACCTGAACAAACACATGGGACATATATGTACACATACACACACACATTATATACTTTGGACATTGATAAAGATGGATTTTAATGTTCACATGACTTTCTCCCTCTTTGGAGACTGGAGGTGACAGGAGGCAGATGGTCACATGCAGAGTGCATGCTTAAAGTGAGCCGAACTGGCTAAGCCATTTCATTCAGTGGCTGTTTCATAATCTGTTTGTTTGTTTGTTTGTTTGTTTGTTTGTTTTGTTTTGTTTTTTGAGACAGGGTTTCTCTGTATAGCCCTGAATGTCCTGGAACTCACTCTATAGACCAGGCTGGCCTCAAACTCAGAAATCCACCTGCCTCTGCCTCCCAAGTGCTGGGATTAAAGGCGTGCGCCACCACCACTATCCATGCGCCATGATCTTTTTGGTAGCCCTTGCTTGCAGTTGCCAGATTTTCAACTTGAACAGGGTCTACTTGGTAGCCTAAGTTGATTTCAAAGTAATGTTTCTTCTGCCTTCAGCCTCCTGAGTGCTGGGGTGACAAGAGTTAACCTCATAACTGACCCTCAGTTCTGTGGGGTGTTGTTGTTGCATGTGTGTGGTGTGTGTGTGTGTGTGTGTGTGTGTGTGTGTGTAGCATGCATGCTTATGTGTGTGCCTATTTGCATATATATATGTATATATGCATGGTCTTGCACACATCTGGGCTAATGGAGTCCAAGGCTTCTGTGTCTCCCCTACCACTTTCCACCTTATTCACCAAAGTAAGGTTTCTCAGTCGAACCCAGAGCTTACTGATCCAACAAATCGAGCCAGCCAGTTTCCTATGTAGATTCCTTGTCTCTGCCTCTTAAGGGCTGTAAAGAGCCACTATAAGTGTGGTCAATGCTATTCCTGTGGGCTGAATTTATTCCTGGACTGAATAAAAATGACACATTGACAAACACTCCGCTCTCCCTGCTTCCTGATGGCAGCCATAGTGTGT
This sequence comes from Mus minutoides, assembly GCA_902729485.2. Lineage (NCBI taxonomy): Eukaryota > Metazoa > Chordata > Mammalia > Rodentia > Muridae > Mus > Mus minutoides. The sequence continues at coordinate 5,620,158 of LR749495.1, read as the reverse complement.
TGTTGTTGTTGTTGTTGTTGTTGTTGTTTTTGCTATTGTTGTTTGTTTGCTTTGTTTGGTTTTGGAAGTTTTATTGTTGTTTTGGTGAAGAATCTAACCAAATATCTTTTCCACTTAAAAGTATGCTTCCTTATTGCTTCTTTTAAGATACTTTTACAAGGTATTCTTATGATAATTATTCCTCATTCTTCCTGTCCCGCCCCCAGCTTCTCACAGGTCCATCTGCATCTCCCTCCCTGGCAACATGCACCAAATTCATGTCCTCATTTTTCATTGTTATGAGTGATGCTGCATGTGACTGGGTGCAGTCATCCTCTGGAGTATGGCAGATATACCAAGGCCACACCCTTAAAGAAAAATAACTCCCTCCCCGCAAAGCCATCAACTGCCCACAGCTCCCCAGGTAAGGATGGAGACTCTGGAATCCTGCCCCACTCCATGCTGGAAGGTTGACTGTCCAGTGAGTTCATCAGTGCAGCTGTCTCTCACGTCTAGAAGATATGGCTTCCCTCTACTCCTCCCTGAACTCTGACTTACACTCTTTCCACCCTGTCTTCCAAGATGGTCCCTGAGCCTTGAGAGCTTATGAACGGCCTGTTTCAACCTCCATCGGGAAGGTTAAAGCACTAGGTCATTTAGGCTCCCTGGGGTCTGAGCTCATAGACCTCACATCCTTCTGATGATGCAAATGGGCTAGAGATTTTGACACTGTTTTGAAAATAACTACAGGAAGTCTAAAGTGCCTGTGGGTCCACTGTCATCCAACAAGCAACCAAACATCTTCCCACAAGGGAATGTGGTGCATCAGTTATTTGAAGGTAACCCACTGGAAGCCCCTGACCATGTACAGCAGCATTTAGCCATTCAGCGGCAATGGCGGGTGGTGTCTACAGATATCATCCCTGCAGCCCCAATTCACCCATCGCTGATTGCATCTGAGCATGTAAGAGAACTCCCATCACCTGAATGATGTCATTGCACAAGACTCATGGGCTTCCTTCTCTCTTGCAGCTGACCTCGTACTGGGAGGGAGAGGGAATAAGTGAGCATCAAAGAAGCATATGGAAGGTCTTCAGGAGTTCAAAAGTGGTGTACGTAGATCTACTTGTTAGGCTAACTTGGGAAGCTGGGGCAGGAGTATTGCAAGTTTTAGGCCTGTGTAGGCTACAGAGAGAATTCAAAGCCAGTTGGGGCAACTCAGTGAGACCCTGCCTCAAATTAAAGTATTAATAATAATAATAATAATAATAATAATAATAATAATAATAGCAGCAAGCAGAAGCCTGGAGATATCACAGTGGTAGAGTGCTTACCTAACATGTACAGGCTTGGGTTCAATCGACTTCCACAAGAATGTGGTAGGAAACAACTGTGTGTCCCCTCTAGAATGGAAGGCTTTGTAGAGTATATCAGCTTGCTGCTGATACAAAGCCACCATGCAAATATATAAAGAAAGAAGAGTCCCAGATCCAGACAGTGAGAGACAGAAAGGCACCAGAGTGGCCAGGCACTCAGGAGAGCTCACTGGCTGAGCCGTGGAGGGCCTGCTTGAGGCAAGAGTGATTCAGTAGATAAGGGACAGCCAGTGTCAATGTTAAAAGAGCATTTCTTCAGAGCCTGTGGAAACCCCACAGGCATGGTGGTATTGGATGGGCAAAGCCAACTTGGTGCTAGGAGAGACCAGACCACCATCCATAAAAACCCAGAAGACCAGACCACCATCCATAAGAACCCAGATGGCACAGAGCCATCTCAGTATCAGATGACTGGCCGCGAGACTCTTAAACTGTGATAAACACAGAGGGGAAGATAGCTGACTTAGTTAGCTCCATGTTGTGGGGTAGGGGGGCAAAAAAGAGGGTGTCTGACCCTTTAGCCTTTTCTGACTTTTACCATGTCACTGGGGTGTGATTTTTCTAAATGTCACCAATGTCCCTAGAAGCCTTCTATACCTGGACAGATCCCCCCCTCATTTGTTGATTGGCCTTTCAGTTAAAGTCTTTGGGGCCTGAGGAAAACATAATAATGATGGTTTATGCATGACCTTTAGCTTGTGTTGTGCTGTACTTTTTCTCCTTTTCAGACGTTACAGTCCTAGCAGAGAGCTGATTTCTCCCCAATTAGAGGAGAGATAGGAGGGGAAATGGGGGAACCCAAAGGACATGATGGTCTTCGGTTTTCACCTACAACTACCTTTGCCTTTCTGGGTCCTGAGCTCTTCCTATCCCTCCTGGGGATCCAAAATGAGATGGTTTCCATGGAAAATCTTCAACAGCACAAGCACGATGGTGTGGAACCAGCTCCACCCATGATGCCTGTATCAGAAACATCACAAGGAGGGAGTCCCCATGAACGTCAGAAATGTGATGCTCTACTCAGAACCTGCCAGAGTCTTGCATCCTCCTCAGAGTAAAAGCAGCCACACTCCTTCCAAAGGCTCCACAAGACCCAAATACTCCATCCCCTCCCCAGCCTGAATTCTCTGGTGTCTCACCTCCTCCTACCTGAGATGAGCCTGAAACATCTCCATGGAGAACCAACTTGTCACATTTGCTCTTAATGTGTGTGAGGCTCTTCCTGGTAAGCCAAGACACACACTTCTACACACACCAGACAAAAAAGCCACCCAAGATAGACCAAAGCATTGACTCAACCGAAGTCCACTTGAGTGAACCTGTAAGTCTGAGGCTGTGTGTGTGTGTGTGTGTGTGTGTGTGTGTGTGTGTGTGTGTGTGTACCAGACCTGCAGAGGGCGTCAGATCCCCTGGAACTGGAGTTGCAGGCAGTTTGGAGCTGCCATATGGGTGCTAGGAACCAAACCCAGGTCCTTTGCATGAGCAGTAAGCTCTCTAAACTAATGAGCCATCTCTCTAGCCCCTCAGTGAGTTTTGTTGGGGTTACCTGTGTCATTATGGGTGAGGCACTACCTATAGGAGCAGAGATGACTCAAAGATAGATACATCAACATAGATGATGGCTCACAAAAGTGTCACCCCCTCTCCCTGGGCTCTCTGCTATAGTTGCAGGCAGCAGCTGCTGGACAGCATAGAGAGTCTCCCCGCCAGCAACTCAGCTCATCATTCTCTTCCCTAGCAGGTGCTCATTGCTTCCATAACCTCGGAGGGGAATCCTGGTGAATCAGGCAAATTTTGCCTTTCCCAGACATGTAAGGTTTGTTTACCATACCCCACACACACTGGTTCTCCCTGGTCAAGTGCTCCCCAACCTTGCTCCTGGAGGAGGTGTTTCTAATTGGAGTAAACCGCTGTATACAGCTCTTGGTGTCTCCAGTGAGGGCCACAGACAGGCTCCATCTCTTAATAACTTCCGGCCTTTGCTGTCAGGAGCACCTGGGTTTTTCTCTCCCACACAAACTGCTCTTCTCCATTTTATAAATTACCAGTGACTGAGTCATACTTAATCCCTGTATCTATTTCCTGTCACCTCAAGAATGGAATCTTTCTGGGGACAAGGACGTCTAATGTTCTCTAGGAACTGGGCAGTTGGGAGAGATTTGCTGACTGCTGTGGGACAGTTTGAATTGAATGATCAGAGTGAAGTACCGAGAATCAGGAAGGGTGTTAAAGTACTTCAGCGTCCCAAGGACGCATGCACAGCTCCAATGAGGCAGTGTGATGTGAGGGCAGCCCAAGGGCAGCCACTTTGTAATAGTTACATTATCTGTTTAATGAGATAATTAATTAATTAATCAGTGCCCATTAACCCCTGTGCCCAGCCCTGGCTGAGTGACACTTGTGTGGAAGAAGAGGACAAGAACCAACATGCGCAAAGCCAGTCAAAGCCAAGGTCAGTCTCAGAAGAGCTCATCCTGTTTACACACGCCGTGAGCAGAGAGAGCAAATGAAGGCAGTAACCGAGGCGGCTGTAGGCAAGGACAGTTGTCCTGTTGGTCTCTCATGTAGAATCCATGTGTGCAGGTGGTCATACACGTAGGGGTGGAGGCCAGTGGACATCCTCAGGTGTCATTCCTTGTTTTTTTTGAGACAAGGTCTTTCCTTGGCCTAGAACCTGCCGGCTAGGCTAGGCCTACTAGTTAGTGAGCCACAGGGATCCTTATGTCTCTGCCTCCTTGTCACTGGGACTCAAAGATCCAGGCAATCCCACCACTCAGAAGCAGAGGCAGGCAGATCTGAGGTCAAGAACAACCTGGTCTACAGAGTGAGTTCCAGGACAGCCAGGGCTACACAGAGAAACCCTGTCTCGAAACAGTAACAACAACAAACAAATAAATAAATAAACAGAAAAAAAAAACCCACACTACCCCTCTCTCATCCAGTTTTTTTCATACCTCTGGAGGAATGAAAATGTGGTCCTTGGATTTGCAAGCTAAGCTTTTCATTGACTGAGCTATCCCTATAGCCCTCTGACAATATTTTTAATTGGCGTTAGACTTCATTAAGGGACACCTTCAAACACTAAGATTTGTCTAAAGTAGTCACAATAAAAGGCTTCTAGGACAAAGCTGAGTACAGCATAGTCAGCGTGCTCACCTCTCCTTACAAAGCCACACAGATGGGGCCTGGTCTTCCCAATGTCACTAATGACTACACTACACTTGGGGAAGATGCTCAGCAGAGCAGCTCACCAGAGCTGTGGTGATGGGTGTCCTTATTTGGGACCAGCCACATCAGCATCTATGCGATTGAGTCCCTCAGGCACTTCTGAATGCCCAATTGATGGCCCAAGATACTTAGGTTCATGGCTGATTGAAGACTGGGCCTCACTTTGAAATATGTGGTGTTTGGACAGCTCAGACATGCTGAGGTAATCCTTCACTGTACAAAAATATATGGTCATGATTTATTTAAAAAAAAAAAACTGAGCTACCTTGCAGAAAAGCATGCACGTTTCAGAGCTGGGGAGATGGCTCAGTTGGTAAGGTGATTGCCACACAGGTATGAGGACCTGAGTTCCGGGGTTCCAGAACCCAACTCAAAAGCAAAACACAGCAATGTGAAACCTATGACCTCAGCACTGCGGCAGAGGCAGTGTGCATCCCATAATCCCAACACCCCAGAAGTGTGTACCCTATAACACCAGGGCTGAGACAGGAGGATCCCGGATGCTCACTGGCCAACCAGGCTCTCTGCATCAGCCAGCACCCCAGAAAAAAAAAAAGGAAAAAAACAAAACAAAACAAAACAAAACAAAAGCAAGATAAACAGTGGCTGAAGAAGACATTCAGCATCAACTTCTGGCCAAACACATACAGATGTGAATAGACAGAGACAGAGACAGAGACAGAGACAGAGACAGAGACAGAGAGAGGGGGAAAACCAATAACTTAAAACTGACTTCACACTGAGTTGTTCATCATAGGAGCTGGGATAAGGAAGGATGGCACAGGGAGGGCAGGCAGGGAGGTTTCTGTGTAGGGTAGAAGATGAGGGACACAGCTCTGTGTTGAGAAGTGGTTCTCAGTCCTCCTAAGGGCCTGCAACCCTTTAATACAGTTCCCCATATTGTGCTGACCCCCTAACCATAACATGATTTTCATTGATAATTCTGTAAACCTACTACTGTCTTGAATCATAATGTAGATAGTTTTAGAAACAGAGGTTTGTCAAAATAGTTGTGACCCACAGGTTGAGAACCAGTGGTCTACAGTAATGGGGAGGATTCAAACTTCAGACATCCTTTAAGTATGGGCAAGCTAGCTTGCAACTCAGATACCATTATACAAGACTGGAAATTGTATTGATCAAGTCCCCTTACTTCTAAGTAGCCTGCTGTCCTTGAATGAGAATTTCAAATCGGCTTACCAGGCACATATCAGGCCAAATTCCCTACTTAATTGTGCTCTAATCTTACAAATCCACTTTTAAAGATTACTGGGTTGGCCTTGGTCAAATAGGGAAATTGCAAAGACTCCAAGGTATGGTGACATGAAAATCGACTTGCAACCCGAGAGCCAAGATGAATAGTACACGGTGATGACCTATGTGGGAAGCCAGTCCATCCCTCTGAGTTGGGTAGCTCAGTTTTAGGAAGAACAAAAATATCTGGGTTTAATGAGAGAGAAAAAGGTGTAATAGTCTGGCAGAGAGTAACACACTAGAGGGCTGGACCTCAGCACTCAGGGACTGACTAGTGCCCAGCCCACGATGTCGATGTGTCTGCTATACTTTGGATCTGTATGTCCCTGTTATAAATATGGTCATTTTCATCAAGTTGTATGTAGTGTCTGCCTACAAGTGACCATCATGTCTGGGCTTGTGGATGGTTGATGCTTCCCCCCACCTCACACCCCTCCCCAAAGAAGGAGGTAATGGGGAGAGTCATTGGCCTCTCACCCAAGATTCCAGCTGTGTGCCAGCTGTTTGTGTGCAGTTCTGCCCTGATTGCAGGTAGTCTGGGGTCTCAAGAGTGTTCACGTATAGAGGCTGGGGACAGATGGTTGAAGGGGCTCCATCTGTATTGCTACCACCCTGCATGCGGATCTCCTAGTGTGGATGCATTGAGGTTGTTCATACTCCCAGCAGGAACCCTGTACCCATACCATGCAAACAAGCCCAATAAACTACTTGGTTCCCCAGGGTAGACTCTGATAGGGCCATGTGTACATTTGTCATTGGAAACTAATGAGGAGAGCATGATACAGTTTATGTCTCCCCAGGGAAGGAATTCTTACTGTAGTCCCTCAAAAGCATGAATGTTAAAATGTGGTCCTCAGCTTTGCCGCTATGGGAGGCTGTGGGAATTTTACGAGGTAGAGCCTAGAGGAAGGTATCAGGTCTCTGTGGGTTTGTCTTTTAAGGGAGTTATGGGCCAGTTCTTCCCCTCTTTTCTTTGCTTTCTTGCTACCCTGAGGTGAGCATCCCCCTCCTCCATAGACTGCTGCCACAGTGGGGGTGGGCCTGAAAGCCTGAAAGCCTGAAAGCAATCACACTGAAACCTCTGGCACACTAAAGCCAATACAAACCTTCCTTGTGTTAAGTAGTCTCTCTCTCTCTCTCTCTCTCTCTCTCTCTCTCTCTCTCTCTCTCTCTCTCTGGCATTTTGTTATAGTAACTGAAGACTTGCAGATTAAGTGTTCTTACCTATTAAAATCTAAGAAAGTTGGAGAGATGGCTCAGTGGTTAAGAACACTGACTGCTTCTTCCAGAGGACTCAGGTTCAATTTGCAGACCCAATATGGTAGCTCACAGCTGTGTGTAACTCCAATTCCAGAGGATTCGACACCTTCTTCTAGTCTTCATGGACACTGCCACTGCATTCACAGGATACACAGACACACATGCAGACAAAACACCCATATGCATAAAATGAAAACAAATAAATTTTAATCTTAGAAAACTAGAAAAATACAGTGTTTTACATTCCAACATTTAACAAACTAATGTTTTTTAAATATACACTGGCAAATATATCAATAGTATTCTGAGACTGACAATAACCCTGAGTTCCGGTCCTAGTAAAATGTCACCTCTCCCACCTTCTTTTCCATCCCCACAACACTTAAGTTCCAGATCAAATACAGGGGTGTGTTATTTCCAACAGATACATATCATTTAAAAATTGACAAGAGGAGGAGTGATGGTGCACACCTTTAATCCTAGCACTCTGAAGGCCCTGGACGATCACTGAGAGTTGGAGGGCAGCCTGGTCTACAGAACAAGTTCCAGGCCAGCCAAGACTACATACTGAAAAATAGAATGAATCATCATTAAGTTAAAGCCGCAGCACCTTTATCCAGAGAGCAAAAACAGTAGGCAAGCATGGGGTTTGCTTTATTAAACACCTGCCCATGACTGATTCATGGGTGGCTGGAACACAGTTTGGTCCTGCTCTTTCTAATAACCTGCAGGGCAGGATGGTAATAAACCCCCGTAATATTATCGTTTGCCATTGGCAGGAACAGCCCAATAAACAATGAACTGTTAATATCAACAGCTGACGCAGGGCACAGGGCAGATGCTGTTTCATGGCAAAATAAAGTGCCATTCAGGTTCTTCCCAAGGCCCGTGTAAAGGACCAAACTCAACAGCAATGCTCAGGGAATGAGACTTTCCTTTTTGCTAAATGCAAAGCTATGATCCCACAGCATTCTTCTGCATGGAAGCTGCATTATTGATCGTTGCTGTTCTCTTAAGTGTCAGTTGAGAAGGCGGGACCATATTGTGTTCCCGTGCACTGCACAAACACAAGAGGAAGGCTCTCCCCAACTCTACACACAGGTCTGTGGTGGTTTGAATGGGTATGATCCCCATAGATTCATGTGTTTGAATGCTTGGCACATAGGGAGTGGCACTGTTAGGAGGGGTGGCCTTGTTAGAAGAAGGGTGTAACTGTAGAGGCAGAGCTTTTAGGTCTTAAGTGCTCAGGCTATGCCTGTGTAAAACAAGTCCAGTCTCTTCCTGGCTGCCTTCAGATCAAGATGTAGAACTTCAGCTCCTCCAGCACCATGTCTGCCTGCATGCTGCCATGCTTCCCACCATGATGACAATGGACGAAACCTCTAAAACTGTAAGCCAGCTCCAGTAAAATGTTAGTAGCCTTTCTAAGAGTTGCTGTGGTCATGGTGTCTCTTCACAGCAACGGGGAATTCTAAGACGAGTGTTCTGAGAGTCAGTTCCTGGGTTGAGCCACCGATGGAGAAGCCTCCCATGATGCCCTTGGGTGCCTGACTGCTTTACTTCCTTTCTGAAGCTCTTCTTAGGGCTGTAAAATTTCCCCCTCTCAATCAAAACTGGTGTACCTAGGAAGACAAAGTAGCATCACTTTCCAAGAAAGCAGTGGACATATGAGGACCTTCACAAAGCAGTGGACATATGAGGACCTTCACAAAGCAGTGGACATATGAGGACCTTCACAAAGCAGTGGACATATGAGGACCTTCACAAAGCAGTGGACATATGAGGACCTTCACAGTGATTCCTTTGTACATTAAAAAAAAAACAAAAAAAACCAAAAAAAAACACATCAACTCGGGGCTGGAAAAGTACCTTGGCTGGTGAAGTGCTTGCTTTGACAGCATGAGAATTCAAGTTCAATCCCCATCGCACACATAAAAACCCATGGTGTGCTAATGCATGATTGTGCCAGGCAGGTGCCTGGGGTGCCTAGGTAGCTGACCTCATCTAGCTGATGGTTCCAAGCCAATGAGAGACCTGGTCTCCAAAGAAACGAAATTTTCCTTTTGGACAGCACCTAGGAGAGACACCTGAGGTTCTCCTATGATCTTCATATTCACACAAACACACATGCGCGTGCGCACACACACACACACACACACACACACACACACGGATTCATACACTCACACACTCATGCATGTACCCATGCACACAGTATTTATTCACTATTTCTTTAATTTACATTTTTAAATGTTTATGTGTGTGTGTGTGCGTGTGTGTGTGTGTGTGTGTGTGTGTGCATGCACATACATACCACAGTGGTCATGTGGAAATCATAGGGCAACTACAGAAGTCAGGTTACCCTTCCCACCACTCTTTTGGAGAGTACAACTCCAGAAGCATCAGTCTTGGTAATGAGAGCCTTTACCCACTGAGCAATTTCGTTTGACGCTATGCAACATGTCTTACCCCTGAGTCCCCTCTTCCCAAGATGACACCACAGACAGAGAATGTTCTTTGGATACGATGCTCAGTCATTTAGCAGCTTTGCAGAGTATGGTGAGGAGCCCCTCACATTGGTGACCATTGTCTAGAATAGGAGAAGAAACTCCAAAGGAGGTAGCCTTAGCATCTGTCCCTAGAGTATCCTCATATTGCCTGACAGCTGCAGGCAAATGACACCTGGTCCTCTCTGGAATCTTTTATGGTGCTGTCAATTGCAACTCTCTTCAAACAGCAACTATCAGCAAATCTCAGAGTCTCCGCATCCACCTCCTCTGTGGGCTGAATCAGGGAAAAGCTCAAAAGCTTCTGGTGCTTCTCAAGCTTCCCTGGAGGTTTGCAACTCCAGATGCTCAGATGCATTTCCTAGGAAGGGTTCAAGCACGTGATCGCATCGTAGAGTTGCCCCCGACTCCAGACCACCAACCTACTGATCTCCATGCACTCTTCATACTAGTCTCCATTCCAGATACCTCTGTCAGCAGCACAGGCGTGGGAAGCCAGCTCTCTCTTCCATCATTGGTGTGGACACAGAATGCTGTCAACCAGTATGTACTGACTGGTTTTGTGTGTCATCGTGACACAGCTAGAGTTATCACAGAGAAGGGAGCCTCCCTTGAGGAAGTGCCTCCATGAGATCCAGCTGTAAGTCATTTTCTCAATTAGTGATGAAGGGAGGTGGACCCATTGTTGGGTGGTGCCATCCCTGGGCTGGTAGTCCTGGGTTCTATAAGAAAGCAAGTTAAGCAAGCCAGGGGAAGCAAGCCAGTAAGTAACATCCCTCCATGGCTTCTGCATCAGCTCCTGCCCTGTGTGAGTTCCTATCCTGACCTCCTTTGGTGATGAACAGCAATGTGGAAGTGTAAGCTGAATAAACCCTTTCCTCTCCAACTTGCTTCTTGGTCATGATGTTTTGTGCAGGAAGACAAACCCCAACTAAGACACAGTGCCACCTGCTCAAGCCCTCAAGCTTCCTCTATGCTCTGCTGAGATGTTCCTCCACCCAGCATCTGGATAGCTGCCCATATCCTTTCCATGTCTCTGTTCTGATACCCTGTTTATGTTTCTCCTCCAGACTCAGCCACATGAACCACCTCAAAGGACTTAAGCTTTGGTTTATTTGCATTCCTTTCTTTACAACCTAAGTCCAAAGACAGAAGGAATTTTAACACTGCTGTGGTCCATATCACACTCACAGACTTTGAACTTTTGACAGGTATCAAAAGCCCTCCGAAGCTCTGCTAAAACATATTACCAGGAGATTGTTCTGGAAGCAGTAGGTCTGAATGGTACCCAGGAGTTACATTTCTAGTTAGTCCTCGGGGATGCTGATGCTGTTGGCATAGGAACCACATTGAGAGTTACCACCTAGTACACAGGATGTGTTTAGAAAACAATTGCAAAGTGAATGGATGGATAAAGACATCATCATGTCTCCCACTCACCTGTCAGCTCCTAACGATACTCATTTCTTGTGGGCTTCAGTATGGTAATCATCACCCACAAACATGATATCAGGAGTGTCTCCACATAGATTTCAGCACAGCTCATACCCAACTTCGGGTCTTCATTCCCAGCACCCCGTTAATTCCCCCCCCTCAAAACATAATGTCACCAGAGCCACCATAACACAGATGGCGAGGCAGTGTTTTGCTTTTTAACGCCATCATCTCCTCCAGCAGGACTTTTCTGCTCATATTCGAAGAGAAGCATCACCATCCCATTCATAATAACCCAAAGCAAGCAACATCCTAAGCATCCAATAACAGGGAAATAGTCAACTCCATGACAGTATAGCCCGTATGCTGGGATATCTTTCTGCCATAAAAATCATGTTTACACAGATTGTCTTAATGGCTCAAATAAAACAGCTTTTATATAATCCCATAAAGAATAATGCCCGAGTATCATTCTCTGTGGAGCTGGGGTACTCAGAGGAAACCTTGCCCTGTAGACGCTCATACGGCAGCTGGTGGGAATGGTAAACCTGTGCTGATTAATAGGCATGCATCATGAGTTTGCTTAAATAGCGAGGGCGCTATTTAGTTGGGTACAGAAGAATGGGAAAATGCATTGGAAATAGCCTGGAAAGCGCTTCCCACCAGGTCCCCAGACTGGGTTTAGCTTCTCTATTTAGAGAAGACAGCAGTAAGTTTATAACACAGGAATAACAGTTATCACTGTGAAGCAGTAACTATGCCCAGGGCACGTGTATTCTAAGCTATACGTACATATCAGTTGCATTTCATTTATTCTAGAATCCAATTACTTAAAACAAAAACCAAATGGAACCATTTCTACAACTCACTGTGTGTAGCCGCAGGAGAAATCAGGACTTCTATCCCTAAAGTGGCCTTTATAGAAGCATCTGACCTAAAAATCAAATCCCTTCCCTGTGAAATTAATACTCTATTTCATTTTGTGTTTAATTGTGTGCTTGAGTACATCTGTTATGTGTGTTTGTGCATGTGAGTGCTGGGCTCTGCAGAGGTCAGAAGTGGTTAGAGCCCCTGGAGATAGAGGTAGTTGTGAGCCTCCTGATATGGGTTGCCGGGAACTGAACCTGGGTCCTCTGTAGGAGTAGCACGTGTTTTAAACCTCTGAGCCACCTCTGTAGCACTTCAAGGGAATGTCTTGGTATGGGCAAAATGGGTGAGCAAATTAGAACAGCTATTACAAACTGGTGAAGGCTACAAAAAGAGAAAGCAAGGTACAATAACAGTTTGACGACAGTTAGGCAGCTTTAAAGTCGCAGGTGGCAAAAAGCCTAACTCACAGGTGGACATTTGAGACAAAGTTTGAGTTGTCGTGGCCCTAGAACCTGGGGAGTCAGGTTACCCCAAAGTTCCAACTTGGCAACGGTTTCGTGAAGCTTCATGACAGCAAAACAAAAGTCAATCATAAATCCAAATAGATCTTATGGATCTCTATAGAAAAGTGCCCAGCTCTTGTAGAACTACTATGGTAGTAGTTTTGTTTGGTTGGTTGTTTTTTTTGTTTTTTTATAATATCTCCCACTTTTATTATGATGTAATCTCCACTCCCAATAATCTATACAATGAGATTATTCACTTTTACTAAATAAACCTGTAAGTATTTGAGTTACATTATGAGTCTTTCTAAAGAAAAGGCTATTTATTTTACTATTTCATCTCTTTCCTTTCTTAACCTGGTAGCTTTAATTCTTAGGTTCTTATCTTATGGTTGAATTAGGGTTTGTAATGAACTTACGGTCATTTATAACTGCAGTTCTGAGAGGATCCAATGCCCTCTTCTGGCCTCCACATGCACTGTACACACATGGTACACAGACACACATGTAGACAAAACACTCATACATGTTATATGAACATAAATAAATATTAAAATAAAATCAAGTATAATTAAGGAAGACATTCAGTGTCAACCTCTGGTCTCCATGTGAATATGTGCACCCACTCACTGTACATGTGGAGCTGCATGTAGACATGCATGCACACAGCACATGTACAAGTTACACACATAAAAATGAAGATACACACATACACACATACATTACAGAGACAACAGAACACTATCTCTCCTCTCTCCTTCTTTATATGATGTATCTACAAGTATGTATGTGTGCTAGACAATGTGCAGAGAATAAGCTTTCCATCCTAAATGGGACGTCTTCATCAAATCCTTCCCTCGGGCTCAGGGATCAGTGCAGAAGAGAAAGTGGAAAAGCTAGAAGAGCCAGAAGCAACAGATGACTCTGAGGAAACAGAATCTTCCAGACACAACAGGACAGTCACATCTACAAACTCACAGAGACCATGGCAGGTTCAAGCAGGACAGGGTCCCAGGGTAAAGAGGGGAAAATGGATATAGGTTCCTACCCTTAACCAAGAAGCTCTCTGCGATTTTTACCTTCTTGCGGAGGAAAGGATTAGTCTTCCCTAGTGGAGTCTCTCTGAGTATATTAAGCACACTTCAGGTCTACAGACACACAGGGTAGACCCCATGCCCACGATAGATGACCAACACAGAACAAATTCAGCGATGTTGCTGTAGACTCTCCATCTCATGCAGTTTTGTTTGGACATTTGTTTTTCTTATTCATCTTCTGCTTGTATATTTTAATTTCCAATTTTGTATTTTTTGTAGGGTGTGTGAGTTTCTCATCTTGTTTGTTTGTTTGTTTGTCTGTTTGTTTGTTTTTAAAGTGAGGCAGAAAGAAAGGACATGGAATTTGCAGGGAGGGAGGGGCGAGGGAAGGAGTTTGGAGAAAAGCATGATCAGAATATATTGTATGAAAATAAAAATTTCAATTAAAAAAATATGTGAAAAAAATAAAATAAAATAAATTTAAAAATAAAGCTAGAACCGGGCGTGGTGGCGCACACCTTTAATCCCAGCACTCGGGAGGCAGAGGCAGGCAGATTTCTGAGTTCAAGGCCAGCTTGGTCTACAAAGTGAGTTCCAGGACAGCCAGGGCTATACAGAGAAACCCTGTCTCGAAAAACCAAGAAAATTAAAATAAAATTTTTAAATATGTGTGTGTGCAATTTGAAAGGTCATGTTTAAATTTCTACCGTGATTTCATAATAAAATATGAAATAAAAAAATTTCAACTAAAAACTCATGTGTGTATGTGTGCAATGAAAAACAATGTTCAAATTTCTACAGCCGATTTCATCTTGGTGATGGAAGCTATAAACACTTGAGACTTAATATCAGCCTCCATGACAACCGCCTCCTTTAGATCCTCCTCTATGCACCCCCAGGGGATCATCTTGAATGATCCCTGAAGGGAATTCCCCAATGAATACTCGCCAGTGCTTATTAGAACCTTAGGTTAAAGCCCAAACTCCTGGTTGAGAAACAAAACTCAGCTCCCAGTCAGCCGTAGCCTGACATCAGGTTCCAGCCATCCTGCCTGACAGGACTCAACCTGACAGTTTCTACTTGTTTCTGGTGAAGAGAAATTTATAGGAAAAAAAATCAATAATAATGGTGAAGGTGCTCCTGTGCTTTGAACCAAAATTGAAATGTGATTATACAAGCTCAAGTGAGGCTGATGTTGAAGACAAAGATAGGAGAGAGAGGCCAAGATACCTTTGACTTCCCCTAAACCCAGGAGTGATAGATGGTCCATTATGCAAATAACATCCATATATCTCAGATACTGTGTCCTTTGAGCTGAAAGAAAAGAAGAGGAGCACACAGTGCGGGCTTTCTAAGGAATTTATTTCTCCTTATGGTTCCTAACACCTGTCTCTCTTTTCCAAGAGTTCTCCCAAATGTCCAACTTCTTCACTTACAAGATGGAACTGCACCATGACCCTCTGAAACTTACTGCTCTTCAAATGGTCTGACAGTTGGCAGCTTACAACATTTCTGGCGTGTGCACTTGCCGCTCCCTGTGTGTAACTGATTCAAAGATGGGCCCGGTAGGGTTTACAGAAGCCCGTGCCATAGTCAGTCCTCAAAGAATACAGGAGCGCACTGGAGAGAGAAACTGGGGAGCTACACAAAATTGAAGTGAACTTGAATGTTGAGTGATTATTTTAGATTTATTTTTACTTACATGTATGTGTGTGCCTGTCTGTGTTGGGAGCGACCCCGTTTGAATGTTAACTGCCTTGTCAGCCATAAGTGCTTACTTACAAAGTTTTGGCCTTAGTGGAAAAGTACTAGCTTAGTTGAGATTTCTTTGGGAAAAAGTTGAGGCCTCTATGGGAAAATACTACCCCCAGTTAAGAACAAATAGCTATAGATCTTGTGGACAGGTACCTATCTACCCATTCTGTTCTGTTCCTCCTGCTGAACTTTTTACCTAACCAATATCCTGCTTTTGGGAACAGGTGTGTTCTCCCAGAAACAAAGCGATTCTGTGTCATCCCCCTCCCCATACCCTGATTCTGTGGGCATAAAACCTGCCTGGGAACAATAAAAATTTGACAGCTTCATCAATCAGACCTGCTGTCGGTCCTTGTGTTTCTCGCCTCTCATTCTCTCCACAGGTGGTTCCTCAGACCCTGTTCTACTGACCTGCAGGCTGGGACATGTATGTGTGTATGTATGTATGTATGTATGTATGTATGTATGTATGTATGTTCATCCATGTGCAGTTGCCCACTGAGGTCAGAAGAAGGGCATCAGACCTCGTTAGAACTGGAGTTACAGATAGTTGGAAACCATCTGATACAGGTGCTGGGACTTGAACCCCTGTCCTTTGCAAGGGATGTGAACACTCTTAACTGTTGAACCATCTCTCCAGTTCAATGTTTCCTGACTCTTACATGACATTATTTCAGTTTTGCATCAGTTCAGTTCTGAAGCATCTTACCATGCACGGTGTCTTATGATGTGTGGTATTTGTTTCTTAGTGCAATGGTGTCTTTTTCCTCGTGCTGGGTTTTGATGGTTTGTTTGTGTAAGAGCTGCATGGTGCAGACTAAGAGCTATGTGAGCAGAAGGGTAGTGTGGGGGTGGGGATGCTCAGATGCAAAGAGAGGCATTGTGGGGTGGGGATGCTCAGAGCCATTGCACTAACTGCTCAGGTCACTGTCTCCATTCTGCAGTGTGTGCCTTTTGTGGAGCCAACAGCTTTTCATGTTGCCTGGACTGACAGCCCCTTCAGTCTCCTTCAGGTCCTCCTCCATGCAGCCCCAGGGGATCATCCTGATTGATCTCTGAAGGGAAATCTCTATGAGATTCTCCTGTGCTCCTTAGAACCTCAGGCTAAAGCCCAAACTCCTGTTTGGGAAGTAAAATCAGCACCCAGTCAACCACAGCCTGATAGCAGGTCCCATCCATCCTTCCTGTCATTCAGCCCACAAACACTTCTATTCTGATATGGTCGATGATCATACTGGATTAGGGACCCAGCACACTCCATTGTGGCCATTATCACTACTTACATCTGCAATGACTCTATTTTCAATGGATATCGCAGCCTGAGCATCCAGGAGTTAGGACCTTGGGGATGAGAGAGTCTGATACATAAGCCAGACACTCACCCTATCTAGGATATTGACCTACTTTATTTAATTTAATGATAAAAAGATAAAAAAAATAGAGAAGATTGCCCCTGAGGATAGATTAGCACTTTCATGTCTATAATTCCTTCACATGCTTGTCTCTCTATGAGCACCTACTACCTCCAGGGGTGCAGATAAGCAAGAATTGAGTCTCTGTTTCCACTCTAGATAAAGCACAGGTAATCTGTTGAAAACTGCTGAGGTGAGATGTTAGGAAACCTGTTAGAGACATCAGCTCGGGAAGCCAGATTCCCCTGACTGAGATCTTTGAGACAGGGCTTCACAGAGGTGGCAGATTTGGAAAGATGACAAGGTCGAAGACAAGATGCCTTTCTTGCTAAAGAACTGAAGATCTGTACTTCAGAGAAGATGGCTTCAAAGAATGAAGCCTTCAAGCACTTCTCCCTGGAAGAAGTGCTTGTTCCTGGGGGCGGGGGTGGGGTTGGGGAGGACAGCTGCATTTCAACCTCAGGCACTGGAGATTCTAAGGGTGCAGAACTTCATATGCCAGCTCAGTGTGCAATGACTTAGGTGGAGAGCCATCTCCTTCTCCACTTTCAACTAGCCCAAGGAAGGATGCTCTGCTCTGTCTCCTTGCCTTGGAAAGACACCTTCATCCCTGTTGTTCTTGCATGGGGCTTCCTATGGTCCTCACCTGCTGATTTTGGAGTCAGCTGAGGTATGTTAACATGCTTTGTTTTAGGAGAGCTTTCTTTAAGAGCTTTAAACACACAACCCATTTTGTGGACTCTATCTTTATTGTTCCATTTAGCTTGATTTTTTTTCTTTAACAAAATACGAAGAAGTGAACTTCTCAAATGACTAATGTTTGCAGTCTTCTAAAATCTAGGCATAAGTAAACAAAATGAATAATGAACAGTATCTCACACAGATAGATCTTTATGCCTATTTTCTTGGCTTTTGATGATGTTGAAAATGTAGATTTTTGGAGGAGGAAAATATGCAATAGTAGCAGTAACAATCCATCATGTGTCTCTGTTGAGGTTTGTTTTATTCAGAATGACAAATGCTCCTCCCATGACTCCGTATTTAAGGAGGTAAAGAGGTGAAGGAAGTCGATAAAATGATGGCCTTAGGATCTGAGACTGACCTACTACTGTCTGTCTTCCTCAGTCTGTCCTTCTAATATTTCTTGCAACCAGTTTTAGCTGTGGTTCACAACATGTGTGAGTCACGACCCCTGTGACAAGCCCTCAGCCTCCAAGCTGTTTACATTATGATTCATAGCAGTAACCAAATTACAATTATGAAGTAGCAACAAAAATAAATTTATCATTGAGAACTGTCTTAAAGGGTGGCAGCATTAGGAAGGCTGACCACTGACTTATAGTCCAAGAATGAGTGTCTATGGGTTAAATTAATGAAATACAGAATCTCCAGCATGCCAGTAAACATGGTATAAAATGCAAGCCGGGGAAGATAGCTTTGTGGGTAGCTGTGCCTGCTGTGAAATTACCAGCACCCACATGAAAGCTATACATGCCTGTAACCCACAACTGGAGGGGTAATGACAGGAAGATCTCAGAGCTTATGGGCTGCCCATGATAGCCAGGAACGGTGAGTATGGGGTACAGTGAGAAACTTTGTTTCAAAAACCAAACAAGAGGAAAATGAATGAAGAGACACACACGGTCTCCCCCTGTTCTCCTCATGCATACACACACATGCACACACACACACACACAAAGAAATGTGTACCTTTACACACATACACACACACAGCTGTGTTAGTACAAATACTCAAATCGTTTAGATTTGGGATTTAGGTTGTCTTTTTGGCATCTGATCACACCTTTTCTTTAAAAAATTTTTGCTTGGAAAAGTATATTGAAGGCATATACACGTCAGGTAAATTTCCCGAAACATGAGACCATTTTTCACCCAAATCTATAGCTTTGACTTGTGTTAGAAGTCCCTGACCAAAGACACAGCTACACCTGGAAGGAAGAGCTAGATATTTGAGCTAAGAATTTGCATTCCAGGGCCAAGGTCTATGATGTCATAAAATGCAGAAGGTGGCCCATAGTACTGAGGCGTTCTCAGTGCCTCGAAGGCTCCCTGCCTCCCAACAAGGGGTGCTGAGAATAGGTATACAATCGCTTCTCGGCCTTTTGGCTAAGATCAAGTGGAGAATAGGTATACGAAAATAGACTCTACAACACTCTCCTTGATTTTTCTTTTTTTTTAATCAATGACATGATGTTTTGTTTCTTACAAAGAGAATAGGTCATCAAGAGTCTATGCTGACAGTGGCCACACCAGGCCAGGCTCTGTGGATGGAGCCTAAAGAACCCAAGAGCACTCATTGAGTCACTGGCACTAATTCACATGGCCCTAATATGAAGAGGAAGCATATTGATTCTCCTTCTTGTTGTTGCTATGACAAAATAAACAGCAAAAGCAACTTAAAGAAGGCAGAAAGTGATTATTTGACCCATCCTTTGAGCTGGTACCATCCATCATGGCAGAGAAAGCACAGCAGCTGGAGTGGATGTGGAAGGTGCTTGGCTTTCTTTCTTTCTTTCTTTCTTTCTTTCTTTCTTCCTTTCTTTCTTTCTTTCTTTCTTCCTTCCTTCCTTCCTTCCTTCCTTTCTTCCTTTCTTTCTTCCTTTCTTTCCTTTTCTTTTTTCTAAATTCTGTATATAGGTGTTTCCACTGCTTTTATGTATCTATATAAAATATGCATACACAGCACCCACAGAACCCAGAAGAAGCTTCGGGAAGAAAGGCAGGTGTAGCTGTCAATGGGGCATGGGAGGCCACAGGGCTCAAGTGGGTTTCCCTCATGAACCCATGTATACACATCAAGGCAAGAGAGGGGAGAAGGGCACAGAGTTAAAAAGCTGAACAAGAGTAATGGACGCTTGTGAGCCACCATGTTGGTGCCAGGGTCTGAACGCAGGTCCTCTGCAAGAGCAGTGAGGGCTCTCAACTACCAAGTCACACACCAATCATTGTTTATACAAACCCCCAAACACGCAGTATCACTTGATGCATGTAAACATACATACAAGACTTGTGTAATTGTGTGAATGTTCACAGTCAGTGTGATACAAGGCTCTTGTATTATAAACTCTGGCATAGCTGTTTTCTCATGGAGGCTCTCTCCATTCTCAGCCTCATTGTTTACACACATCTTTAGGAGGAGAACTGCCCTGAGTGCCTACCCCTTCCCCTCCATTTGCAGCCGTACCTGCCTTTCTTTGCTAAGTTAAGCACCACCTCAGACTCTACTCTTTCCATTTTCTTCAGTGATATAGAATCTCCAGAAGCATAAAATGGGATTCCAGGTGCAGCGTGAAGAAGTTTTATTGTTTGTTACTTTGTTTTAGTTCCTTGTTCCCACTTCTGCTGGTTTGAACTAGTGTCCAACGCAGTGGCAGGTACTTAATTAAGCCAGCATTTTGAGAAGAACCATTCCCTCATGCCATTCAATCTCCAATTGGCACAACTATTCTCAATAAGTCCCCCCTCCTATTTCAAGCCTCCTTTTCTGTGTGCAATCCCTAACTTTAAATTAATTACATAATTACAGAGGTATTCAGCAGAATAACTTATCTATGTCTACACTAATGAAGAAGATAGTGAAGCATACATTTCTGGTTTCTTTGGAGACTCAGTTGTATCATGTGATTTTTTTTTCTGGAAACTGTCTTATGAGAGGATGTTTTGCTGAGAACAGATACATGGTGCTCCTCTGGAAGCTGCCTGAGAAAAGGGCATGTGATGGTTTGGTGGAGTGGACACTTGAGAGGACAAGTGACGTTTAGAAAGGGTGTAAGGATAACCCCGACAGACAGTGGAGAGTGCTGTGGCATTGGTTCTCCTTGCCACTCTTTGCTGGTCTTCACTGGGCTCTGCTGACGCTGGTCTTCACTGACAGCGTTGTGATACTGGTTCACCTTGTCTTCTTCACTAACCATAGTTTATCACGACTTCATAGAGCAGAAAATACCAAAGAACTTCTTCCAGTGATATTCCAGCAGCTCCTTGCTGCAGCCTCAGACTCAGGCCAGCGGGCAGAGCTTAGCAGCTTCTTTTGGGTTGAGCTGCCATTGGTGATTCATGAATGGTGTTTGCAAGTAGATCGAGCTACCACTGCTGGTTCATGTGAAATGAACTGCTGATATCCTGATGATGAAGATTGGAATCGCCCCCAAAGAACTATTTCTAAACAGGTCTACATCCCCCTTTGCCTTATAAGCCTTTCCTTTCCACTACCTCTGGTGAGGGGTTGGGCTAGAAGGGAGGTTAAAGTATTTAAGAACCCTTATTAAAGTAGGTCTTGAAAACACTAAGCTTGCAGGTTAGAACCCCTCCCCTAATAAATGTTGATTGTCAAATAGTTTCTATGGGAGGGGGAAAAATTTATGGCCTCTCCCATCCATGATGAAATGTTGAGGGGCACAGCCTTGTGCCCCATGACTATAGCATGAGTTTAAGAGTTCAATGACTCAGTCACATCCAGAAGACATCTTTTTGCTGTCCATCTCCCTATCTTCTGGCTCTTACATTCTTTTTTTTTTTTTTTTTTTTTTTTTTTTTTTTTTTTTTGAGTAAAGGATTTATTTTGCTCACAGCTCCACATAATAGTTCATCATCAAAAGCAGTGAGGGCAGGAACTCAAACAGGGAAGGAACCTGAAGACAGGAGCTGTTGCAGAGGCCATGGAGGATTGCTGATTACTGGTTTGCTCCTCAAATCTTGCTCAACCTGCTTTCTTATAGTGCCCAGGACCACCAGCCCAGGGATGCTATCACCCACAATGGTCTGGGCCCTTCCCTGCATCAATCACTAATTAAGAAAATGATTTACAGCTGGATTTTATGGAAGCATTTTCTTAACTGTGGTTCCTTCCTTTCAGATAAGTAGCTTGTATTAAGCTGAAGTAAAAGTAGCCACCACATTAACCCCCAGAATAGAAATTGTCTGATACTCTAAATAAAATTGGATAGTGCATGAAACTTCAGTATCCCTCATTTTTAGGTTCCATTCTCTTGAGTTCACAACACCAACAAGAATGGTGAAACTAGCAGGAAAGTCCAAGAATGCAAAAGCCATAAATAGATGGTTCAGAGGCTAATGCTGATGAAGATAACCAACAGCCCAATGGTAAATAAATTTAATCTGAGAATTCAAATTGAAAAAAAAAGAGCCTAAGCCAATCTCCAGTATGGCTAAAACAGACAAACAAATAAGCAAGCTAGCAAATAAGTTTGAATGAATCCCCACTAGGGTGCTGTGAGAATTGGATAAGCTAGTACATATGAAATCACTTTGTGTATTATGAAATGTGCATTTAAGTGCTGGTATAATATGCAAGCATATCTTTACAAAATAAAATTTTAGTTCAGCAGGTTTGGATAAGAAATGAACAATTTGTGTGTAGTGGAGAGAGACTCTGGGACCTATTATGAATGTATTCTTGTAGATTTACATTTTTGGTTAGCTAATGATATAAATGTGAATTTATCTAATCTGTGTTTCTATTCATCCTGGGAATAATTGGCCAAGAGAAATCTTACATTCTTTCTTCCCACTCTTCCATGATGTTCTCTGAGCCGTGGAGGAGGAGATTCAGCTCTCCTCTTTCCATCTGAACAGTCCGACATCACTGATTCCCAGTACTTTGTCCAGCTGTGTGTCTCTGCCCATGGTCGTCAGAAGCTGCTTCTGTGATGAGGGATGAGTGCAGCACTGATCTATGGATATAAACATGACTATTTGGAAGTCAGTTTAACAAGATATTTAGCAAAACACTACTAGTATTAGATTCCTCCCTGGGGCATATACCACCCTGACCGTGGGTTCTTGACCAGATTTACAGAAGCTGCTGTGTATTCCATCCTGTGGAACAGGCCTTATATCCAAGTGGAAAGCCACTGGTTACCCCTGTGACAGTCATGCCACTAATGCACTAGTGGGACATCTTGCCTAATATTTTTTAGCTTGAATGGTTCACACCCAAGTAAGATTGTAGATGGTCTTCTCCCCTGGCAGCCTACATAGCACCCTCTTGAACCACGAAGGCTAGCCATTACAGAGAATGCTTCTACCTCAACTCCAGGCTGATCCTTCTGTGACCTGTGACCAAAGTATTCAGTGTCTTCAGCAATAGGGTCTTACCGTCAAGCTCTGGTGAGCTACCAAGAGCAATGGCAATAGCCTGTAATGTTTTGAGGGCTTTTGGGCTCTCCCTGGTCAGCAACTTGCAGGAAGACATCCCACATCTGGCACTGTGATTTTTGTTTAATAACTATCCCATTTTGATTTTCTGTTGCTCTGGTAAATGCACTTACCAAAACCAACTTGGGAATGGAAAACTTTATTTCATCTTACTGGTTCCAGTCCATCACCAAGAAAAACCAAGATCAGAAACTGAAGAGACTGTTCGCTGGCTTGCTTTTAAGCTCACATTCAGCTACCATGATAGAGCCCAGACCCACCTGTATAGGGTGCTGCTGCCCACAGTAGACTGGGTTCTCTGACAACAATTAACAATCAAGGCAATGCCAGGTAGACACAGCCAAGGCCAATCTGATGGAGGCAGCTTCTCCACTGTGGTTCTTTCTTCCAAGATTAGCCATCACGTTACAGAGACAAAGTTTGGAGCTAAGGATGGACTATCCAGAGACTACCCCACCCCGGGATCCATTCCATAATCAATCACCAAACCTAGACACTATTGCATATGACAGCAAGACTTTGCTGAAGGGACCCTGATATAATTGTCTCCTACGAGGCTATGTCAGTGCCTGGCAAATACAGAAGTGGATGCCCACAGTCATCTATAGGATGGAACACAGGGCCCCCAATGGAGAAGCTAAAGAAAGTACCCCAGGAGCTGAAGGGGTCTGCAACCCTATAAGAGGAACAACAATATGAACTAACCAGAACTCCTAGAGCTCATGTCTCTAGCTGCATATGTAGCAGAAGATGGCCTAGTCAGCCATCATCGGGAAGAGAGGCCTCTTGGTATTGCAAACTTTATATGCCCCAATACAGGGGAACACCAGGGCCAAGAAGTGGTAGTGGGTGGGTAAGGGAGCAGGGCGGGGGGGGCGGCAGGGTATAGGGAACTTTTGGGATAGAATTTGAAATGTAAATTAAGAAAATATCTAATAAAAAAAAAGATTAGCCATCACAAGAAATCAATGGCTTCAGAAGGAGCATGGTGTATCCATGGAGGGTCCTCCATTTGAACTCAACATTTACTCTTGTAGACATATTCTGCAACACAACATCTTATAACCTCTCTCACCAAACACCGTTCGAACCTCATTGCCTAAGGGGAGATGGATTAGAATGTAAATAAAGAAAAGAATTGGAGCAGAAAGAAAAAAATGCTTCTCAGAAATAAAGGAAGTAGGAAGCATGCTGTATCCTAGATGTTTCCCTCACACTATCTGTGCAACAATAATAAAACCATTACATTCCAGGTACAATAATTTCCAATGTTACAAATAATATAAATAACACTGCTTATCATTATTCATAAAACACATTTATGCTAATCATTTTGATGAGTTTTTCAGGCTCACTCCTAATGGAGAACTGACAAACTGGAATTGTTCGTTTGCTCATTTATACATAAGGGAAGTGAGGTTTAGACATTGAGTCAATTTCCCAATTCTCTAAGCTAATAAGTGGCAAAGGAAGAAAGCCACACTTCTGTCTGACTTCATGGTGTGGGCTGGTGAGAAATGTATAATGCAGGGAGGGTACTTAGCAGGGATTCCAATGATCGGTCGAAGGCAATAGAAAGTTGTCTTAGAGCCGGGCGTGGTGCCGCATGTCTTTAATCCCAGCACTCGGGAGGCAGAGGCAGGTGGATTTCTGAGTTCAAGGCCAGCCTGATCTACAAAGTGAGTTCCAGGACAGCCACGGCTATATAGAGAAACCCTGTCTCAAAAATCAAAAAAAGAAAGTTGTCTTAGAAGGAAGACTGGGAGTGAGGCTCAATTCAGCCCAGCCCCAGCTCAGGGTTCCTGAAACAGAACCCCAGAATATGTTAGAGAGTGAAGAAACTAAACTAAACGTATGTGAGTCCTCTGCAGGTTGTAGAGCTCATACAGATCCAGGGCAGAGCTTTCTTAGGTGTGTTGGTCTTTGTGGGGGTGGAAAGGAACACTTATTTAGACACCCACTTCCCCCTATGTACTCTACAGTGAAGGCAGGGGGTCTCTTCGAAGTCCAAGGCTTTTTATTTTGTGTGTGTGTGTGTGTGTGTGTGTGTGTGCATGTGCAGTGTATATTGTAGGAACTCTTCCATTTTCTCTTCTACCTTATTCATCGAAGCAGCATTTCTCAGTCAAACCCAGAGCTCACCAACATGACTAACCTTGACAGCCATCTCGCTCTGAGGACCCCTCCCTCTCTACCTCCCAGGACTGGGATTAGATGTAGGCCACAAAGCCTTTACCTGGACCTGTGAACCATCTTCTCAACTGCTAAAGTTCCAGTCTTGATGTTGGAGCCATCTCCTTTTCAGTTTTTTCTTATTCTTTTTATCTTCTATTTTTGGGCATAATATCAGAACCAGGTTAAGGTATGGCTGGCTCAAACAATCACTCAAATCCCTCTACAGCTGTGTATTCTAATAACAAGGAAGACTCTGCCGAATCTCTGTTCTGTATAGGACAGGATTATCTTGGCGTGTGGTTGTGGCTGCTGTTGTGGATGTTGGCAAATGGGGGGTCACAGCTGTTATAATAACAGATACACAGCCAGATATGATAGTGCACACCGATAATCTCAATACTTGCAAAGATCACAAGTTCAAATCCAGCCTGAGCTACATAGTAAATTCAAGGCCAGCCTGGGCTACATAGTAAGTTCAAGGCCAACCTGGGCTACACTGTAAGTCCAAGGACAGCCTAGCCTACATAGTAAGTACATGGCTAGTCTGGGCTACATAGTAAGTCCAAGGCCAGCCTGGCCTACTTGCATGATTCTTCTCCAAACAGCAGCAACTTTTTATTTTTTCCTTTTTGGTTTCTTTTTCTCCTCTTTACTCTAAATCGATGCTGGTATTGTGGTTCAATAGCTGGGTGGGGGAGGGTACTTGAGGGGGGGGAGACAGCTGTCTGGGAGAACTTTCACTGTGTCTGATGGTCCAGGATCTCCAAAGCAGCTCCGCAAGCCAAACAGTAGAGCAAACAGTTCTGTTTCGATTTTTGCAGAAAATTCTGACACAGCTGAAGTGCTGTCTGAAGAGATGACTCTAAGATGGGACAGCGCCTGGAGAGACTGGGCTTGGATCTTGTGCTAGTTTCCTATGATAAAAACAATGATGTTCTCAACCAGAGTCTGTGTTGGGAATACAATGCTTTGCTTCCACTTCAACACTGCATAATCTCCATATGGCAACGCTGGGAATCTTTTCTGATATTAAACAGATTATAGGAGAGACAAGTTGAGTAAACATTGTCATTAAAAAGAGTTTTAATGATGAATAATTTTTTTTCAAATTTTGTCTGTGGCCGGGTGGTGGTGGCGCACGCCTTTAGTCCCAGCACTCAGGAGGCAGACACAGGCAGATTTCTGAGTTCAAGGCCAGCCTGGTCTACAGAGTGAGTTCCAGGACAGCCAGGGCTACACAGAGAAAGCCTGTCTCAAAAAGACAAAAAAAAAAATTGTCTGTGGTACTGAACTATCACAGCCTCCGCAGGAAGCAAGAACAGGAAGAGCTGAAAAGGGAACAGGACAGCTGTGAGACACATGAGGACATGGATCGGCACACCAGCAATGGGATGTTCTGCATAAACTCTAAAACATAGTAATTTCTTCTTTTAAATCACCAAACAGAATGGACCTTATATTTTTCTATCTTGGTCTAATGAAAGCCACGAAATACCATTCTTTGCTAAAAAAAAAAAAAAAGAATTAATTGTGTTTCATTGGCTTTTCTTTTAATTTCTTATTTTAATGTTAGTGTTTTGGAGTTCATTTTAACAATTTTTCATTGAATTAATTCTTTTCTTATTTTCTAGTGTAGATAAGAACTTAGGTTGCTGGTCTGAGACTTTGTTTCTAATATAAGATTTAGTGTTGTACTAGTAACTTGACAGCACACCTAGAAGCTCTAGAACGAAAGGAAGCAAATTCACTCAAGAGGAGTAGAAGGCAGGAAATAATCAAACTCAGGGCTGAAATCAACCAAGTAGAAACAAAAAGAACTATTCAAAGAATTAAACAATACAGGAGCTGGTTCTTTGAGAAAATCAACAAGATAGATAAACCCTTAGCCAGACTCACTAGAAGGCACAGGGACAGTATCTCAATTAACAAAATCAGAAATGAAAAAGGAGACATAACAATGGAACCTGAGGAAATCCAAAACATCATCAGATCCTACTATAAAAGGCTATACTCAACAAAGCTAGAAAACCTGGAGAAAATGGACAATTTCCTAGACAGATACCAGGTACCAAAGTTAAGCCAGGATCAGATTAACGATCTAAACAGTCCCATTTCCCCTAAAGAAATAGAAGCAGTCATCAATAGTCTCCCAACCAAAAAAAGTCCAGGACCAGATGGGTTTAGTGCAGAGTTCTACCAGACCTTCAAAGAAGACCTAATTCCACCTCTCCTCAAACTATTCCACAAAATAGAGACAGAAGGTACTCTACCCAATTCATTCTATGAAGCCACAATTACTCTGATACCTAAACCACACAAAGATCCAACAAAGAAAGAGAACTTCAGACCAATTTCCCTTATGAATATCGATGCAAAAATACGCAATAAAATCCTCGCAAACCGCATCCAAGAACACATCAAAATGATCATCCATCATGACTAAGTAGGCTTCATCCCAGGAATGCAGGGATGGTTTAATATATGGAAATCCATCAACGGAATCCACTATATAAACAAACTCAAAGACAAAACGACATGATCATCTCATTAGATGCTGAGAAAGCATTTGACAAAATCCAACACCCTTTCATGATAAAAGCCTTGGAAAGATCAGGAATTCAAGGCCCATACCTAAACATAATAAAAGCAATATACAGAAAACCAGTAGCCAACATCAAACTGAATGGAGAGAAGCTGGAAGCAATCCCATTAAAATCAGGGACTAGACAAGGCTGCCCACTTTCTCCCTACCTATTCAATATAGTACTTGAAGTCCTAGCCAGAGCAATTGGACAACAAAAGGAGATCAGGGGGATACAAATTGGAAAGGAAGAAGTTAAAATATCACTGTTTGCAGATGATATGATAGTATATATTCGGGACCCCAAAAATTCCACCAGAGAAGAACTAAACCTGATAAACAGCTTCAGTGCAGTAGCTAGATATAGAATTAACTCAAACAAATCAATGGCCTTTTTCTACACAAAGGATAAAAGGGCTGAGAAAGAAATTAGGGAAACAACACCCTTCACAATAGTCACAAACACTATAAAATACCTTGGTATGACTCTAAGGAAGTGAAAGATCTATATGACAAGAACTTCAAGTCTCTGAAGAAAGAAATTGAAGACGATCTCAGAAGATGGAAAGATCTCCCATGCTCATGGATTGGCAGGATTAATATAGTCAAAATGGCTATCCTGCTGAAAGCAATCTACAGATTCAACGCAATCCCCATCAAAATTCCAACTCAATTCTTCACTGAGATAGAAAGGGCAATTTGCAAATTCACCTGGAATAATAAAAAACCTAGGATAGCAAAAACTATTCTCAACAATAAAAGAACCTCTGGGGGAATCACCATGCCTGACATTAAGCTGTACTACAGAGCAATTGTGATTAAAAAAAAAAAAACTGCATGGTACTGGTACAGCAACAGACAGATAGATCAATGGAATAGAATTGAAGACCCAGAAATGAATCCACACACCTATGTTCACTTGATCTTTGACAAGGGAGCTAAAACCATCCAGTGGAAAAAGGACAGCATTTTCAACAAATGGTGCTGGCACAACTGGCTGTTATCATGTAGAAGAATGCAAATTGATCCATTCTTATCTCCTTGTACAAAGCTTAAGTCTAAGTGGATCAAAGACCTCCACATAAAACCAGAGACACTGAAATTTATAGAAGAGAAAGTGGGGAAAACCCTCGAAGATATGGGCACAGGGGAAAAATTCCTAAACAGAACAGCAATGGCCTGTGTTGTAAGATCAAAAAGTGATAAAATATATAAATTTTTATATTATAAAATTGCAAAGCTTCTGTAAGGCAAAAGACACAGTCAGCAAGACAAAAAGGCCACCAACAGATTGGGAAAGAATTTTTACCAATCCTACATCTGATAGGGGACTAATATCCAACATCTAAAAAGAACTAAAGAAGCTGGACTCCGGAAAAACGAATAACCCCATCAAAAAAATGAGGTACAGAGCTAAACAAAGAATTCTCAACTGAAGAATTCCAAATGGCTGAGAAACATCTGAAAAACTGTTCAACATCCTTAATCATCAGGGAAATGCAAATCAAAACAACACTGAGATTCCACCTCACACCAATCAGAATGGCTAAGATCAAAAATTCAGTTGACAGCATATGCTGGCGAGGATGTGGAGAAAGAGGAACACTCCTCCATTGCTGGTGGGATTGCAAGCTTGTACAACCACTCTGCAAGTCTGTCTGGTGTTTTCTCAGGAAATTGGACATAGTACTACTGGAGGATCCAGTAATACCTCTCCTGGGCATATACCCAGAAGATGTTTCAACTGGTAAAAAGGACACATGCTCCATTATGTTCATAGCAACCTTACTTATAATAGCCAGAAGCTGGAAAGAACCCAGATGTCCCTCAACAGAGGAATGGATACAGAAAATGTGGTACATTTACACAATGGAGTACTATTCTGCTATTTTAAAAAATGAATTATGGACTTCTTGGGCAAATGGATGTATCTGGAGGATATAATCCTTAGTGAGGTAACCCAATCACAAAAGAAGTCATTGGATATGCGCTCACTGATAAATGGATATTAGCCCAGAAACTTAGAATACCCAAGATACAATTTGCAAAACACAAGAAAATCAAGAAGGAAGACTAGCGCATGGATACATCATTCCTCCTTTGAATAGGAAACAAAATACCCATGAAAGGAGTTACAGAGACAAAGTTTAGAGCTAAGATGAAAGGATGGACCATACAAAGACTACCCCACCGGGGGATCCATTCCATAATCAATCACTAAACTGAGACACTATTGCATAGGACAGCAAGTGTTTATTGAAGGGACCCTGATATAGCTGTCTCGTACAGAAGTGGATGCTCACAGTCATCTATAAGATGGAGCACGGGGCCCACAATGGAGAAGCTAGAGATAGAACCCCAGGAGCTGAAGGGGTCTGCAACCCTAGAAGAGGAACAACAATATGAACTAACCAGAACCCCCAGAACTCGTGTCTCTAGCTCCATATGTAGCAGAAGATGGCCTAGTCGGCCATCATTGGGAGGAGAGAGGCCCCTTGGTATTGCAATCTTTATATGCTCCAATAGAGGGGAACGCCAGGGCCAAGAAGTGGGAGTGGGTGGGCAGAGGAGCAGGGCAGTGGGAGGGGGGAGGGAACTTTCAGGATAGCATTTGAAATGTAAATTAAGAAAATATATAATAAAAAATTGAAAAAAAGGATTAGTGTTGTAAATAAAGTTTTTTCTTTGACCTTCATAATTATGTCTCATACATTTTGATACTCTGTTTCCCTTTTTCTTTTTTTACTGTTATATAGTTTCATTATTTCTTTACATCTATATTACTTGTGAATGTGTAATTTTGAAGTTTCTGGATTTGGAGATCTCCTGTTGTCTCTCGCTGAGGACTTCTATTTCGATTTTGTTGTATTAGCAGAAGATATCCTGTGGGGCTGGAGATGCAACTTGGTGGACCCAGTGTTTGCTCACTTGGCTGGCACAAAGCTCTGGGTTTCACCTCCAGCATCCCATATGCCAGGTGTGGTGCACGCCTGTCATGCCAGCACCTAAGGTAGTGGGAGGAGAACCAGGAGTTCAAGATCAAACAAACATGTCCTGCGAGACATCTTTTCTTTGGCATTTGTCACACACTCTGTTCTGTCTTGTTGAATAGTCCAGTGGTGCCTGAAAAAGAGAACATCTGGATGCTACTGGGGAGTGGCAATCAGAGACATTGGCTGGTGCAGGCCGTCACATCCTAGCTACCTGCTTCCATTGCTGATGTGCCGATCCATGTCCCCATGTGTCTCACAGCTGTCCTGTTCCCTTTTCAGCTCTTGCCTCCTGCAGAGGCTGTGAAAGTGACACAAAGAATCAGGGTTTCCTCCCACTGATCCTTGAAACACTTCTTATTTCTCTTTCCCTATAGAAATAGTTTCTCTGATGCCTACCTTACCAGAAATAAATATAACAAACACTCTTTGTTGTTGTTTTGTTTTGACACTGGATTTCATTATGTAGCTAGGGCTGGCCTGGAACTCACTATATAAACCAGGCAGGCACTCATAGAGATCAGTCTGCTTCTGAATGCTGGGATTAAAGGGACATACCACCATACTTGGCTCCTTTGTTTGTTTGTTTGTTTGTTTGTTTGTTTTTTAAGATTTTTATAAATTTATCTCTATCGTGTGTGTGTGTGTGTGTGTGTGTGTGTGTGTGTGTGTGTGTGTGTGTGTGTGTTGGCCAAAGAGGCCATCAGATCTTCTGGATCTAGAATTGCAGGTGGCTGTGAACCACCATGTGAGTGATGGGAATTGAACCCTGGTCCTCTGCAAAAGCAACCAGTGTTCCTAAGCAGTGAGCCACCTCCCCAACCCCTTCTGCCTGCTCTAATCTCCACTTCACTCTTCATCTTGCCCAGGCATGTATTTAATCTCTACTTCTTCTGTCTGTTTTTATTCAGTGAATTCCCCTTTGCCTTTCTCTCATTTCTCCTACTAAGATTCTGCATTTACCAAGCTTCTGCATTTACTTTTGTTTTGGAAGTTTCTCATCCACTCTTAAATCCAGACTTTAGGGCAGGTATTTAAAATCCTTGCTGGTGGTTCTGACAATGGTTTCCTCTTGATGTCACCACCAGGGAACTGGTTTTTCTCCTCTGCCTCTCATTTGGGGAATGGTCATCATGTGACAGTGGTTTCCATTTTGACCTCATTTGCCTAAGATGTCAGCATGCCCTGCTTGACTGTGGGTACAACGGCTGTTTAACTTCCATAACTTTTGGGTGATGTTTTGATTTTTCTGGGTTTGCCTGATTGAATAAAAGTGATTATTCCTCCAGACCATAGGAGACAGGTATGGGTTCAGTGTTATATGTGTGTGACAGGCATGCTTTAGACGGATCAGAATGAGTGGTTCTCAATCTTCCTAATGTTGTGATCCTTTAATACAGCTCCCCAATCATAAAGTTATTTCATTGTGACTTCATAATTACAATTTTGTTACATTCATGAATTGTAATGTAAATATCTGATATATAAGATATATGATATGTGACCCCTGTGAAAGGGTTGTTTGAGCACTCAGAGGAGTGTCAACCCATGGTTTGAAAAACCACTGATCTGGATACAGTGGGGATACCCTTATCAATGGAGATAGCTTGTCCAGTGTTGCTGGGCAGAAGTCTCCATCCCTTGAAGGCAAAGGGTGTTCCAAGATTAGGCTTCTCCCCAGGTCCCTAACCAATGTCCACACCTTTATACCTTGTTGATGATCACTGATGTATCAAATGACCCCAGATTTTAGTAAATTAGAGTAATACGGTTTTCTTTTACACCCTTGAAAATAGGGATTCTAAAAATGGTTCCACTAGCTAAAAGCAGTGGCTGGCGCTCTTCCTAGGGATCTCTCCCCTTACCTAGTGTCCCCCTTATATCCCCAAGGCCAACAGTAGATGGCTGGTCTGTACCTCTCCGATCTATCCTCACCCTCTATGCTGCCTTCTTTCACAAAGAGTACACATGATAACACTGAACCCATCTCATCTTTAGTCAGCACTAATAACTTAATTATTTTTCCCATATGGCCCAGCTGCTCACAATTCTGAGGCATAATCATACATGCTGTATTGACAAACAGAATAACACCAATCAACTAGTCTATAATGAAGCAGATTTTTGTATGACTTCTGGTTCAGGAGCCTGGAAATTCAAGATGAAGAGACCATCAGCAGAGGAAGGCGTTCTTGTGAGATGTTGTCATCACAGAAGGGATCCAATGGGCTAGAAACAGAAAAGAGGGAGCCAAACTCCCTTTCATAATTAAACCTTTTCTGGATAGCATCATTAATTGATTTTTATTTTATAGGTCATATCACTCCTTACCTAATCAATTTCTTCCAAATATATTCCCACTGGATGTTAATCTTCAGAAAATTACTTTTGGGCAAATCCACTCAAACCAGAGATGAGGGTGAATATTTGGACATCTATAGCAGTGTGGGGGCATTATTCTTCCTTCCTCGCACACCCTTAAGATCTCCAGCTACCTCCTTCCCTGTGGTAGCCTAGCAGCTCACTGAGTGACATGTGTTCTTGACAGTTAATGATATACAAAGATTGAAGCAACTCGCCATATCCCGTCACCAGTATCAAGCTCAAAATAGCAACAGCCACCTGTGGGAAGAAAAATACAAATAAACTTTATAGTGTCTCTAAGCTATAAATCTCCAATTTAATCAAAACATTATTTAGACTCTTTCTTTATACCAATGTGCTTTACGTGTGCAAGTCACTGGGCTTTGTTATGACTCTTTGCACAGATTTATATTGTCCTTTAATCATCTTCATCCTCCCCACTATCTTCAATTTCCACCTGGTCATCCACCTTGCTGCTACCCTTCCTCTTCGTAAATACCTCCTTTTATTTAAAGTCCCTTATTATAATCCAAATTTCACAATTATCTTTCTGAGTCTGGCTTGTTTCACTTAATATACTGTATTTTACAGTTCCATCCATTTTTTTTTCTGAGAACAAAACCCTTCACTCTTACACATAGATGAGAAATACATTAATATAATCTTTCTCATTTTTAAGCCATTCATCCAGTGGGCAACAGCTAGAGTTACTCCACGGCTTGTCTATTGCACACAGTGAGGCAATCAACATGGATGATACGGATACGCAGGGGTCTTGGTTAGTTTTTATTGTCAACTTGACTCAACCTGGGAAAAAGGGACCTCAGATGAAGAACTAGATTCCTGCCTGAGTTCTTGCCCCAACTTCCCTCAGTTACAGACTGGTACCTGAAAGTGTAGAGTAAGATCAACTCTTTCCTCCTCACATTGGTGGCTATGGTGAGAATATTCTTCTTTTATTTACTGCCTATTTGTTCTTCATTTTTTTGAAAGCTGTGTCTGTTTATTGTTCTTAGATGATATCACATGTTTTCTCTCATGGGCTCTCTCTGTGTGTCTGTCTCTATGTCTCTGTCTATCTGTCTGTCTGTCTTTGTCTCTGTCTCTGTCTTTGCCCCCGTCACTGTCTCTCTGTCTCTCTGTCTCTGTCTCTCTCTCTATCTCTCTCTCTATCTCTCAGTGTGTGTGTGTGTGTGTGTGTGTGTGTGTGTGTGTGTGTGTGTGTATTCTCCAGGCTTAAAAAGAAATCCCCAAGGCTGTAAATCTCAGCAGGTGCCTCGAGAAGGAAAATGAGGGGAAGAAAAATAATGTCATGTCATTTGAGTTAAATACACACTGAGGTCAGCCACACAGTGGACCAACAGTCACATAATGGCAGGGGAGTCATATAAAAGCAGAGAATGTGAAACTCAAAGCAGACATAGAACAAAGAAAAAGAAAAAGTTACATTCATAAAAGTGGCCAGACTTACAGGGGGATAGATAGATAGATAGATAGATAGATAGATAGATAGATAGATAGATAGATAGATATAACGTTAAAGTAGAAGGGAATGATTTGGGAAGAGAAAGAGGATGGACAGAGTGTGGTGGGGACAGGGGAGGGGACTGAAAAGGATTTTTTTGGAAGATCTGAAGATCTACATGGCTTGAACAATTAAAGTGCCCTCTAATTTGTAAGTAAATTCCATACTTAACTGTATCAAGTATTCTGTCTACCCATATTTCAAAAATAAAATTACCTCATCTATCTCATCCTGTTTTACTGCATTTGATCTAATAAATTCCTTGTAACCAGAAATGCTGGTAAATTTTAAAGACATCTAAAATATGACTGGTCGATACCGGGTTTGTCATAAGTTTATCCCGACTTTGGAAGCAGGCCCAGGAGCTAATTTTTCCTCGCTCTTTGCATTCTTAGGTATTAAGTACTAACGGTAACTAAAGTTATGTTCCATAAATTAGGACAGTTTAAGGTCGAAACAAACTTATTTTTTTACCGGGAGGAGATTAACACCCAAAACTATTTCGATTAAAACCACACGATAGGTCACCCGACGGAGCTTCTCCGACCGTTGTAAAGACTTGCCGAATTTCTATTGGTTCCCTTTCTTGGGAGCTGGGAAAATAACCACCAAGGGTGTTGGTGACTCAGAAACCCGAGACTTTCTCAGAAGGGAAAAAAAAAAAATGCAGGAGCAAGCTACTTGGGCAGAATGTGACTCAGGTCATCAGACCATTTGAGTATGGATTTTATTTTGGGTCTCTAGGATGCTATATGAGAAGCTAAAGCCTAGATGCTGGAAGTTTCTGAGTGTAACTAGGGAAGGAACCGGTCTGAGAGGGGGTCTGTGATGTAAGCGCAGCTAGGGTGATGTCACAGAGCACTGGCCAGACGTTGCGCATCTATTCCACTTGGGGGCGCTAGACTCCCTTGAAGGTGGGTTCACTATCTTCGCAGCGGAGCGTGAAAGCCAGTTCAGCTCCTGAACCCCACAATAGTTCAACAGGATTTGGTGCCTGGCCGGTTTCAGAAGACATAATCTTGACGACTAGAACACATTTTCTTCGGGTAAATACATTTATGAAGTAACTGGGACCCCCGTAGCCCCAGAAAGCTAAAAGGTTTCCCTAGTACAGTGAGTAACCGTACGTTCTTATGTCTCCCATGTTTGGGAGCTAGGGGGATGTTCTAGGCTACTTAATCTCCTGAGTTTATTATCCTTGCTAACAATATCTAATTCACAATTCCACTAAAATGCCAAAGCTCCTCTTTGTCCGTGTGCATTTTAGAAGATATTAGGTCTAAATGGCTGATATTGTCCGGACAAATGAGTCTTGTTGAGGTCGGAGATGCAATGGCTTCACGGAATAAACCTGGGGCTAGGTCAGAAGACACATTAAGGAAGGCCAGTTGGTGTGCTATGTTCCTGGGCAGATATTTGTGAATGTAGCCACCTACCTAGCTCAGAGCTTGAAGGTAGAAGAGAAGTGTGGCCACCATGCTGGCTTCTGGCTCACTTTTTTTTTTCTGTTCTGCTTGCTCAGGGGAGGGGGGAGGGCAGGCATGCCAACTCCCACACTGACCTAGCCATTCAAGGAGAGGCTACTCAGCAGAGGCAAACTACCTCAGAGCTGAAGAAATGTGTCTCTGAGTATGTTATTCAGAGCTGTAGTATGTTATTCAGAGCTGTAGTATGTTATTCAGAGCTGTAGTA
>LR749495.1:5528561-5583175 GCA_902729485.2 Mus minutoides | reverse complement strand
GTTATTCAGAGCTGTGGTATGTTATTCAGAGCTGTGGTATGTTATTCAGAGCTGTAGTATGTTATTCAGAGCTGTAGAGAATCACTTGTTAATTTCCCTATGAACTTTTTGTTTTTGTTTTTGATTTTTGAGACAAGGTTCTCTGTGTGTAGCTTTGGCTGTCTGGAAACTCACTCTGTAGACCAGTCTGGCCTTGATCTCACAAAGGTCTGCCTCCCTCTGTCTCTTGAGTGCTGGGATTAAAGGAGTGCATCACCACCATCCAGCCCTCCTATTAACTTCTTAATATGACAATTAGATTAGAAGCTCAAACCTGTTTAGCATAGCCTTCTTCATCTGCTCTGAAGTTCTCTTAGAGAAAAGCTTTGGTCCAGCATCCTCCCCCACCCGCCCCCATTGCTCTTGCAGGGACTCATATATATGACAGAGGCAACAGTGTTGTATTTGGTTTAAACAGGCAAGATCTTCAAACCCAGTCAGTGGGCACATATAACACCTGAACACAGAATGATAGCCACAAGACAGTGAACCAGGAGTGCTGTGGCCTAGCACACCAAATCTACAGCCGTGAAGAAGACAATGCCTCTGAAGAGGCTGAGCACGTCATCCCGCCAGAAGCAGAGGAGGAGGAAGCCTTCTTCCCTGGCTCTGAGGAACATTGTCGGCTGCAGGATTTCTCATGAATGGAAGGATGGTAATGCGCCTGTCACCAATTGGAAGGCCATCATTCTAGATCAACTGCCAACAAACCCATCTCTCTATCTGGTGAAATATGACGGAATTGACTGCGTCTACGCACTGGAGCTCCTCACCGATGAGAGGATTTTAAATTTTAAGGTCTTGCCTCACAAAGTCATGTTTCCTCAGGTGGGAGACGACAACCTTGCCAGCTTCATGGTTGGCAGAGCTGTAGAACACAGATTTGAGGGCAAAGATGGCTCTAAGGAAAGCTGGAGGGGGGTGGTGCTAGCCCAGGTGCCGATCATGAAGGGCTGGTTTTACATCACTTACGAGAAGGATCCGGTCCTCTACGTCTACAAGCTCCTGGATGACTACATAGAAGGCAACCTCCGCATCATCCTTCCAGAGACTCTTCAGGCAGAGGTGAGGTCAGGCGCTGACAGCGACATCTTGATAGGTGAATTCGTGCAGTACACCAGAGGTGACAGGTCCAAAAGGATCGGCCGGGTTATTTACCAAGTTCTAGTCAACCCTATTGTGTACCTTATCAAGTTTGATGGTGATGTCCATATCTATGTCCATAATCTGGTGAAAAGATCCGTTAAGGTGAAATTCACAAACCTCAAGGACGTAGGTGGATAACTTATGGAAAATAAATAAATAAATGTTTTCAAGTGTGTTGGATACCTAAGAGTCTTTGACAACCCCAGTATCTTTGCCAGTGGAATTTGTTTTGCTCTAAAATTTAAAGCGTGTGATGTGATGTGCTGTGTGTGAACACTTTGGTGGAAGAGATGGGCTATGGTGGAAAGAACATCAAAGAAAAATGAAAGCGTCAACTCAGGCTATGAACAGTAAGTACGTCTAATGTCACATAGGCGAATATGAACAGGACTTAGTTACTGTGGTCTGCAGGGAGAGCAAGGAACTGGAGATGGGACTTGGAGAAGCAGGGATGGAAGAAAAAGATGGATGTTTAGGAAGCTGGGGAAAGGAACCAGACATAGGTGGACTCTCTGGGGTGAAGTCTGAGGGAGAAACATAATGGCCTTGGAACACAAGGGGAAACCCCAATAAACTGAACCAAATAGACTCGGAAATCAGAGAAAAATCAGGTTTCATTTGACTAATGAAACTTGTCTCTCTTTGGAAGATTTAATTTTTTTGACTTATGTGGGTGGGGTAGGGCATGTGCTGGTGAGTACAGGTGACCACAGAGACAAGAGTGGCCAGGTTCCCTGGTGCTGGTGTTAAAGGTGGTTGTGAGCCATTGGACGTGAATGCAAGGAATCAAAGCCAGATCTTCTTCGAGAGCAAAAGTGTTCTTGGCCACTGAGTCATCTCTCTAGGCCCCTAAAGTCATCTTTTAAATAAATCCAATATTCATATGCAGAAATCTCTGGTCCTACTTCCATTCTTTCTAGTCTAACTACCACTAGACCCTTTTCTGATTTCCTGTGTTTTTTCCACATCTCCTGTGGCTCCCTGATTACTTAAGGTTCTACCTCAAGAGTTTTTTACTTCGTCCTCTGGGTCCTTCTTGTTCTTCCAGGACCTTTCTCAACTTGAACCCGGTATAGGTGTAACCGAAGGAAGGTTTCTTAACAGATAACCAGCCCATCATTACCAAAGGTGGTTGTGAGGTGGGGGCTTTCCAGAAGGACATTTTTACCAGGCTAACTCAGACTAGTGAATCCAAGACTAAGTTTATATCTGTGAGACTCCCGAAAGCATCGTAAAAACCATTATTTTGCATGATCAGTTTAAAAAGTAATTTAAAACAGAAAATGAGTATGCTGTGAGCTACTTTCAGGTGTTAAACAGATCCTGCGTAACTTCCCTGAGCACTCTTTGCCTCTGCTGCATCCTGTGGTCTTTTTGAGGTCTCTGCTGGATGCCCCAGATGACCACCAAAAAGCTCCCACACTGGCCTCTTCCACCTGGCTCTCCTCCAACGCTTATGGGTCCCTTCAGCCTATTTATCCCCAGGAAGTTCCCATCTTTTACTCATGTGTGACCTTATTCTCAGAAAACACTGAAGGTGTCTCCAATGCAGATGTGCTGAGCTCTTTCCTATGCCAGTTGTCATGGCTTTCAAATGCTATGAGGTTCCCAACCATGTAGCTCTCTCCTCCTGAAAAGCCCCTATGCTCCATGGGGGTCTCCCTGGGCCACATCTATACTCCAAGAGTGTCTTTTGGAAGCAGCCTTGTCATGGACCCATTCATTGCTGTTCCTTCTCTCTAGAATAAATTTCTGTGCTGCAGGACTTGGAAAATACTTTCTATCATTGATTAATTTTGTTATCTAGGAGAGTTTCTGTACTGGCTGGTGGTCTTAGGGTTTCATTGCTGTGAAAAGACACCATGACCAAGGCCACTCATAAGGGACAACATTTCCTTAGGGCTGGCTTACAGATTTGGTCCACTATCATCA
The DNA here is from genome assembly GCA_902729485.2 of Mus minutoides. NCBI lineage: Eukaryota > Metazoa > Chordata > Mammalia > Rodentia > Muridae > Mus > Mus minutoides. The sequence continues at coordinate 5,580,058 of LR749495.1, read as the reverse complement.
AGGCAGGAAGCATGGCAGTGTCTAGGCAGACACGGTGCTGGAGAGGAAGCTGAGAGTTATGCATCTTTATCCAATTGTAGCCAAGAGAAACTATCTCTTCTGCAGGCAGCCAGGAAGAGGGTCTCTTCCACACTGAGTGGAGCTTCAAAGCCCACCCACAGTGATATGCTTCCTCCAACAAGGTTACACCTACTCCAACAAGACCACACCTCCTCATAGGCCAACTATATTCAAAACACCACACTGGTTTTGTAGCAACTTGACACGAGCTAGAGTCATCAAAGAGGAGGGAGCCTCAGTTGAGAAAAAGCCTCCATAAGATCCAACTCTTAGACATTTTCTTAATTGTTGGAGGACCATTGTGGGTGGTGCCATCCATGGTCTGGTAATCATGGGTGCTTTAAGAAAGCAGGCTAAGCAAGACTTGAGGAGCAAGACAGTAAGCATCACCAGTCCATAGCCTCTGCATCAGCTCCTGCCTCCAGGATCCTGTCTTGTTTCAGTTCCTGTCCCAGCTTCCTTTGGTGGTGAACAGCAATGTGGAAGTGTAAGCTGAATAAGGCCTTTGCTCTGAAATTTGCTCTTTGGTCATGGTGTTTCCTTACAACAATAGAAAACCTAAGTAAAACAGTTTCTTATAGCAACAAGATGTCTAGTAGAGCTACTCTCACTTATCCCATATCCACAAATAGAAACGTGTAGATGCTTCGTTTTGATTTAAAGGTAAGATGTGTTCATGTACCTACCTATGATGTGATTGAAGTCCCAGCACAGTAATGTTTATCTTACTCCATAACCCACAGAAACATTACTCACCACTAGCTCCTCTCTTCTATCTCTGCATAGACCCACTTCCCTGCATGGAAGAAGTGAAGGGTAACTACTGTCACCAGGATGAATACTCAATGACAAAAAATGAATACGTCCTATATTCTCCCAACCCCCACATTCTAGTGTGTGCTACACTTACTGGGAGACACATCAGTCTGCCACTGGGCATTTAACAGGTCATAGTAGACAACAGGACCAAAAGGTAGCAACCTACTTCACCTCCTATCAACAGGAGGCATAGCCCTTTCTCAAAGTCTGTGACCCTATCTGTAGGCTTAAATTTTTCAAAGCCTACTTTATTTAGGGTTCTTAAACACTTCAATCTCCCTTCTAGCCCACCAGCCAGAGGTAGCAGAGAAAGAAGGTTAATAGGCAAAGAGAGTTGTGGACCTATTAAGAAGTAATTCTTTGGGGCAACTCCAATCGTTGTCAGGATATCAACAGTTCAGTCCAATAGCAAACACGAAATATGAATCAGTAGCAGGGGCTCGATCTGGCAGAAAGCAAAGAGCTCCAACGAGTCAGCAGAAGCAGCAAGAAGCAGCCAGAATAGCATGAGAAGTTCTTTTGTGCATTTCTCAATATGGAATGAAGAAGACCAGCAAAGACCATCAAAGCATTGCACAGCTAGAGAAGACTAGCAAAGCCTTGCAAGGCGGAGCAATGCAAGAGTGTCCTCTCACTGTCTGTGGGGTTACATTTATATTCTCTCTAAACATCCCATTCCTCCTCCAGTGTTAGCTCCAGCAAAATATCTCATGCCTTCTCATGTGCCTGCTTCAGCAAAACACCCTCTCACGAGACAGCTTCCAGAAAAACATCACGTGACAGAACTGAGTTTCCAAAGAAACCAGAAATTTCTACTTTGTCTATTCCTATCTCACACTAGACCATGACATCATAAAATATATAAAGTGAGTCTTGTACGGATTCTATGCCTCAGCTCCATCAGCCACTGGAGTTTCTGCAAAGGCACTTTGTGAAACGACCTTTTCCATGAGCACAACCTGTGGTTATCCCAATATACATTGAGAGTCACTCTCTCCATCTTTGTTCTCAGCCAATTAACTGTCCAACTTCCAGCCAACTCAGCTATGACCAGAAAACCCTCATCAAGAAGTCCAATGAGTTTGACTTGATTTCTTTTTCTCCTGAGGGAACAGAGTGTTCTCCCTTTGTGGTTATATTGGTGTCTGATTCACCTGTAATAAAACCCACTACTATTAAGAGCAACATCACAGGAGCTATGACAAATACCAACTCACAAGACAAGCATCACAGTTGGCCAAGCCCTTTTCAGCAGCTTTATTGAAGTATAATTTACATACTAAAAAATCCATTTATTTTTAAGTGTGTAATTTAATGATTTTAAAGCAAATTTACAGCTTCCTTCCTTTTTACTCTCGTTTTCCACTAATTCATATGATATTGAAGTCTATTAAAATACAACAGAAGTGAATTCAGTGGAAGGACCAGAATGGGAAGCAGCAAAGTTCTTGCTTCACTAAGACAACAGATACACAGGCAGAACCTTCCAGGTACAACCACTTGGGAACGCTGGGTCTGCTCTTAGCATGCAGCTTCTAGACAAAAAGCTTTAAGGATTAAGCCACGGTTCCTTCCTCCTACATCAAGTCCGGACCTGACCGGTCAGCATCACTAATGGTCACGTTCATGTCAATCATTTTCATCACTGTTACAAGATGCCTGGCGACTTCAATGAAAGACAGGTCCATGGTCACATGACCATGAAAGGGGCATGAAGGGAAGCATCAACACGAGAAGGGACCAAAACAACCAACAACCTCCAAGACGTGTTCCAAATGACCAAGTTCCTTAAGTTTCTCACCCCTTCCATACGCACCCATCAATAGATTAACTCATTGATTAAAGCCAGGGTCCAATCACTTTTCAGAGCCCTTCCTTTGAACGTTGTACTGTGGACCAAAGCTTTCAACAAAGACCCATTACAAACCCAAATCACCACAGCATCCTTTATGTGAAACACAGAATTAGGAGCCATCTATCTCTTCAAGGATATCTCTGTCTAGCAGTCCTAAAAGGACAATCTCCAGGCCAACAACATCAGCACCCCTAGGAGCTTTTAGAAATATGAGTTCAAGAAAAAGAAAAAAAACAAGGCAAGTTCAGTTGCCCCCCCCCAATCCATGCATCTTAAACCCATAGGGTGGGGTCAGAAGACTGGGTCAGAGGTCTAAACTTCACCTATACTAGAACCAGCTGGGAAGATTTCTAGTCATCTCCTGTTTCTTTCTGGTATGTAGTCATACCAGGTCTATGTTAAAGCATGTTGTTTGGGGTGAGATACTGACAGCAGTCAATTGCAAAAACCCACTATGTGTTGGTTTGAATGTAGAATGGGACATCTATAATATAGACATACATGTACATATAGGCATACTCACAGAAAGAGGCAAGAAGAGGAGGAGTTGAGTCTTAGGAACCCTCAAGTAAGAGGGAGTAGAAATCTCGTAAGGCACAGAGGTCAGTGCGGACCAGATTCAAGCAGTGTCTTCTATACATGACAGGACCACTACACTCAATAACTCATAGCCACTGTGTGTGTCTGCACAAAATCAAGCCAGTCAGCATTACATCACGGAGTGGGAGGACCTCACTATCCCTCATCCCTTGTTGAGGAGGTATGGGAGTTGATGGGAGAGGGAGGGTCAGTTTTCTTCAAAGGTATGGCTGGTGGTAGGTTGGTCATGCTCCAGTGATAGCCCCATGTCTGAGTGTTTATGCGCAACATAAATGACTTGAGTGGGTTATTATAGAGGGGAGAAAAGGAGACGTGAAGTTGGAAGGAGGAGTTAGGTGGGGATGGGTCTGGGCCTGTGAGGAGTTAGGAAGAGAAGTGGGGAGTGAGTTCCATCAAAATATATTGTATGGAGTTCTCAAGAAATTAATAAAAGTGCTTCTTAAAATACCACATCTGTACTGAACATATACAGACCATTTTTCTTGTCATCTCCTAAATAACAACTCCTTGTATAGCAGTTTCATTGCATTAAGTCCAAAAGTAATCCAAAGATTATTTAAAATATAGGAGGGCCTGGAGAGATAGCGCAGGGGTAAAAGCCAAGTGTGTGGTTGGTCAGTCACACATGCACCTATAACACCAGTGCTTAGGATGGGGAGGGGTAGAGACAAGATGACTGTGGCTTTCTGACAGCCAGCCTCACTCCAAGCTCAACAAGAGACCCTGTCACAAGGGAATGAAGCAGAGAATGAAGGAGCAGAACACACTATATCCTTTCCCAGTCTCTGAACTTACATGTACAGGTCTATATGCACACACACATAAATGTGATTCAAGTATACAAGAGGTTACTTTGCATAGATTATATGCAAATGCAATGTCATTTTAGCCAAGAGACCTGAGGACTTATATATCATGAGGGGTCCTGGAGCCAACTCCCAAGAAATAGAGGATGGGTATATCTTCTTACTGTGCAAACAAAACCTTAGTTGAGTGTGTGTGACAGTGATTCCACACATCTCTTCTCCTCTAGGTTCCTGTTTATAGCAGAGAATGATCTGGAAATAATGAAAATATTAAAAGGAAAGACCTTTTCAGGATTTTAGGCTTGTGTTAAAATCATATTCATCACATTTTATTAAATGGAAAGGAAATCTTCAGCTCCCAGCAACAATAAACTCAATCATGTTGTCTTCTGTTTTATCTCATTATGAATAGCAATTAATTGCACATCAATAGTTCCCATGCTTTGAACTAAATCAGAATGAAGGGATATGTTTCCGTACAGATAAGTAATGCCAATGTGGATAATCAATTAGAAAGGGGGGAGGTAGGACACCTTTGGCTTATGTGAGAGTGATGGCTGATTAGAAACTTGTTATGCAAATAACCCTAACCTCTGAGAAACAAAATGTAACGATAAAAAATATACTACCAAGTGGGATGGACACTCATTACTTGATTTCTTTTTCTTTTTACATACTTTAGTAGTTTGAATAAGTGTGGCCCACAGAGGCCCAAATATTTGAATGTATTTGGTTTCCAGTTGGTAGACTGTTTAGAAAGAATTAGGAGTTGTGTTTTTATTAAAGGAGATGTGTCACTGGGCCTTAAAATTTCAAAAGCCCATCAGGCTCGCTCTATCTCTCTCTTTCTCCCTCCCCCCCCCCACTCTATCATTCTGTCTGTTATCTGGAGAGCAGGATGTGAGTTCTCAGCTACTGCTCCAGTCATGTCTGCCTGCCTGTTGCCATGGTGTCTACCATGATGTCCCCCCTGAAACTGTAAGACCCTAATTAAATGTTTCCTCTTATAAGTTGGTTTGATCATGATGTTTCTCACAGCAGTAGAACAGTAACCAAGACATACATCTTCCTGTTTATTTTTCTAATAGTTCTGTATTTACTTTATTAAAGTTGCCTTTTGTCCATTGAGCAGTTTTATGAATAAGCTTAAAGGGACTGAACAAATAGTGCCAATAGGAGTGGCACTGTTAGGAGGTGTGGCCTTGTTAGAGGAGGTGTGGCCTTGGAGGAGGTGTGGCCTTGTTGGAGGATCTGTGGCCTTGTTGGAGGGGGTGTGGCCTTGTTGGAGGAAATGTATCACTGTGGGGGCGGGTTTTGAGGTCTCCTATGCTTAAGCTGTCCCCAGTGTGACACACAGTCTTCATCTGCTACCTGTGGATCAAGATATAAAACTCTCAGCTCCTTCTCTAGCACTGTGTCTGTCTGCAAGCTACCATGTTTCCAGCCATGACAATAATGGACTAAACCTCTGAAACTGTAAGTAACAAAGTTTTCAAGAGTTACCATGATCCTGGTGCCTCTTTGTGGCAATAAAACCTAAACTTACAAACTTACAAACATTCACAAACACATTTTGATGGTTTGAATATGCTTGGTTCAGGGAGTGGCACTACTTGGAGGTAGTAGCCTTGGAGTAGGTCTGGACTTATTGAAGGAAATGTATCACTGTGGGTGTGGGCTTTAAGGCACTCTTCTTAGCTGCCTGGAAGCCAGTCTTCTCCTAGCAGCCTTCAGATGAAGATGTAGAACACTAAGCTCCTCCTGCACCACGCCTGCCTGGATGCTGCCATGTTCCTGCCTTGATGATAACAGACTGAACCTCTGAACTTATAAGACAGCCCCAATTAAATGTTGTCCTTATAAGACTTGCATTGGTCATGGTGTCTGTTTACAGCAGTAAAACCCTAACTAACACACACATGTACATATACACCTAGACATACACACAGTCACAGAAACAGACACAGACACACACACACACACACACACACACACACACACACACACACACACACATCCCTCCTGCAATTTCATGGGTCCATCTGATACATGTGTTTGTGGAACATGACTCTTCCTGCCGCTTGTTCTAGGAAGTATGTGGACGACATCTGCAGACTCACTTCATTCCTCTTCAACTTTAGAAATCTCAATTTATAGAGAGGGAGATGATGGGAACTTGTTTTAGATAGCTCTGTCTGTGGGTAGCTTGCACCTCAAGTCACAAAGGGCAAATAAGTATAACAAGATATAGAAAAATGCACATCCAAATGCCCCTGGCAAGCTCATATCCATTCCCCTTAATGAATGTTAACTTTGGAAATTAGAATTCACGAGGAGATGAGACTTTTGAAAAATCCTTATTCTCAGACAGGCTTGGTATTTTTATTTCCCTGAAAAGGAACACCAATAGAAAAAGACAGAAGCTAGATTGCTTTTGTCCACAAGTTGAATCAGAAGCATTTGATAATGGGCATAGAGGGATTCACCCCATGTCTACAAAATAAATAAATAAAGTAATGTGGGAGGAGGCACAAGGATACATCTGGAGAACAGTCAGTCCCTTATTAATATTAAAAAAATTCCTGAAGTCAAGAAATAACATCCAACAACAACAACAACAAAAAGCTATATTTTCATTAGGCAGAACTGTTTTTAAAATAGCCTTTCTTCCTTTTAGCCATGGAAAGAGGGGGCTTGGACCAGCAGGGTCACTTTATAGATAACTAAAGTCATTCCAATCAAAAATTTAAGAATAAATTTTTTTAAATTGGATTTTTAAAAAATGGATTTGGATAAAATTAGAAATTTTAGCTGTCAAAGGGGGAAAATGTGTCCCAGAGAGAGAGAGAGAGAGAGAGAGAGAGAGAGAGAGAGAGAGAGAGAGAAGAGTGTCAGAACTCATACTTGATTCTTTCAATAAATATCATCCTGATAACTCAGGTGTCTGTTGGTATCAGGATTAAAATGCAAGTTGGACTTCTCATCCTAGAGAGATTTTAATGTGTGTGAATAGCTGCCAGTGGAAAGAATGGTCCTCGGATTTTTCAAAAGGCAAGAAAAAGCCACCAAGGAGTTGCTGCATTTTGTTGCAAAAGCCTTAGTTCTTGTCTGCAGGGACCAGGAACCTCCAGGGAAGGGTCTGAGACCTCCTAGGAGGTAACCTCCACCAACTTCTGAGACCACGCCCACAGAAGGAAGCTGCATTTCTCAGAAAAAAAAGAATTTGGGGAGCTGAAAATATCGATCAAATCGCTGTAATAGAACAACGGCAGCTGGTTTACAGAGCGAGGCAGCTGTCAGCGACTCAGCCAAGAACTAAGAGGATTTGAAAAGATAATAACACAGTTCATAGAAGCCACTATGGGGTCTGCAAATTTAATCTCATGTACTTTGGGCAGAGAAAACAATCAAAACGAGGGATCCCTCTGCTCATCCCAATGGAACTCTGGCCACCCTGGGGATGTCCCATGTCAAGGGCTCAACGTAGATGCTGGAAGCCTGTGAGAAACCGGAACTAGATAATGTAAGCTCTGTGAGCCCAACTACGTGACACCGGAAGTGGCTCAAGTCCTCACCTTGATTGGAAGAGAAAAGAAAGAAAGAAAGAAAGAAATCACACTGCACCAGAAGTAATCCTTGTCAGGGTCTGTGTGAGATCGGAAGTGAGTGGTGCCATGAACCGGTTAGCACTACCTACAAGTATCAGGTGAGCACGTGGGATGTTACCAACACAAATGAGGAGATGATTTTTAAATTTAAGCACAATTTCTATTTACTAACTAGTAGTAATTTTAAGTGTCCAATGACCAAATTTAACACAAGCCTCCAGATTATGTGGTTTCTCAGGCAGAACACCATACAGGAAGTGAGTTTGAAACTCCGGAGACTCCCACCATAAGACAGCAAGGCATGGAGGTGGGGTGGGGTAAAAGGAACTAGAGGAAATCTGTAAAACAGAGAAAGGAGAATTCAAAAGACTTATACAAAAAAAGGCAAGCAACAGGGAATGCCTCAGGAGACCATCCTTGTTTTCAGAGTTTGTCACGGCAAAATCGCCAATGACCAGTAGTCCCTGAGGACAGTCTCTGAATGGGGGAGGAGTGGGAAGGGAGGGAGAGAGAGAGAGAGAGAGAGAGAGAGAGAGAGAGAGAGAGAGAGAGAAAGGAGGAAGAGGAGGAGAAGGAGGAGGAAGAAGGAAGAAGAAGAGGCATAGACAAAGAGACAGAGACAGTCAGAGAGACACAGACAGACAGAGAGACACAGACAGACAGAGACATGCACTGAAACATACACACAGAGACACACACAGACACACAAAAACAGAGATACACAGAGAGAGAGATACACACATGCTCACACAGCTTAATTAAGAAGTATTTACAGAAAGATAACCATTAAAAGACCTGAAAATTTAGTGCTAAATTGTGTGAGCCTTGTGGAGGAATAAGTTCCAACCGAATTTTGTAAGTTCTGCAACCATCTTAGCAGTGGGAGCATCACACATATGACTGTCACCTCTGCTTTCTCCATTTATATTTTACTGTGAATCTCCTTTCTCCCCCATTCAATGTGGCCAGCGGCTTCCATGAGGAAGGACTTTACAATGCATGGCATCTAGTGAGGCAGGGAAAACAATTTTAAAAGAGGCTCTTTGCTAGAGCAAACAGTACAAACAGCACATACTTAGTCTCCAAAGGCAGGGCTCAAAGGACACAGAGGCTCCTCTGGTAGGCACACTGATCCTAAGCTTGGCCCCACAGCGTCACTGGGAAACAATTGACAATTCTCCCTCAGTCCATGAAGCTATGGGGCATTCCCATCTCTTGAGACCAGAGGAAGATGCATTTGGAAGATTCTCTCTCTAAAAATGAAGATTGTGCTGAAACTCTTATGAAACGTGAGAACAATTTTAAATCAGGAAGAAACCTCCCCCACATACACACACATAGTAAAAAATAAATGTAGGCAAAATTGACAGCCATCTATGTGATACAACACACACACACACACACACACACACACACACGGGAGGAGTAGACCTAAAGGATACATTTCCAGGCACAGATATCTGCTGGGAGAGGTTGAATCTCTGTTGACAAACCTCAGCCGAGGACCCCATCCAGAAGCTCAAGGCACTAGTTTATCTCTAGGAACAAACCTGTATCTATCTCATGGAACCTTTATGGAAAAGAAAAATAGTTCAGCCTAGAATGAGTTCAACAGAAACCCTTTAAAGACTATTGGAGACTTTTGGAGCCAAGCCTGGTAGACAATTACAGCATAGAAAGTGACCCATGAGTGAAGTTTGCATAATACCACTGAACTTTGTGAAACATTTCTCACTCTCCTAAAAAATCATGAAAGTAAGAGGGAACAAACGCAGCCAGGGGAGTACACTTCAGTTTCCATAAAAAGTGCACTTCTCAGCCAAACACCCACATGGCTAGTCTGCAGCTCACCAATCCTAGTCATGAAGGTGTTGACAGATAGTAGACACCCTTCATGGTAAAGCCACCATCTCTGGTTCCTGCCTTCTGGAGGCTCCAGGGTCATCCCACCCTTAATTCGCCACCGTACTGTTGACATCTGTATTAGTTAGGGTTCTCTAGAGTCACAGAACTTAAGGAGTAAAGGAATTTATTGATGACTTACAGTCTGCAGTCCAATTCCCAACAATGGTTCAGTAGTAGCTGTGAATGGAAGTCCAAGGATCTAGCAGTTACTCAGTCCCACACGGTGAACAGGCGAAAGAGTGAGAGAGAGTCTCCCTTCTTCCAGTGTCCTTATATAGTCTCCAGCAGAAGGTGTAACCCAGATTAAAGGTGTGTGCTATCACACCTTTAATCCCAGATAACCTTGAGCTCGGAGAACTCTCTGTCTTAATCTTCTGGAATCTATAGCCGGTATGCTATCAAGACCTCCATACCAAGATCCAGATCAGAGACTTCTATATCCAAGTCTCCAGGTTAGGGTCACTGGTGAGCCTTCCAAATCTGGATTGTAGCTCATTCCAAATATAGTCAAGTTGACAACCAGGAATAGCCACTACACTCCACCCCTTGTCAACTTGACACAAAAATATCTCATGTTCACATNGAGCTCGGAGAACTCTCTGTCTTAATCTTCTGGAATCCATAGCCGGTATGCTATCAAGACCTCCATACCAAGATCCAGATCAGAGACTTCTATATCCAAGTCTCCAGGTTAGGGTCACTGGTGAGCCTTCCAAATCTGGATTGTAGCTCATTCCAAATATAGTCAAGTTGACAACCAGGAATAGCCACTACAACATCTTACCTTTATCTTTGAATTAGGGATTTTTTTAGTCCTTTAGGTTTCTCTCTCTCTCTCTCTCTCTCTCTCTCTCTCTCTCTCTCTCTCTCTCACACACACACACACACACAAACACACACACACAGAGAGAGAGAGAGAGGGAGAGAGAGAGAGAGAGATGTACACTTTCAATACTTATTTTTATGTCAAGGTGTCAAAACTCCTGACACAATCAATGTACAGGAAGAGAGGTTTAGGGCACACAGTCACCGGGGACAGACTGTCGTGACAGGAGCAGCATGGCAGGCATCAGTGTGTTGATCTGTGGCATTGAGAGCCTACATGGGGCCTTCTCACGTTTGGGTGGATTAAGTGGCCAAGAGTTAGGTCAGAATCAGCCAGCTCCCTTCTTCCCACCCCAGTTACCTACTTCTGCTAGGGCACAGTCCCAAAGGTACCACAGCCTTCCTAGACAGTTCCACCAGTTTAAGACAACTGAGCCTGTGGGGAAATTTCACACTCAAACCTTAATGACACTGAGCCAGGCAAGTGCAAAATACTTTTTGAAAATAGTTTAATTTCAATTCCATATAAAGGACAGAGAGAACTCCTCTGGAATGAATTGATTTAGTCAGTCGTTAGCTTGCAAAGTGCACCCCAAATGATACATAGTGTAGAAAATGCACAATTTTCTATGTAGCAAGTAAGGGCTGAAAACAACACACTAATGGAGATAAAATGCAAAGAACTGGGATATATAGTAACAATTTCAACTGTCAGCGTGAAAGACTCTTTTATTTATATATGTGAGCTGTCCTTGTTATTTCCCTACTGGGTTGATTTTACCAGAAAAAAAAAGTACCTATCCTATCGACCACAGTGTCATTCGTCACGGTGTTAGGGGCTCCAATCTAGGGATTAATCATCAGGGTTTGACAACAAAATCCATCGGCTCAATACACCAGGCTTTAGCAGGGAAAGTGAGTTACAAGTATGTAATGCCCTTTGGTGTCTTCCCCGTGAATCCATTGTATGAGTGCCCTGTTGTTGGATGGTGGTGGTGGTGGTGGTGGTGGTTTTTAAATCTGAAATGTTGAATGCAAAAGAAAGTGGCAGGAGCCGGATAGGCCTTTGCATCCTCACTTTCTCCTTCTCATCTCTCTAATTCTCCCAATCCCAGCTTTCATTCAAATATATAGAAACAGTGTGAAATCAAGATGAGTTCATCATCTCTAATTTGTGCTTGCATGTGGACTGTAATCGTCTTGTAAGCAGTAAAAACCAGGCTAAGACACTGCCTGTCTTAGATAGGGTTTCATTAATGTGAAGAGACACCATTACCAAGGCAACCCTTATAAAGGAAACATTTAATTGAGGTTGTCTTACAGTTTCAGGGGTTCAGTCCATTATTATCATGGTGGAAAGCATGGCAGCTTCCAGGTAGACATGGTGCTGGAGAAGGAACTAAGTGTTCTATATCTTAATCTGAAGGCAACCAGGAGGAGACTTGTAGCCACAGGCAGCTAGGAAGAGCATCTCTTTTCCTCACTGGGCAGAGTTTGAGCACTAGGAGCCCTCAAAGCCCACCTACAGAATGATGCACTTCCTCTAACAAGGCCACACCTCCTAATAGTGCCACTTCCCATGGACCAAGGATATTCAAATCACCACACTGCATCAAAGGAAAATGGCAGAGAGACATAAAGGAAGATACTGCATGATTGCCTTCCTATAGTCACAGGTGCTACATACCTGTACACATTCTCTCTCTCACACACACACACACATATACATGCCTATCACGTGTGCACATGCACATACATTTATCTATTTACTTTGTTTTAAATTTTTTGCTCAAGAACTTCGTACATACACATACTGTGTTTGAGCAAATCCATCCCCATCCTCTCCCCCTTGAATTCCTCCCCTTGTCTCCCTCATCGCTTCCCCCCCCCCTTAATTTCATGTGTATTTTTATAAAAACCACTGAGTCCATTTAGTGCTGACTACATGTGTGGGGATAGAGACAAACATCCACTGGAGCGTGGGCAGCCTGTCAGGAGCCAAATCCATGAAGAAAACTGGCCCTCTCCCCTGCAGCCATTGATTGCCAATAACTCCTCAGTTTGGGGTGGGACTTTCTGAGTCTTCCCCCATCTATTCTGGGATTTGTCTGTGCATATTTTGTTGATGATATCCTAGCCACTGTGAGACACACACACACACACCCCAAATTTTAAATCCAGAGAATGGTTTTAAAAGGATACACAACATCCTAAATTTAATTCATTGGTGTCGAAACATTTGAATTCCATACCAGATCATAATACTATCTATATAAAATTAAATTATTCAAATGAATATTTTAAAATTCAGTGGATCTTTATCTGTTAAATAGCAGAGTGAACAAAGTCAGTTAGTGCCAAACCTCCCTATGGCTGCAGTAGAAAAAAGTGTAAATCAGTGTTCAACGCCATGAATCCATAAGGGTAAGGGGACCGTCAGAGATTGAGGATGTGTAGGATAGGGTGTGGAAGCTCAGTAGACCAAAAACAGGTGTACCATTAGCAAAGAGCATGGAAAATCGGCCACTCATGCCTTCACAACCTTCACAGACTAGGGAAAACCCAGGGGTAGGTACCCCCAAAGTGGGAGTAAGAAAACTTTAATATATTACAGGACTCTTGACTACTAAATACAGTGTGGGCTGGAATCTACAGTGTGAAAGAGTTTAATAGTGGCAGTATCCATTTTTCTCCTGGCTGTGACAAAATTGTTTCATTTAGGGGCTGGAGAGATGGCTCAGCTGTTCAGAACCCTTTGCACCCTCACATCTGACTCTGGCTCTGGGAGATCTGACTTCTCCTTCTGGCCTTTGCAGGTATTACAGCCACATGGCATACACAAAAAGAACCATGAACAAAAATAAAAACAAAAATTTTAAATGAGTCATTTAGTTGATATTAGTGCCCCAAGGTTTGTAGAGAGAATCTCTTATAAGCATCACCTGCCAATAAAATAAAGTCTATGACCAATGAGCTGAGGCAGAAAATAAGAGGTGAGACACTGACAGGAAGAGAGGATTCTGGAAAATAGTAAGAGAATAAAAGGAGATTCAGGGAGAGATGCTGGGGCAGATGCTAAGGGAGATGTTGAGGAGATGCTAAGGAAGACGATGAAAGAGAGGTGATTAACCATGTAGAAGACATAGAATAGTTTGGATGGGTTAAATAAGTTAGTCCGGGAATGAGCCAAAGCTTGTGGCCTAGGCATTTGTTTTTCTTTTTTTTCTTTTTTTTCTTTTTTTTTTTTTTTGAGACAGGGTTTCTCTGTGTAGCCCTGGCTATCCTGGAACTCACTTTGTAGACCAGGCTGGCCTCAAACTCAGAAATCCGCCTGCCTCTGCCTCCCGAGTGCTAGGATTAAAGGCGTGCGCCACCACGCCCGGCTCGGCATTTGTTAATAAATAGTCTCAGAGTCGTCATTCTGGGAGCAGAAGCAGAGAAGGAAAAACGGATTTTTTTTTTACAAAGGTTAATTTCTCCTAATTATTTTCATACAATTATGTAAGATGCTAATATATGGAAATCATGTGTAGGGTATACAGGAAATTGCAACTATCCTAGAGAATTCTAAAATAAATGTGTTTTTTAATTCAAAGTCGGTAGAGGTATTTTTTCCATTTCCATTTTTCAAGTTTCTGTATCTTCTAAAATATATGTGTTTATTATATCTACAGTAGAAAATGTCCTTGTGATGTAAGGAGACGTTACTCAGCTCTACTAAACTGCTTTCTGGGAGTCAGTTAGCCTTAGGGACTGAGTTATGATGACTTAAGATGGGCCCCAGAATGCTTGTGGAATCACAAATGATGAGCATGAGCTTGTGGTCATATTCACCCCAAAAAGTGACTACACACACACACACACACACACACACACACACACACACACATCAATTAGCAACAGTACCTCAGCTACAGCTGTGGCTTCGAGATCCTGGAGCAGGTGGCATTGGATTTATGTCTCTTCATGCTTTGGCATGAACAGATAGACAGACTCCTAACTCTCCCTCTGGTCCCCCTCTTCCTCCACAGTGAGCTCTAACACAGTTTGTTATTTCTGATTTTAGCCACCATCTTATCTGGACTTCCCTCTTCCAGAACTTCCTTTTTTCAGTGTGTGTGTGTGTGTGTGTGTGTGTGTGTGTGTGTGTGTGTGTGTGTAAGAGAGACTATGTGTGTGTTCACGTGTGAGAGAGAGAGCGGTGTATATGAATGTTTTTCCTTTACATGTGCGTGCACACACATGTGGAAGCCCAAGGTGGATTCAGGAAATGGCCCTAATGTCTTGTCTATCTTGTTCACTGAGGCAGGGTGTCTCAGAGGCAAAGCTCCTTGGTATGGGTTGTCTTTCTAGACAGCTTGCTCTGGGTATCCTGCCTCTGCCTTCCGGGGTGGAATTACAGGATAGTCTTCTCATCCACGTGGAGTTTATGTAAGTTTTGGGGGGAAGCAAGTGCTTACCTGCTAGGCTTTCTCTCTAACCCCTTCCAGAACTTTCTGTCACAACTGTCACCTTTTCTTTTGAGATGTATCAAGTGTGCTTGACAAATGGAAGCTGTATACATTTGAGATATGAGGCGTGGTGTTCTGATCAAATTATACATTGGACAGACATTTCTAAGATCAAGCCCACCCATCACCTCATTCTATCTCTCTGTGTCTCTGTCCCTCCTCCGCCCCCCCCCCCGTCTCTGTCTCTGTTTCTCTGAGACCTACTCCCTTGGCATATTCCACATACACAAAACCCCAATAACAATCACCGTCAGTTTCAGTGTTCCCAGGCTCTGGTGTGTGTTCATTTTGTAACTGAACGATGTTGTACATTCTGGCCAGTCTATTCCTCAAATAGAAAACTAAGCCTACCAGCCACCCAGTTAAAAACGCTCAAATGGATCCTGAGGGTAAGTTGGAAAGTCCCTCTGCAGATAGATGGATGCTATTCCAGAAAGACCAAAAGTCGTGACACCCCATCCTGAGTCTGGGAAATCATCGGTTTAGCTTCTGCAGTTTGTAAACTGACAGAAAACAGGGTTTACGAGACAATGAGAATATAAACCTTCAGGTTTCCTACTTGGAGTCATATAGTCATAAATCTGCTGAACTCCAGGTTTCATAGGGGTGTGGTTGGGGGATTCGTGTGTGCATATGAGTGGACTGCCTGTTCCCAAGTGTGAGGGCACACATGTATGCATATGTGCAGAGATGAGTAGAATGTCCAGTCTCTTCCTCACCACTCTCTGTCTCTCAGTGAATCACAACCCACCATTTTGACTAGTCTGACTGGCCAGTATGCTCTTGGCAATCCCCCCCCCCCCCCCGTCTCCACCCTACAATGTCGCAGACTTGAATAGCCATGCCTGGCTTTTTACAAAGGTACAGAGAGGATTTGAACACACCACTGAGCCATCTTCCCAGCCTCCGGGAAGATGTTTACACCCAGAACAGAGTGGCTCTTTTATCAGGAGAACTTTTTCAATGGTGGACATGTTCTGATTGCAGCCTCTGAGATACAGAGGAGTCTAGCTGCATCTTCAAGTCCCGGACTTTGCTACACTGTGAACTGAAGCTGGTGTCCCTCCCTGGAGGGATGGAAAAAGGGTAAGAAGGATGGAGAAAAGAGAGGGAGGCAAGGATGTGGGAAATAGTGGGAAATCACATTAGAAGTTCTAAATTAGCAGCAAACCTAAATAGTAGATGGGGAGAAATTGATGGTGTTAACACACACACACACATACACAGGTCTCCTGTATTTCAGGTGTCATTCCCCACTAAATAAAATGGTCTATTAGGCTTATCTGTCCCTCTCACGAGTAGCCTATAATTAAATAACCACCTTTTAAAATCCTGCTAGTCTGAAAGAAAGCCATTTGAGCATTTTCCTTAGCTGATGAATTACACGGACCAGTGGTCCTTGATAAACAGGCCTCTTCTAAAGCGATACATGAGAAAAACCACTTCTAAAACAATTGATGTAGGATTAGATTCTGTTTCCAGACTCACTCGGTAGACTCTGTTCCCCAAAAGGAAGCAGAGCCCAACAACTAGGACCAGCCACAGCCTTCGCCACAAGACTTCATCTTCCCGAGGATGAAAGATCCAGTAGGGCCACTTCAGGGAATCTGTTAGACTTAGCTTTTCCCAGAACAAAACGATGTTGCTGCCTGTGCTGAGACACTTAAGCCAAAGGGGTGAGGACTAAACAGCTCTCTTTGGCAGCCATCTCTCCTAAGGATGTTCCCCAATAGGGCCAGAGGTTTTCTCTGCTGCTTCGGGGCCTGATCATGGCTGTAACAGCTGTGTGGGGTGCTGACTTTTCTAATAAAGTTCTTTCTAAAGAGTAGTTTGTCTTCTCGTCCTTTCCATGGAACCCACCATGCCATTTATATAACAGATGTCAGTGTATCTTTTTTAAGAGAATACAACTCAATCCAATTCTACCCTCCGGCATCCAAAACGCTTGTCATTTCCATAGCCAAATACTTCAGAGTGCTGACTCACTCCTGCATCAAAAATTCTCATCTAAATCAGTTCCCAGTGAGACGTGGGTATGATTCACTGTGGGGCAAATCTCATTGTTTATGAGTCTACAGAATCAAGAAAGAAAGATGCATGCAGTGGTTGGCATTAACTATAACCTTTGATCAGCTTAGCATCACCTGGAGAGAAAAGACAGAAAAAGAGAGAGAGAAACTTAGCACATGTCTTACTGCATTGGTCTATAGACATGCCTATGAGGAATTGATTTGCTTGTTCCCTGACTTAGGAGGGCCAAGCCCACTGTGGGCAGCACCATACCCTGGGCAGGCAGTTCTGGGCTGTATAAGAAATCTAGGTGAGCTGGATCAAGCCAACAAGCAGAGTCTCTCGATGGTGTCAGTTTCAGGACCTTGCTTGAGTTCCTGCTCTGGCTTCCCTCAGTGATCTGAAAGTCAAAATCAAATAAAACATTTTTCTCCCATACGCTACTTTCCATCTGAACATTTCATCACAGCCACAGAAAGGAAACTAGAACAGACTCCATGAGGCAGCAGGAAGGACTGATGTCTCACAGATTCACAGGAGCCTGAGCTTGCAGCTTCTGGTTCTTCCATCCTTGTAAGCCACGGTGACCTGGACAGGCTCAAGAGTAGGAATCTGGACAGGCTGCATTACCTGAGAGATGACACAGTCACTTCTGTCCTTATTCCATGTACAAGAAATGTGCTAATGACCCAGTGGCTTATAAAGTTTAGCAGTGGGAATGGAAAGAAAGGAGGGACTTAATACTTCCCATGGGGTCAACAAGAAGACCAGAAGGCAGAGGAAAAGCTGGACTCTGTAGCATATTTCCTCGGTGGGCTCTCTTCCCCCACCAAACAGAAGGTTCTAAGTCAAGAAGAAAGAACAGAACCACAAGATGAAAGGAACCTTAGTAATGCCCCTGCCTCAGCTGCTCCGCACTGAGGTTGGTTGGTCTGTGGACATGTCTGTGAGGAACTGCCTTGATTGTTCACTGACTTAGGAGGGCCAAGCCCACTGTGGGCAGTACCATTCCCTGGGCATGTGGGTTCTGAGCTGTATAAGAAAGCTGTATAAGAAGACCCCTGACTTGTACAGACAATATCTGGTAGACTTTAAGATTGGGAGAGTGTCTGCTGCTCATGTGGTGGGTTTTTTTTTAATCTGACAAAAAGGGGTACGATAATGCCCACAAAGGGGCATTGAGCCTTTTACACAAAACTCAGCATCTTACTGTAGAAGAACTAGAGGAAAATTCCAGACCTCATTAAAAAGAATAATGGCCGCTTTCACCCTTCTCTGACTTCTGGTCATTAATGAATTTGAAAGTTCCTGTTATCTAATCTTCACCACAACACACTCTGATATCTATAAGACTGTTAGCACTCAAGCAGGGAGACCCACAAGACAAACGGAGGGCAGAGGTAATAGAACCAAATATCAACTGCAGGCACCAACCCAAATGCTTGCAAGAAGCCTTGTCAACCTTCAGTCAAAATAGGCATCAAGTTAGTTTCATTACCTAGCCTTTAATTGTCAAAACATTTGCATATTTAAGTCCTTTCTTGTTAAAGGGGGGAGACATTTTTTTCTTCTTCAGCAATTTACTTTAGTGTTTTTTCATTGATAAGAGGACAATCCAGTCAACATTTATTCTAACAGGTGACTTATGTATGCATAAGGCCATCTCTATTTCTCCTGTAACTGTAAACCTAGATGCGCTTTCCTTATAGGATATAGGAAAAGTTAATGAGCTTTCTACTCCACCCTTCCTTTCTAATTCAGCTGTTCTCATGATCACCCTGGCATCCACCCCTACCAGATCAGAATGATTGGCCACAATCACTTCTGCCGTTGAGAATCAGACCCTACTGGAGGCTGGAGAGATGGCTCGGCAGCTTAAAGAACTTGCTGCTCTTGCAGAGGACTCAGGTTCAATTCCCTGTTCCCACATGGTGGCTCACAAACATCTGTAACTCCAGTTCCAGGGGATTCAAGGCCCTCCCTTGGGCTGGCTTCCCTGAGCTCCAGGTATATACATGGTATATACACATGCATGCAGGTAAAACACCCCATAAAATAATATAAATAAATCTTAAAAGACAAGGAGAAAAAGGAGAAGAAAGAGAAGGAGAAGAGGAGAAGGCTACCCTATGGAAGCCACAAAAATACTGCATTTAATTTAACTTTGTAGTCAGTGAGCATGACAGTATTTGCTTTGAAGGAGATGGCAGGTTAGTGTGTGTGAGCTGTATATTATTAAGCCAGTGCTGGTATGCCAAGACAGGTTGATCCTGGGGCTTGAGAGCCAGCCTATCCAGCCTAACTGGTGAGCCTCAAGCCAGTGGGAGTCCTTGTTTCAAATTATGTGGATGGCGTTCCTGAGAATGACACCAGTCCTTCAGCCTCCACAAACATGTGTGCACAAGTGTGGGTACACACATGCATACAATATCATCCTGAGTGAGGAAACCCAATCACAAAAGAACTCACATGATTGATAGTGGATATTAGCCCCAAAACTTAGAATACCCAAGATATAATTTGCAAAACACATGAAACTTAAGAAGGAAGATCAAAGTATGGATACTTCGTTCCTCCTTAGAATGGGGAACAAAATACCCATGGAGGGAGTTACAGAGACAAAGTTTGGAGCTGAGATGGAAGGAGACTGCCCCACCCAGGGATCCATCCCATAAACAGCCACCAAACCCAGACACTATTGCATATGCCAGCAAGGTTTTGCTGACAGGACCCTGATATAGCTGTCTCTTGTGATCTTATGCCAGTGCCTGGCAAGTACAGAAGTGGATGCTCACAATCATCTACAGGATGAAACACAGGGTCCCCAATAAAGGAACTAGAGAAAGTACCCAAGGAGCTGAAGGGGTCTGCAACCTTATAGGAGGAACAACAATATGAACTAACCAGTACCCCCAGAGCTCGTGTCTCTAGCTGCATATGTAGCAGAAGATGGCCTAGTCAGCCATCATTGGAAGGAGAGGCCCTTGGTCTTGTGAAGATCATATTCCCCAGTACAGGGGAATATCAGGGCCAGGAGGCGGGAATGGGTGAGCTGTGGAGTAGGGTAGGGGGAAGGTATAGGGGACTTTCAGGATAGCATTTGGAATGTAAATGAAGAAAATAATAAAAAATGAAATGTGGAAATTCAATAAAGAAACCTCCTTCCCAGCTGGTGGGGTGGAGAGAGGATTGCTTCTCCAAGAATAGCTGTCTCTGAAGAGAAAGTAAAATGGCTCATCCAAGAGCCTTTGAAATCTATAAACTGCCAACCGAGGGCCAGATCTCCTCTCTGGTCACAATTACTTTCTTAGCCTGGCTCCTCATTGTCTGCTGGGACCCAGGTTTCCCCTTCCTCATAGCTCTGCCCAACCTTTTTTTTTTTTTTTTTTTTTTTGAGACAGGGTTTCTCTGTATAGCCCTGGCTGTCCTGGAACTCACTTTGTAGACCAGGCTGGCCTCGAACTCAGAAATCCGCCTACCTCTGCCTCCCAAGTGCTGGGATTAAAGGTGTGCGCCACCACGCCCGTTTCTGCCCAACTTTAAGCCTAAGAATCTAAAGAGCTAGCCAAGAGATGAGGGGAAGAAAAGACATGAAGGGCTGGAAAGGAAGCTGCCAGTAACCTAGCCAAATACACAGACCATCCCATCAGCACTTGGTCCACAGATGCCAGCCAGTATCACTGAGTTGGATGTCCAGTAGGCAAGGGTAGTGTTTAATAATCAAATAGGTGGCAGTCTGTACCACGGTAAGTTCAGTCAGCTGTGAGCACTGTCAGAAAGTGGAAGAAGATGGCACCTATATGCAAACTGTGAACTCCTGAGAGTGTGCACGCGTGCATGCGCACATGCTATTATTTAAGCTGGGTTTCTTTCTTTTATTTTCATATCTTATTAGTCCGGAGACTGCTTTATGATTTAATGAATCTCATCAATATCTCCTCTGTGGTGCCAGTTAGCTCTGAAGACCCCTGGTCACGCAAGGATGTGCTCACTCTGTCGAGCACATTTCAGAGAACTGGTGGTCGAGACCCTTTCTGTGAATCCCCCCAAAAGACGACCCTTCCCACACAAAAGAAACCGGGTACAACATTGTCCGAAGTGATTTGGGGTGGGCGAGCAAGCAGATAAGAGAATGTGATGTGAAAACTGAGCGCAGGCTGAACACACAAATGGGGACATTCAACCCCGCTCAAACCCCCAGATCGTTCCTGCTGGTTTAGGTTTAAAAGTGCCCTTCCACAGAGAGGTGGAAGAAATCAATGCTGAGCCTGTTGGGACACTGGAGGGAATGGAAAGCCTTTGCCTCTGCTCTCAGTAGAGGAGACAGCAGTAAAATGGGTTATGGGTGTATAGAGCTATTGGCAGAAACAGATTTAAAGAAAAGAGCTTGACTCATCGGCTTTGATTTGAAATCTTTATTATGGCAAATGGCGGTTATTAGATAAAGATGCCTCACACATCCTCTGTTCAGTCACAATGGCACTTTCAGCCCATTTCAGCTGGTTATGTGTTCATGGATTAAAAGCCTTTTAATAATATCTACTAAAAAAGTTTTTTTTTTTTCTCTCCCAGGGCAAGGTAGTAGCAAAACTCGTTGTATGGCCATTATCTGAAGCCTGGACCAGAAAGATAATGACCCTAGCTTTACAAGGCAGGTGGGAGCGATCAATTATGCCCCCACAACTGACAGTACAGCTCTCTTCCATGAGCAGCAGGAGTGCTGGAGTTAACCTGGATTTCAGGACCAGTAGACACCCACTGTGCCCACTTGGGCCTCTCCAGGAACAGAGTCTCTGTGACAACAGGCAGGGAGGGTTCTCCCAGGGTCTCTGAGGAGCAGCATGAGGAGAATTCATGGAAACCAGAGCCGGAGAGAAAAGAGGCAAGGTGTCCTTCTCTGGTTCATAGGCAAGAGGTCAGTTTCTAGCTGAGTCAACAGCCACTCCCACCACGTGCATATGAACTCTGCTGGGGTCTCTAATATATGATCATAATCACTTGCTGTCTATCATTTCCAACTGGAAGGAGAAGGCACCCAGCTCCATCTAGAGTGACACAAGAGGCAGGCCAGGCATGGTGTGGAGAACAAGACTAAGCAGCCTCAACACACACACACACACACACACACACACACACACACACACACACACACACACACATGCATTTACATGCATACACACATGTATGACACATATCCATATGCATATACACATGTACACTTGTGCACACATGCATGCACACACATAAACATATACACATGAAACACATTGATAATTTTATGAATACACATATTATCATGGGTGTATTTAGTTACACACATGTGGTATATTTGCATATATATGTATATTATATATACACAATATATAAATTGCTAGCTTTGTAGCATCTGGTTTCTGTAGTCACCCTTAAAAAAGTCAGCCATTTGGTGCCCATCCCTAAAGCTTTTCTTTGAAAACACATGGTTGAAAGTAAGCAGGTATCTAGGTCAGTAAAATATCTGCCACACATATTAGTTTGCCTCTCTGTTGCTGTGATTAAAAACACTCTGGATGTAACCCAATCACAAAAGAACACACATGATATGCACTCACTAATAAGTGGATATTAGCCCAGAAATTTAGAATACCCAAGATACAATTTGAAAAACACATGAAACTCAAGAAGAGGGAAGACCAAAGTGTGGATACTTCGTTCCTCCTTAGAATGGGGAACAAAATACCCATGGATGGAGTTACAGAGACTAAGTTTGGAGCAGAGCCTGAAGGAATGACCATCCAGAGACTTGGGGATCCACCCCATAAACAACCACCAAACCCAGACACTAGGCAGATGCCAGTAAGATTTTGCTGACAGGACCCTGATATAGCTCTCTCTTGTGAGGCTCTGCCAGTGCCTGGCAAATACAGAAGTGGATGCTCACAGTCATCAATTAGATAGAGCACAAGGTCCCTAATAAAGGAGCCAGAGAAATACCCAGGGAACTGAAGGGGACTGAAGCCCCATAGAAGGAACATCAATATAAACTAACCAGTACCCTCAGAGCTCCTTGGAATATACCACCAATCAAAGAAAACATATGATGGATCTTGTGGCTCTAGCTATATTTGTACCAGAGGATGGCCTAATCAGTCATCAATGGGTGGAGAGGCCCTTGGTCCTGTAAAGGCTCTTTGTCCCAGTATAGGGGAATGCCAGGACTAAGAATGGGAGTAGGTGGGTTGGGGAGCAGGGGGAAGGGGGAAGGGATAGGGGATTTTCAGCGGGGAAACTAGGAAAGGGGATAACATTTGAAATGTAAATAAAGAAAATAATAAAAAAGGAAAAAATAATAAAATCTAAAGATATGAAAAAGTGAATTTAAAAAACACTCTAGACAAAAACAACATGTGATAGAAAAACATTTCTTTGGCTTACACTCCCGAGTCACAGTCCAGCTTTTGAGGTCAGTCAGATGGGACGTCAAGGAGAGAATTACAAAGGAATTCTGCTCACGGCCTTTCAATATCCCATGCTTAGTTAGCTTTCTCATAAAAGCCAGACCCACTGGCCTAGGATTGATGACGCCCACAGAGGGCTGGATCCACCTTCATCAATCGTCAATCAAGACAGTCTCTCACAGACTAGGCCAAGTGACAATCTGATGAAAACAGTTCTTCAGTTGAGTTTCCCCCTCTTCCCAGGTGACTCTAAGTTAGGTCAAGTTGTCAATCAAAACTAACCAGAACACCTCATAAGCATGAAGACTTGGGTTTGATTACCAGACCCAGCTTTATTTATAATAGCCAGAAGCTGGAAAGAACCCAGATGTTCCTCAACAGAGGATTGGATACAGAAAATGTGGTACATTTACACAATGGAGTACTACTCTGCTATTAAAAACAATGAATTTATGAAATTCTTGGGCAAATGGATATATCTGGAGGATATCATCCTTTGGGAGGTAACCCAATCACAAAAGAAGTCACTAGATATGCACTCACTGATAAGCGGATATTATCACAGAATCTTAGAATACCCAAGATACAATTTGCAAAACACAAGAAAATCAAGAAGAAAGACCAGCATGTGGACACTTCATTCCTCCTTAGAATAGGGAACAAAATACCCATGGAAGGAGTTACAGAGACAAAGTTTGGAGCTAAGACAAAAGGATGGACTAACCAGAGACTACCCCACGCAGGGATCCATCCCATAATCAGTCACCAAACACAGACACTATTGCATAGGACAGCAAGAGTTTGCTGAAGGGACCCTGATATAACTGTCTCGTATGAGGCTATGCCAGTGCCTGGCAAATACAGAAGTGGATGCTCACAGTCATCTATATGATGGAATGAATACAGGGCCCCCAACGGAGAACCTAGGAAAGTACCCTAGGAGCTGAAGGGGTCTGCAACCCTAAAACACAACAACAATATGAACTAATCAGAAGCCCCCAGAGCTTGTGACTCTAGCTGCATATGTAGCAGAAGATGGCCTAGTCGGCCATTATTGGGAAGAGAGGCCCCTTGGTATTGCAAACTTTATATGCCCCAATACGGGGGAATGCCAGGGCCAGGAAGTGGGAGTGGGTGGGTAGGGGAGCAGGGCCTGGGGAGGGTATAGGGAACTTTTAGGATAGCATTTCAATGTAAATTAAGAAAATATCTAATAAAAATTAAAAAAAAAACTGAGTGGTGTAAGCTTCTAATAACCAGCTGGGGAAACAAAGACAGGATCCGCAGGACTTGCTGATCACCTGAGCTGGCCTAATTGTTAAGCTCCAGGCCAAGAAGAGACCCTGTCTCAAAAACACAGACCGTGCCTGAGGATTAGACCTGAGGTTTTTCTCTGGCTCTACCTGAATGTGGAGACACATATACACATCTGCACACATATTTGATTATATATATATATATATATATATATATATATATATATATATATATATATATATATATATATATATATATATATATACACATACCTTAAGCAGATGATAGATCTTAGATAGATAAGTAAAAGATAGATAGATAGATAGATAGATAGATAGATAGATAGATAGATGATACTATTTATTGTATTTGAATGCATCTACTACAGAACAAACTGGAAGTCCCTCTTCCCTCTCAGAACATAACCTGTGTTACAAGGGAACTCACAACTTCCCCACAGGAAACAAGCGTCTTATTCCAGCAGAGAGTTTGGAACAGATGTTTATGTTTTCCTTGTGCCTTCATGGGTCAGAACTGCATATCACAAGATAAAAACTGTGCCACTGTAATTAAGTGTTAATTTTGTTGTGGCAGAAAATAAAAGAACATCACGTTAGTTAGCAAGAAAGGCAGCTGTGACCAATGAGTGCATTTGACCCGAGCTTTGCTGAGCGCTGAAGTAGGAACTGTGGGTCCCAGGAGGCCCGAGCTCTCAGCTCAAGGCTCCCAGAGAGTGAAAAGGTCCTCTCCCCACACGAGTGACATTTTTCTTTTAACTTTCAGCAACATCAGTACTCGCTGTGTTCTCCCTGAAGCCAGTAAGGTCATTACAGTGGTGTGGGTCCCTGGAGTATTGGATCTGGCCAGTGAACCACTGTAGACATGTATTGTAGGATGGCTTCCCACCTGGTGGTATACAGACCAGGATAAGGAGCATCTTTCCTCCCCAGTGTCCTCTAGAACATTTATCCATCACCCAGCATCAGCTTTGCTCCGTTAACTTGGGAGGCAGCATCTCTTCTTTCAGTAGTTACCTAGTTCTGGTAATGTTACCATATGGTGACTTCTGTTACTTTTTAACCTACATAAATGTCTAGCAGTTTAAGTTACATGAGCTATCCCGGGTAGACCTGAACAGTGCATTCACCTCAGATATACCACCATCTACAAACAATTCCAGCCAAGTCTAGTTTATCATGGCTGTTCACAAGCGTATGAGTGGAAAGCCCACCCCAGCATGGGTGACACTGAAAACAGCTGCATTCCTGTAGCTTTCAGCCCAACTTGCAGGCAGCTTCACCCAAGAATCCTTCATCATGTTTGAACAATTGATCCACGGGGGCAATTGTTTTCTGCTTGTAGCTCTTTGGATCAGGTCCTGAGAGTTATAACCTTCTGAGATTCCTAAGCCTTGTCAGCTTCTTACACTTCCTGGATCTTTTGAGCTTCCTTCTTCCCTCCAGCAGGGAATGCTTCAATTCTGATGGACTCCCAACACAACTCATGAATAAATCCATGTTCAGAGGCCCCGCAACAACATTCATTCAGTCAATGAAACTAAAGCCAGCAGCAAAAGCTGTTCTTGCTGAGTGCTGTACTTTGGATGCCACAAGACTCCCAAGGCCTCTGTGCTAACAGAGGGGGGCTGTGAAGAATGGCCATTGCTTCTCCAGCAGCACATCCTAAGACCTAAGGTGTACAGTGTCAAACAGCCAGGATCTCTGCCCAACTCTCCTCTTCCCGGAAGAAGGAGATGTAAGAAACCCAGAGAGGAGGAAGGCTAAGCTTGTACACGGAAGCAGGGCAGCCTCGCGGTCAGCTTAGAAAGTTGCGATTTGAACAGAAGAAACTACATCTCCCAGATCCACCCCTTTCCAGAGGTTACTTCAGCATCTGCTCAAAATCGCAAACCACAAGCAAAGGGGGTCCAGAGTGATGCTACCCAAAACTGAGAGGAACAAACAAAACTGAGTAATGAATCCTGATACACAAGGGAGTATGGAGAGGGCTGGGCTCAACTCCAAGCTTCGGGCTGCTGCCTCCTCTCTTCTCCACAGAGTGGACCCACCTTTTCGTACAGAAGTCCACAAGTTCTGCCCCTTTAAGCAACTATGACAAGCTGCGGGGAGGGGTTAAGATGGACTGCCTACACCATCAGCCATCTCTCCTCTATGCTGAAATAAACAAGACTTGAAGCTTTGGGGAAGGGAAGAGAGAGAGTCCACCTAGCAGAGAACACACAAAGACCCACAGTGAATTCTCAGACACTGGTAAACAGAAGGGGAAGAAGGAGATCTACACTGAGAAGTCCTGGGTTTCGGCAGATTTACCTTTTGTCTAGCACGAAGATAGAAAGATAGTCACATATAGCTCTTGCAGGATTTTCACTGTCCAATCACATTAGAGCAGTGGAAGGCTTGTGATTGGACAGGAGAAGGAAGGCAGAGTGAGGAGTTGAGAGAGAGAGAGAGAGAGAGAGAGAGAGAGAGAGAGAGAGAGGGAGAGAGAGATCTCAAGAGGAGAGAGAAAACCAGAATGGAGGCCAATGTGGTGTTATCAAAGGGTTAGAATAATTGGGTTAAAGCTTTATCGTTGTCATTTGGCTCTGAAATTATTGAATTGGCATCTTGTAAATTGTGTTATTATTGATACATAAATCTGATTGGCTAATTAAACATTAAGAGTCTTGATTTTACAGGGTAATTAGGTGTTGAGATGGCTAAACAAGGGTGTGTGGGACATTGTGTGAAAGCAAGAGGAAATCCGGGGTCTGTCTGAGAAATGGCCCGGTGGGAGCCATGTGGCCTTGCAGGGCTAGCGAGTTGGTGCGCCAAGAGACTAAGCAAGTGAGATCACCTGGTGTGGGGGAATAGCTCTAGAGAGTTGTTGGTGACCGTGGGAGCATGGCCTGGCCCCACTGAGAGTTGATGGGTTCATTTTTTAATATTTCCCGCAACATACAGCCAGTGCCACTGTCCCAGGAGATGCTGCAGCAGCGGCTCCAGCAGCAGGCATCCCACTGAGAGTTGGCTGCTCATCATATCAAGGCTAACACCTGCATAAAGATGGGGTCTTGACTACAAATGGGCCCTGGGAAATACAGCCACTCCACCCAGAGAGCTGAAAGCTACGACAGGATCTACATGGGTCATCTCAGGGCAGGCATCTCCCCTTCTGTGTGGTCATTTCATCCCTCCCCTGGACTTTGGCCAAGTTGAGAATACCAACAGATCCAGTATGAGCACCCGAAAGTAGCTACAACACATGCCCATACATGAGGTATCGCAACAGATGCCCAACCTCTCATCGTTCTAGAAGGTATCTAAAACCTAAGTGTCACAGTAAGACTGTACACACACACACACACATACACACACACACGAGCTCCCTGCCCCTCCCCCTTGTTTCTGCAGGTTGCCACCATCCTTTGGCCTGTGGACACATCCCCCACCCCTGCCTCTGTTGTCACATAGTGGCCTTCCCTGCTTCCCGTTCTTCACATGGGCTCAGTAGTGAACAGCAATGGAGTAGAAGCCAACTCCAGTCCTAAAGGGCTCAGCTTCACTCAGTTACAATGGCTAAAACCCTGCTTCCTATCAACGGCACACACAGATACCTGGGTGTAAGATGTCGTCATTCTGAAAGAAGACAACAGGGTCTTAACCAACTCTTCATCCAGCACCAAGCCAGAACAGTATCGTCGGCTCTCAAGAGTGCTGCTAGTTAGTTGAACTGCTATTAATTGCGCTAACCATTGCCCTCACTGGCATTAAAAAAAAAATACCTGACAGAAGCAACCTGAGGAAAGAGAGGTTGCTGAGGACTCACGGTTTAAGAGATACAGGGAGAACAACGGCTGTACACCAACCTCCCGGGAGACAGAGAGCAAGCTGGAGTCAGGGGCAGGCTGTGAACCTTCACAGCCTGGCTCTGTGGCTCTATGTCTGTCAGCTAGTTCCCATGTCCAGAATGTCCCACAATCCCTTCGCAAAATGGTGCCAGCAACCAAGGTCCAACTGTTTAAACATGTGTGCCTTTTAAACAAGAATCTCTAGGAAGAAGCTGTCTGTGAACGCTGATTGGCTAGTTAGAGCTGCAGTGGTGAGGAGAGGTTGGAATGCTGCAATCCAGAGGCAATTACCTGATATCAAGCTAATTTTAGCCCCCAGAATTCTTTGCCTACCTCTTTGTCAGAACTAACATCCTATGACATAGATTTAAAAAAAAAAAAAAAAAAAACACTGTTTGGATTCTATTAACTTAGCATACCCTTAGCTACCACCAACCCAAAAGTTAAGAATGTCATCAGATAGCATCTTGCTCCCATAGAAAAGATCCCCAGCCCATCTTACCGTAACTGCCTCATTTGCATACCCACCAACATCACCAACATATTCTGCATTTACCTTAATTTATGACTTTCTTTGTTTTGGAAAACTCTGAAACTTCATGAAACTGCCTCCACATTGGAACTTGGAATATGGGGGTGACCTAAATCTGTGTTCCTGGACCATGATCATTCTACGTGGCACCAGAATAAATTATCCCTACTCCTTCAGGGTGGGAGCTGTGCTTTTGTGTTTACAGACTCTAAGGGGAATTTCACATTCAAACTACACACACACACACACACACACACACACACACACACACAAAGGAAGATACCAGAGGGAAATGGGACTGACCTGGAATTTTGAGAATCTTTGTCTCCTATGTGAAACCATGTGACCACAAGGTTCCAATTATTTAAATATGTCTTTGCCTCTGCTATATTTAATAATAAGATATTACGACGCAATGATCTTCATCATGGAAAAAAGTGGGGGGAAATGGAGGGCAGGAAGGGAAAGGAAAGAAAGGAAGTCCGGACAGTGGGCACAAAATCTCAGAGAAGGCAAATCCAGACATCAAACGCGAGACAGACAGCTCGGCAGTTGTCCCAAGTTCACACTCTCCCTCAACTCAGGAGCACAGTATCCTTCCCACTAAGACTTGCTCCATGCCCCCTCCCTGGACTAAAGACAAAGAGTCTGAAGGGCAAACCTTGGAGGCAGACTCCAGCGAGGGGGTAATGAGTCGTGCGTAGTAGTTAGTCACTAATGGGAACGCCAATAGCAGTACTGACATCGTCAAACAAGTCTGCAGAAAGACTACAGTTCTCTCACTGCAATCCAGAGAAGCCAGGAACCATACACTGTCTGAGTCACACTGCCTCCCAGAGTCCTCGAACAAATACAGAAACTCCAGGGCACACTGGGAATGATCCTCACCCAACATAAGAGCCCTCTAGGTTTAGCACTGGGCTGGGGATAAGTGTCAAAGGGACTGAAGGCTTTTCTGAAACGATAGGAATCTTGATCCCATTGGGCTTAGTTAGACATCTAAAATGGAAATAATGGGACGTTTTCCACCCACTAAGTGGCTAATGATCCCGCTAATCACCAGGTCTCCCTGGAAGCTTTTCGTTAAGGGCTGGTGTGAGCAACTCAGACAGGACTCGGGGCTTCCAAATCCACACTTCTTTAGACATTTCCTCAAACACAGACATTGATTGCAAAAAAGGGAGTTGGAGGGGAGGGAATGAGGGGCTGGATTCGAACAAATATGCATTACACGCATGTATAAAAAATTCTCAAACAATAATAAAAGAGATTTTTTAAAAATTCATTCAAAGTGGCCATTGCCTCTTTTGGTCAGTGTCATGCTCCAGGCTGGTAAGATGCCCAGCAAGTCAAGGCCCTTGCTGCCAGGCCTGAGGACCTGAGACATTTCGGTTCCCATATTGTGGGAGGAGTTAACCAATTCCCAAAACCTGTTGTCTGACCTCCACACATGTGCAATGGCACTTACACACACACACACACACACACACACACACACACATAAGTAAAATAAATAGATAGACCATTTCCTAATAAGTAAAGCATTATAAAGCTGTCACTTGCGTGAAGGGGTCTACATTATTAGCTGACCCCTGGCCCTGTTCTCTCTCACAAGCTCACCTGAGGGAGGACCATGTGGGACCCCATCACTGACCTGTGCTTAGCACCAGAGGGGATGCTGAAAGTGTATCTGTCAGGGGGATGGAGGGCAGCCTGCGCATGAGAAACGCCACACAGGTGAAAGACAGAAGGGCAACCTGGGCACCTGGGTTCACATGTGCAAAACCAAAGTTCAAATGAGTTCATGAGAAACCATGAAGTAACATACAGCTCATGTTGCCAAACATGATCTTTCCCAGAATTGAAGTTTGCATAATTCTTTTATTCCCCCAGAGGACCAGCAACCAGCTCTTGTTTTGTTTACTTCCTTTCTACTGTATTTCTAATCTGTTTAATAATAATAATAATATCCTAACTGTTGGATGAATGCACATTTTATCAAACAGGAATAAACAGGTGTCTCTCATTAAACAAGATGGCTTTAATCTTTCTCGGTACTTTTACACCCATTTTTTTTTTCAGCTTAACACTCATTGCTGCATTGTGGAAGAAAGACTTGGGGAAAACACAGCAGTTTTGGAGTTTGCCCTTGAGAAGTCCTACAGAGTCAGGCATAGGACATGCTGGCTGTTGTCTCCTTTGTTCTGAGAGGAAAGAACTCTGAGGTGACTGCAAATACCTGCTTCTTTTTACCCTACTTGTTCGGAGTCCCACTCTCCCTGCCTTAGAGAGCAACATCCTGCTCTGGAATTAAATAAACAAATACATATGTGTGCAATTGCAGATACATGGGAGGTCAGAGGTCAACCTTAGCTGGCTTCCTCAGTCACTGGCTTAGCCAGCTTCAGTTGATACATCTGGGAAGAGGGAACTGTGACTGCTTGTACTCTAATGCTGATGGGGTTCCCCAGATCAGTGAGAGAGTCTGCACCTACATTCTGGAAACCTGCCCCCAGTTCACTCTAATTGGTAAATAAAGATGGTCACAGCCAATAGTTGGGAAGGAGACAGAGACAGAGATAGAGACAGACAGAGACAGACAGAGACAGAGACGGAGATGGAGATGGAGATGGGATTTAGGGTTCCCAGGCTTGGAACCTTGAGGAAGCAGGACAGAGGAGATCTGCCATGCCTTAGGAGAGTGTAGAGAAGAGGAGATAGAGGCCACCATGAAAGGAAAATAGCGTGCAGGAGGGCAGAGCCACCATGTAAAGGGGTCAAGAGAACATGACCCAGAGGGCTGCTCCACTGGGTCAAGAGCAGCCAAGATGGAACGAAGAAATTAGTAAGTAGTAACTTGGAGTTATGGATGGGAGGTGGATTCTAACAGTGTGGAGGTTAGGCAGTTACCCAGCTATTGTGCTGCTTAAAGCAAATTTAAATATAGAGGCTGAGTGTGTCTCTCATTTGGGAGCATAAACCATGAAGGTGAGTAGCAACCCCACCCCGGGATTCATTAAAATATTTTTACTACAGGGGACCTCAGTTGAGGATTTGCCTCCATTACATTAGCCTGTGTGGCATCTTCTAGAATGATGATTGGTATGTGGAGGGCCCAGCCTGATAAAGATGGTGCCACCTCTGGGTGGGTTGTCCTGGGTTCTATAAGAAAGCAGGTTGAGCAAGCAATGAGGAGTAAACAAGTAAGCAGTTGTCCCTCCATGGCCTCTGCTTCTGTTACTGCCTTTGTGTCCCTGCCTTGAGTTCCTGCCTTGACTTCCCTCCGTGATGGACAGTGATCAAAACGCCCAAGCTGAAGTCAACCCTTTCCTCCCTGAGTTAGTTTCACACTGTATTTCACCAGAGCAAAGAGAAGCAACTAAGACAGCTCCTCCCGGCCTTGTTTTGTTTTCTTGCAACAAAGTCTCACACCCCAAACACACCAATCTGGCTGTTGAAGTTTGTTAAATAGTCATGCACAAAGAATAAGAAATTAGAGATCCTGACAGTGAGGATCAAACTGGCCCCAAGGAACTCGATGCCCCTTCAGCAGAAAGTAATCTAATGATAACAGAATGCCTTTTCCCTCTCTCCTTTTTTCTCTCCTAGCTAGTGTTAGGGGTTGAAAGGGTGGAAGAAGATGGGCAGAGAAGGGTGGGAGAAAGAAGAACCTATAAAGTGGCAAAAGAACAGCTACAGCTACTGAATGAAGGTCCATCATCAGCCACAAAGTATAGGGTGTGTGTATCTGGTAACAACAGAGACAATTTTAGGTAGCAAGCCACTTGGCTGCCAGTCTGATTCGAATGGAGTTTAGCAGCTCAGCCAAGAGCTATCTTCCCTTCCCAGTCATTTGGGAACATGCTATAATTCAAGGGTACATCCTTGTTGACTCTGTATGTCTCAGTCTTTCCTCCCTCGTTCCTCATACTCTAGTGTCTGAAGTGGAAATTTCTAGTTGTGTCATGTGATGCAGACTCGTGATGTTTTGCTGAGGCAAGCAAGATCCATGAGACACTTGATGTTTGGGGATAGAATAAGTAGAACTCAACAGACAGTGGTGGGGGGCTTGCATTGCTTGCTGTGCAACGTCTCCTTGGTCTTGATTCTTCACTGACCTTCACTTGGTTGAGAGCGGCACAGCAGAGAACTCCTGGCACTCCAGCTGGTCCTAGTCCCCCCCTGCTGGTTTGTGCCAATTTGGTGGAGGCCTGGCTGTTTCTGCTGGATTGTGCCACCACTGCTGATTTGTGTTTAGTGACACTTTTCTCAACTGGACCGTTAGTATCCTGACACTACTAAGCTGGACTGCAGGTATCCTGACAACAGAGATTGGAATCCCCCCAAAGAACTACTTCTAAACAGACCCACATCCCCTTGTCATATTTACCATCTTTTCTCCCCTTCCTTTGAACAGTGGGCTAGAAGGGGGCTCTAAGCACTGGAGAACCCTTGTTAAAGTAGGTTTTGAAAAATCTAAGCCTACAGGTATCCCCATGCAGTGAATAGGTGTCAGGTTCACTCCACTACAACTGGTGTTCTCTTGCATCTGTTTTTGCAGCTATCTTCTATTTAAAGAAAATGCTCTGGATTTTTCCGAGGAAAATCCACTACATGCATGGACACTTAATAACATGTTTTACCCATTTGTGTATATGCATGTGTGCATGTATGTGTTCATGTGTGTGACGTGCAGGCCAGAAGACCACCTCAGGGATGATGGTTCCTCAAGTTCAATTCACCTTGTTTTTGACACAGTGTCTCTCCATGGCCTGAATCTCACCAGTCAGGCCAGAATGGCTGGCAGTAAATCCCAGGAATTCTCCAGCTCTCGGTTACAAGCACACATATCCATGCTCACTTTTTTTTACATTGTTTCCAGGTTCAGATTTTGTTCCTTCACTTTCACACTGAGCTATCTCCCTCATCCCAAGCAGTGTGTTTGAAACAGGACGAATCACCTGACCAGTGTGATTCAAACACCATAAGGGTGCTGACATGTGGAGTGGGAATTCAGAGCTTTGAGTTGGGAAATTTAAAAGGGAACATTTGACAGCTTTTAAAACATTCAGGACAACCCACAGCCTATTAGGAAAAGCCGAAGACGTCTCCATTAACTCAAGACAAAAATCAACAGAAACCCAAGCTTAGGCCAGTTTAGTTCCTACAAAACACCCTAAGCTTGTTTCTTATTTAAGAGACATGAGCTCTTTTTCCTCTGATACTGTCCCTACCACTCCAGATGAAGTGAGAAATAGCTCCATACAGCTGTGGGTTTATGTGCACACAAGTGTCAGGTTGTCTCTCATCCCCACCCCACGCCAGTGTCATATTGATGCTTCTAATTGGCCAGCACTGCAATGGCTATCACCTCCGAAGATAAGCAGGCACATGCAAGGTCACAGAGCAGAATGTGACCTTCGTGACTCAATGCTCCAAGGCATGATAACAGATAGCGACATTCCTCCATCCATCTGCTTCCTGGGTTCAGGGTGTGTTCGTTCAGGTAAAGTCACCCTGACCCACCCGCTGCTGCTGGAACTGGCTATGCAAATGTGCTGTTGTTGCAGGCTCATAGAAAACTGTCTTGACTTTCTTCCTTGTGACTCTTATTTTTGGTATTTTCCAACAACGCCCTCCCCACCCCTTGAGTTGTGGTTTCTTCTTTTAAATACCCCCTTATCCAGCTACTCAGGGCCCAGGGTCCTGTGCACACCATGGGTCCCAGAGCGCTCTTGGAATAAAAGTCCTCTTGCAGTTTGCATCAAGACCATTTCTTGTGAGTGAATTGGGGTGTCGCCTCTCCTGAGTCAGAATGTGGGGAAGTCCTCAAGTTCTGGGTCTTTCAAATGCATTGATTTTCATCCTGAAATTTGGAACCATAATGATAGGAAAAGCCTTGAGTAGATGTGGCTCTATCAGAGATGGGTCTCTCTTTGAACAATAGACAAGAACTGAACTAAAACCAATATTATCTTGAAGAACAGCTACATGAGACTGGGCATCAAAACAAGTCGTGTACATGTGTGTGTTCATGTGTATGTGCACACATGCAGAGGTCAGAGGACAACCTTAGGTGTTATGTATCTGGAGCCATTCATCT
Organism: Mus minutoides; assembly: GCA_902729485.2. Classification (NCBI taxonomy): domain Eukaryota; kingdom Metazoa; phylum Chordata; class Mammalia; order Rodentia; family Muridae; genus Mus; species Mus minutoides. Next base: position 5,544,880 of record LR749495.1, on the reverse strand, counting down.
TATTTTATTAAAGTTTTAAGGCCAGGAGTGGTGGCGCACGCCTTTAATCCCAGCACTTGGGAGGCAGAGGCAGGCGGATTTCTGAGTTCGAGGCCAGCCTGGTCTACAGAGTGAGTTCCAGGACAGCCAGGGCTATACAGAGAAACCCTGTCTCAAAAAAACAAAAAACAAAACAAAACAAAAAAAAGATTCATTTACTTTGGGGAGTCACATACATGCTACAACACATGTGTATAACCCAGAAGACAAAGTTTTAGGTGTCAGTCAGTCCCCTTTTCCACCTGGGAAGTCTTAGGGATTGAACTCAGATCCTCAGGCTTGGTGGCAAGTGCCCTTGCATGCTGAGCCATCTTGCCAGTGCCTGTCTTCTTTATTGAGGTAGGATTTTCTCATCAGGGTCTGGGAATTGCTGACTGTGATGATTGTCTATGCTCAGCCCAGGGAGTGGCAATATTAGAGGGCGTGGCCCTGTTGGAGTAGGTGTGTCACTGTGGGCGTGGGCTTTGAAACCCTCATCCGAGCTGCATGGAAGCCAGTATTCTGCTAGCAGCCTTCAGATGAAGATGTAGAACTCTCAACTCCTCCTGCACCAGGCCTGTCTGGAAGCTGCCGTGCTCCTGCCTTAATGATATTGGACTGAACCTCTGAACCTGTGAGACAGCCCCAATTAAATGTTGTCCTTATAAGAGTTGCCTTGGTCATGGTGTCTGTTCACAGCAGTAAAACCCTAACTAAATATTGACTATGGCTGGCCAGTGAACTCCAGAGATCCCTAGGTCTCTGTCTTCCCAGATTCTGGGATTAGAGTGCATGCTACCACTGTAGACCTTTAAGTGGGCCCTGGAGATCCAAACTCAGGTCCTCATGCTTGCACAGCCAGCACTTTAGCAACTGATCCATGTCCTTTAGCTAACAAGTGGGCTTAAAAGGATGTAGAGGTGGATCCTGGGTGGCTGACATCAGGGAAGCTGAGCTCTGGTGCACATCACACCAGCTGGTGCAGGGTAAGGATCATGGTACAGGAGACATCAGGGCCAAGGAGACATAACTAGGGCATGCTTGGGACTTACATTGCCTGTGCTGCCTCCACATAGGAGCCTGGTGTGCCCATGCAAGCTGGAGGAGAGCCATTACGCAGATAGAGGTTGCTCTGATCTAAATGTCTGTCTCCCCTATCCTACCCCCAGGAAGATGTCACCAAAGATGACATCATTAGGAGGCAGTGCTTTGGAGGGTATGACTCTAGTCACAAAGTTGGAGTCCTCCTGAATGTTATCGATGCCCCTATATTTAAAAAAAAAAGCCCTAGAGAGCTTGCTGGGCCTTCTCAGCATAGGAGAATATAGGCAGAATGCTCCATTTACAAGGCAGGTAACAGCAAATATGCCAGGGTCCTGATCTCGGATTTGCAGCCTCATTATCAGCCATCCGGTCTCTGAGACTATAGTGACAGCAGAATGGCTGGTTACTGGGTGAGGCAGGGATTAGCCAGGAGTGGAGTGAACATACAACATGCTTCTGATTTCTAGTCAGAACAGAATGCAGAAAAATGCTTCACAGCTAAGCAATATGAATGACACGGCTTGGTTAACCTCGGGCCCAAAATTCAAAGCAAATGAGAAAGATAAATTGTATGAGAGAGTTGACAGACATGATCATTAATCTTGATTGCTAACTTGACTGGCTCTGAATTTGATTAGAATGCACGCCTCTGGGTGCTCTTGTGAGGGGTTTTCTTGATCAGGTTATTTGAATCAGGGAGATTCACCCTAAATGTGGGTGGGACCTTCTGGTGGCAACCCATAGTTAAGGACTTGGAAGAAGGAAGCTTTGATTTTTGCCTGTTTGTCTTCACTCTCACTGGCAAGGTCATCTCTCCTGTGGCTGCTGCATTCCTTTGCCAGTATTAGAACCACCTTCTTTGATATCTCATTGTAGACTGAAGACCAACACTTCCAGGAAACTCACCAGCCTTCAGCACCAGGTTTGAATTGCTGAGCCATCAGACATCATGGACTGAGCAGTCCATGTGGATCTCCCGTGCAAGATAGCCTTTGTTAGATTTTCCAGACAATGTCCTGTATGCCAATCAAATTCTCTTGTAATGTATATGGTGCTTTGAATTATTTTTTTAATGTATGTGGTTTTAATGAGACTTGAATAAGAATGGCCACTGTAGACTCATGTGTTTGAATGCTTGGCCTGTGTGGAGTGATAGTATTAGGAGGTGTGCCCTTGTGAAATAGGTGTGGCCTTGTTGGAGGAAGTGTGTCACTGTGGTGTCTGGGCTTTGAGGTTATATATGCTCAAGCTATGCTCGGTGAAATAGACAGGCCTTTTCTGCTGACTATGGATCAAGATGTAGAACTCGGCTCCTCCAGCACCAACTCTGCCTGCACACTGCCATGCTTTCTGCCATGATGATAATGGACTAGACCTCTGAAACGGTAAGCCAGTTCCAATGGAATGTTGTCCTTATAAGAGTTACCTTGATCATGGTGTCTCTTCACAGCATTGGAGACCCTAACTAAGACAGTGTGTATTCATTCTGCCAGATGGGTTTCTTTGAAGACCCCTAACTAATTCAATAGGCCTCTAGAGAAAGTAACAAGTACCCACCAGGCATCACAAATTCCAGTTTGTCTTTCTGGTGAATATGAAGTTGTTGTGGTTTTAAAAAAAAAAGAAAAGAGAAAAAATATGAATGTGTTGGGGGTTTTTTTATTGAGGGGGGAGGAGTTGTTTTTAAATAGAAACACATTAAACCTCTTCATCCCTGACTGGCTGGCAAACCCGAAGCCCACATCAGCTAAAGCAATGAAAGCATTAGGAATGTGTGTACACAAAACATAAAGTTATTCCTGTCAAATTCCGATGAGGGATAACATTGGCCGTGTGGGCAAGCATGGGGCCTCGGGCATTTAACACATACAAATCACAACACACTGTCAGCTGCCTGTCAGGCCAACAGAGACGAGGCCCTACGTGTCGTGTTGTTATTTTCCTTTATGAATTTTGTAGTCACCCTGCTCATTAATCGTGCTTATAATGTTAACTTTGGCACTTTTTCTTGGCTCATCAACGATTCCCTTAATGAACTGTCAGCTCACCCCCATCTCAATCGCAATGACTTTCGAATTAAGTTCATCCGGACTACTGGGGTTTTCAGAAATCTATGCTGGCGGGAAACACAGAAAAAAAATCTCTTTCATTATATTTGAAGAGAGACGTAGCCATTTACCTGCCACCTTCCCCCAGTGCTGACTCTGCCGAAGCTCATTGCTGAAACCTCTACCAACGTCTACCTGGGCACCATCGGATGCATGAGGTGACACAACCGTGCACTGCTCCCTCACCTGCAGCCACCTGTCCCAAACTCCTGGTGTCCTGTTGGGATCCACACTCGGCATCACCCATGCCCACAATCCAAAGCCCACATTAGATTTATTCATATTATTTAATGTGTGAATGTTTTGGCTACATGTAACTATGTGCACCGTGTGCATGCCCGGAATCTGAAGAGGCCAAAAGAGGGCATGAGATCTCCTGAAACCGGTTAACAGTTGAACGTGAGCCATCATGTGAAGGCTGGGAATAGAACCGGGGTCCTCTACAAGAGTAACAAGTGTTCTTAGTGGCTGAGTCATCTCTCTAAGACCCAGAATCCATGCACTGCCCCTGGAGATGCTTCGCTATTCTACAAAGCCGTATGGGAGATTTGATGGCAATCCTTAAGGATAGACTTCACCCTATCAATGAAGAAGACACCATGGCTGGTGATGTAGACACCAGGAGACTCTAAGAGAAAGTGCCTTAGTCCAGGAGAGTCCTATGAGGACCAAGACTGGAGGAGCACCCTGAACTGGATAGAGGATGGGGTGGGCCATTGCAGCAGATAGAGGCATGATGGTACTGAGGATATTTGAGTAATCCCGTGAACTATCCAGTTTGGGATCTTATCCAGTTAGGTTTCCATTGCTGTGAACAGACACCATGACCAAGGCAACTCTTATATAGGACAACATTTCATTGGGGCTGGCTTATAGGTTCAGAGGTTCAGTCCATTATCATCAAGGCAGGAACATGGCAGTGTGCAGGCAGACATGGTGCTGGAGAAGGAGCTGAGAGTTCTACATCTTCGTCTAAAGGAAGCCAGGAGTAGACTATCTCCCATGTGGCTAGGATGAGGATTTCAAAAACTCACCCCACAGTGACACACTTCCTCCAACAAGACCACACCACTTCCTAATAGTGCCACTTCCTGGGTCAAGCGTATTCAAACCACCACAGGGTCTCTTCACATATATGATAATTTTTTTTTTTTCGTTTTTTCGAGTCAGGGTTTCTCTGTGTAGCCCTGGCTGTCCTGGAACTCACTTTGTAGACCAGGCTGGCCTCGAACTCAGAAATCCGCCTGCCTCTGCCTCCCAAGTGCTGGGATTAAAGGCGTGCGCCACCACACCCGGCTCACATATATGATAATCACAACATTGTTTTAAAGTCTTGCTTAAAGACCCATGATGTTTGCATGAAGAACATTAGTCGGTAATGGGTGGCTCCAAAACCCCAAGAACATGAAGTCCTGAATGCTGAGGTATCTCCCTGAAGTATGAAACTGGCATGTGTGCACAGCCCTCTATGTTATCTGCAACATCATGATGCTTAGTGCGTGCAGCTCCAGTGCTGGGCTTCTTGAGTGCCGACATGTATGTGCTCTCTTGAGCCGCACACTCATAGAGTCAGGCCTGAGCCTTCTGTACCTTTGCTCATGGCTCAGAACTCTGGCCTGTATTGATGGGCAAGTGGTTTCAAGAAGAAAGATTACTGGGTGCAGCCAAAGGCATGGAGGTCTGTGATTTAAATACAGAGTTGAGGGAATCTGGCTGGTTTCTTCCCATACCATGTGAGAGACGCAGTCACGCTGCACAAGCCACTTGCACAGGGAAAAGGCACAAGAGACACTTGTTTTCTCTAGACTGGATCAGATGAGCCCTGATCAGATTTAAAAACCATATTACTGGGAAATAACTGCGTTTCAGTTCAGAGATGCACATGCTGCTGCTTCTTCTTCTTCGTCTTCTTCTTCTTCTTCTTCTTCTTCTTCTTCTTCTTCTTCTTCTTCTTCTTCTTCTTCTTCTTCTTCTTCTTCTCCTCCTCCTCCTCCTCCTCCTCCTCCTCCTCCTCCTCCTCCTCCTCCTTCTTCTTGTTTTATTGAGACAGGGTTTCTCTGTGTAGCCCTGGCTGTCCTGGAACTCACTCTGTAGACCAGGCTGGTCTCAAACGCAGAAATCCACCTGCCTCTGCCTCCCAAGTGCTGGGACTAAAGGCGTGTGCCACCACTGCCCAGCTGATGTGCATGCTTCTTAAGCACCCAGAAGGATATCAGACAGATCTAGGTGTTTGGTATCAGAAACCTCTCTTCCTGTGGAGTCCTCTCATGACCACTATGGTGACCTCATGATCACAAGTTCACCATTCTTCTTGGCCCCATAACAGACCAAGAACACACAATTTGGGAAGACGAGATGGGCAGATTTTAGACCATCTCATATGCACAGCAAAGAGCAGCACTGAGAGGACTGGAGATGTTGGCTGACCCCAGGCCTTTTCTCACAGAAACAGCTGACAACCGCCCCAAAATGTTCCAGTTATGGGTGTTTCCTGCAATAACAGAGAGTTTAAAATAGCACCCTTGCCTCCCCCTTCCTCCCCCAAGTGATGGGCGGCAGGCCCACGGGCCACCAGGCTTCCTGTAGGAGAAGCTTCTCTGCTTCCCTCAGAGCAGCTCTCCAAGAAAATAAATAGCATGTGCTCATTATTCAAATGAGGCTTAATTAATGCAGAACTCGCCCCCAAACTTTCCAAGACACCCATGGTAATGAGCTCCCAGCTCTCCTCCCCTCCAGCTTGTGATGTCAAGCTGAAGAGTTGCATGTGACAATAGGGCTGAGATGCTAAGAACCGGACTGCAGTTCGACCCTGGGGTTTCTCAGAATGCTGAACTATCTCAGCCCCAAGCCTGTGTGTCAGCCCTCCTTTCTGGGGTAAAGTTGATGGAGTTGGTGATGGAGAGGACCCAGAGAGCCTCTAGGGTTATAAAAGAGGCTCAGTCAACACAAGGGACTTTGAGGCTGTCTCTAATTTACATACCTGAACCAGCCCCAGCCCTTATTTCCAGCCAAAACATTTCATAAACGGTACAGCAAGAGATACTGAGTCACCCTGACCTTTATTCATGGGCTCACATCCTTGCTCAACCGAGAACACGCCTCCAGAGTCCCAGAGGGAGCAATGTTATACTTGGGGTTCGGGCAAGACAGGATACAAGCTCTGGAAAGTTAAGGGTGACCCTGAAATGGAGAGAAGCCTGTCCTCTAGGATCTAGCCCATGTCTCCTGACAGCTGAGCATCAGAAACATCAATGCAACTGACCCAGCCAACGCTGCCTCCAGAGATAGTGCATGTTTTCCTAACGATATCTCAGTCGAGGCTGAGAAAGGAAACACATGGGCCTGAAGAGATAGCCCGTCAGTTAAGAGCATGTTCCAAACTCGAAGGGAATCCAAGTTCTGTTCTTAGGATCCACTTAGGCAGTCCATAGCTGCCTGTAAATCCAGCTCTCAGGAATCCGATGCCCTCTTCTGACCTCCAAGAACATCTGCAAGCACCACACACACACACACACACACACACACACACACACACACACACACACACAATTGAAACTGCCCTTAGGGTCAGGAAGTACATGGCCTTGGGTTTCACACAGTTACTAATCCACTCTCATCCCTAAACCCAAGCAATGTAACTCATCTTAGAACTTTACTTATAAAAAGAAAATCCCTTAAGTGAAAGGATTGAGAGATGAGTCAGTCCTAAAAAGCAATGGCTGCTCTGGCAGAGGACCTGAATTATGTTCCCCAGCACCCACATGGCAGCTCACAACCATCTGTAACTCTAGCTCCAAGGGATCAGACACCCTCTTCTGATCTCTATGAGTACTGTATGCATAAAGCACACATATATATATGCAGGCAAAACACTCAGACATATAAAATAATAAAATAAATCTAAAAATTTTTTAAAGAAAAACAAGTAAATTCAATCACTATATTTTTACCTAATTTTTAAACTTCACTTCATCCTTTAAACCTTGCTGTAAATTATAGCTTTTGAACAATGGTGCCTGAAAAGCCACAGAATTGTGTATAAAATTCTCTCTAAATGCCCATGTTCAAATCAGAAACATTGACAGTTATTCTCTATGTAATAAGCTCACTGATCCCCCCCCCACCCCGTGGTGCAGTTAGGGGTCCAGCTTTACCTGAGTCCAGGTCTCTGAGTGGGACGGGAACTTCTCAGGCTTTGACTGCAGTGTCCAGTCTCCCAACCACGAGTCTTCTGCAGGAGGCCCACAGACGCCAGATGCTGGTGCAATAATGCAGCCTCCTGCTTTCCCCGCCTGTGAGGTAAAGGTCTCCATTCACCTGGGATTCATGAAGGCAGGCTGGACACCAGGAACAGTGGAGAAAGGCCTGCAGAGTAAGAAGGCCTCTCTGACCCTCTCCAAGGTCCTGAGAACATCCCTGGACTCCAGTCCACAAAGAAGATGAGGGTAATCTGCCATTGTCACAGCCTCCCTGGGAACAGAGAAGGTGGACAGAGGAGGCAAACACTTTCCTTTTCTCCTGGATCCCATTCCTCCTGGTTCCCACTCCTTACATATTAAACACTCAACTTGCAGATTCATCGAACAAAACACCAGGGGCTGGGAGACGGCCTGTCACATTAGGGATTCAACGATCAGAATTCAAATCCCCAGCACTGGGGCACTCTGCCTGGAGCCTCCGTCCTTCCAATGTGGGCTCTGTCAACAGGAAGGCTTCCAGCCTTCCTTGCACAGGGCAATAATGCAGCCTCACCCCCTTTCACTCTTACATTCACTTACTAATCAATAACCATGGGGCTCAGTGCAGAGGCCACCAGGTTGAAGAAAAGCATGAGAACACAGGGTGTGTGCAGATTCGGCCTGATCACATGATGCTTCTGTGGTGTCAGAGCCATGGCCTCCAGGACTATTCCTGGATCCACTCTCTCTGATTTAACACCTTAATTGGAGACGATATAACAGGAAGGTACTGGAGAAAATCAGAGTACTGCCAATTCCCCAGTAGGGAAGTGGTCCCTCCCTCCCCCCCCCCAGGCACAAACCCTTTTCACTCCTCCATCCACAACCAGGCGTGGCCATGCCTGCGGTGCGATGTCCAGCAACAGATGTCTCCTATAGCGATTGTTTTAGAGTAACCAACGCAGCCTGCTCATCAGTGCCGGATCACCTTCACTAACAAGACTGGTGGTGACACTGGAAAAGGCAGCTGGAATGGAGGCTGTGCCTAAGCTGTCCCTGCCAGCTTCAACATACTTCAAAGTCAGTCACTGATCTGTTTCCTCCGTGGGGAAACTGAGGAATGTCTCTAGTTTCAGACGTGGATCTCAACTCTGATATTTATGCCTCTGTTAGTGAGTGTCTGAGATGATCCAGAGTCCCTGGGGAATCTGGCTTGGGACTGGAGAGACACTTTTCATTCCAACTCACTGTGGTTACCCCAAGTTTTGACAGCTTAACCTGGTCTGCCTGTTTGCGTGATCCTGTCCTGGCCAGTCTGCTGGTCAACAGAGGAGCGGCACCTCTTTCTCTGCATTCGGCAAGGTCCACTCTCACCTGCCCTCCTCCCCTGGCTTCCTCCCATTTTATGTGAACACAATGAAGCCTTAAAGAATTTTAGGGCCCCCAAATGACGAAAACCATTGGGTATTTATCCATTTTGCTTGGATGGGCCCTCCTACTCTAAGCCTATCACAGCTTAAAAGACCAGATATCAAATGAACCCACACAGCCCTATCTGTATCCAGAGGCCTAAGAAAATACTCAAATTTCAGAGAATCCTGGTAATTCAGCTAACTCCACCCTCTTTCTTGCTGTTACCCAACACATGAACACACATACACACACACACACTGCCTGGCCCTCTCTTCTCCTAGACTTGTAGGTAACAACTTCTGTTTTCTACCTTCCCAGGGATCCCTGTGTCATGTTCTGTCTCACCATTGAAATGACCCTTGAGCCTTAGAAAACATGACCTACCAGAGCTCTGGCTCTAGGCATGGGGGGGTGTGCACAGTGGCCAACCTCACTGTCCCCAATGCCTACCTGCTTTGTTTCTAGGTTACATTCTTAGTTTCCTTGTACAGAGTCAGACAGTATGGTGTTTACTCCTGGCCTAGCAACCCATGCCCACAACTGCACCTCTGAAATTCGCTTTCCTTTCCTCCCAGGAAAGGAGTTATTGGTGTTTGGAAGGCTGAGGCAGGGGCAGGGGGGAATCACTGCAAGTTTGAGGCCAGCCTAGGCTATATAGTGAGACACCATCTCAAAATGGGGAGTGGGGGAAGAAAGAAAAGGGGAAAGAGCAGAAGGAAGGCAGAGAGGGAAGAAGGGATGGAGGGAAGGGGAGATGATGGGAGGGGGTTGCCTGCCTTTTCTCTTTCAGTGGGTGCTGTAAATTGTAGAGTCCCTCCCCCATCAGCATGGCTGAGGCAAAGACCAGCCATGGAGAGCCACATGTCGTATGGCATCCTTTGTCTTGGTAAACAGCACCTGAGCTAGCTTGGTGCCCTGGGGTCTGCTCCTGTGTATCTTCCTGGACCCTGGCTCCGCCCAGCTCACCGGCATACACCTGGAACATCCCACAATGCTTCAGGCTTCCCACCAACTCCAGACGCCTGCGCAGAATCGACTGGGGGCGGGGCCTTCCCCGGGCCCCCCCCCCCCCCCCCCCCAGATAACCATGCAATAAAGCAGACGCTTTGATCAGCAATGTTGACTTAGCGTGGTTATTTTCTCTCCCCACCCTAGCTCTGTTTCAGCCCCGAACCATCCTCCAGGGAACCCAGTCTGTGATGGTGGGGAGATAGACCCCATCAGTAAATATCTGTCTCTAATATTCACTAACACAGCTATAGCCTTCATAAACCCCATGAAGATTCCCAAAGTGAGGGCACACAGCCATTCACTGTATACACACACACACACACACACACACACACACACACACACACACACACGCACACACAATCTCATCTCATGCAAAGCCCCTCAGAAGAGAGAGCACGCAGCCCAGGCTCAGAGCCGCATGGTGGATGGTAGTCAGCCTGAGCATTTGGACACCGTGCCCATAGAGACTCAGAGGCAACACCTCAGAGGGCACCTGCCCACCACGCCTACTGCAGCACCATTCTCGGCAGCCAAGATGTGGAATCAGCCTGAGCATCCATCAATAAACCATCCAATAAGTAAGACCTGGCAACACATACACAGTGGAATTTTATTCGGCCATAGAAAGAATGAAATCATGTCATTTGTAGGAAAACGGATACAATAGGAGATCACTGCGTTAAGCAAAATCAGCCAGATTGATGGAGAAGCAAATACTGTATTTTAGACTCATTTGTGGGCCCTATAATTCTTTACAGAATTTTCATGGATTCTTAACAGATCCAAGAAAAAAAAACTATATCCTTGTGCCACGAAGGCAGACAAAGGCCCGGAGAAGGAAGGAGACAAAGGAGAGGGTAGCACGTGGGATGTTTAAAGGAAGTTGTCCTTATGCAGCCCAGCTCTGTGGATGTATAGATAAACCGATGAGGCTCAGGACCACAGCCTTCATCCCAAACTGCACCAAGAGCCATGTTCCCCAGGCCTGGGGTAACTTAGGTATCATTCCTTTGCAATTTAAAAACAATTGCTCAGTTAAATGTGAGCATGTGACATACACTACAGAAGCCAAGGAGATGGCTCGACAGTTAAAGCACTTTCCATGAAGCACAAAGACCAAGGTACAACCCCGCTCCAGAAACCCACAGAAATGAGGGGAGGGGTGAAAGGAGGGGGTGTGGAGGCTGCCTATAATTAAAGCATGGGAAGGCAGAGTTAGGGAATCCAGAGAGCAAAGTGGCAAGCAGAACGCGTTATATCGATGAGCTCTGGGTTTGACTGAAAGACCTTGCTGCAAAGAATCTGATGGGAAAGCAATGAAAATCTATGACATCATATCGCACATACACATATGCCTGCACAACACACATTCAAACATATTAGTACACACACACACACACACACACACACACACACACACATATATATATATATATATATATATATATATATATATATATATATATATATATATATATATATATATATCTCACAGAAAGACCAAATCAAGGGCCTTGTGCAGCTAAACGCTGGAGGCCTATTGAGAACCCACTGAGCTACAGAAGGGCCAGTGGCCTTCTCAAATTGGAGGGTCATGGCTGTGCCCAGGTCAGGGGCCGGTGCAGCTCCCACAGGTGTGGGCTCACCGAGACATCTTCCCTCTGACTGGCGCTAGATGGCGCACGTGGCCCGGAGCCCCTCCGTGCATTCTTCAATCTCCAAAGATCCAGGCAGTGGTCTCCCCACCCCTCCTCCTGCCCTAAACCCGGAAGGTGGGAACTGAGCCTGGAACAGCCTGGCAACTGTCAGGGTGAAGGGACTCTGCCTGCTCCCTCGCCCGCCACCCCAGAGCTGATAGGAGGAACTGGAGGAAGGTTTTCCTTGTGCACCCTAGAAGAGACCTCAACTCTTACCGGAAAAGTTTTTCTCCGTGCACAGTGGAAGAGAAGTCAAGTCTTAGAGATCCTGATGGTGGCTTTTGCTTTGGGAACAATGTCTGGGGGTGAGGATTTGCAGCAGCGTCTCTGAGGAGGTGTTAAGAGTCAGACATAGGGAAGGTGAATCTCTGCCCTGCCCTTTGCCGTTTGGGCTTGAACAAAGACATCTCCGAACTTCAGTTTCTTCTGGCTCTGAGATGGGATGAGTACCTCATTGTAGGCTCGGGACAAAGATCTTATACTATCCCTCGCTTGCAGGTGGCTCAGAGAGCCCCCGTAGAGACAGGAGCCCAGCTCCAGTGCGGATTTTCTGCTAAGGAAAAGAAATGCTCACTTTGCATTGATCCACATAAAGGCTTTGTGTGGCTAATCAGCCTGAACTCCGTCCTATTGTTTGTCTGCAGTTAGATCTAACTGTTGATCTAATTACCCGGGTCTAGAATTAGACTCTCACCCTGAGCCGGGAGAACTGCTCAAACAATCTACTCCTTCTAATGGAAACCCTTCTGAGATTAAGAGAGTTCTCCCTGCCGCCTCAAAGTTGCCACAAGCGAAAATGGCAGGTAGCAAAGGAAACCTTATTTTTCCCCCAAGCCCTAACTAATTACGGGATGTCATCACAGCCCGATTAGTATTTACCCAACAATGTGCTGATTCCTGATCCAGCCAAAAGCTTAACTGCCATTTAAATGGAGCACGATATTTAAATCTTAATTTCATTACCTGCTGGTAATAATCTCACAATTATAAATCCAAAGTATCACTCGGAATACATTTGCATACGTAAAAGAATCCGTCCTCATTGTTGCTCAATGGCACACATGGTTTGACTTTTAAACCAGAACTGAGTATCCTTTTATGGAGAATGAGATAACGGAATACATTCCTGCATCGAAGCCTGCTTGGTGTGGGAGAGAAACACAAGCGTACAATGAAAGGGTGGCTGGACAGGCAGAAGTGCCACGTCCGACACCTGTGAGACAAGAGCCACCTCTGTGTGGGTTAACGATGCCCACATTCTCTGCTAACAAGTCGGTCAATACAACAAAAGACACTTCAGAATTCCCAGATGGTCAACACTAATTGTCACAGAAGGGGCAGTGGAGACTCTCAGCCTCTCAGGCTGCCATGGCCTTGCTACCTATATTCTGACTGTTGTTTCTCTAGGGCAACGTTCTCCACGAGGAACAGATCCTATGCGGGCTTAACAGCACGAGTGTGTGCGCATGCGCAGAAAAGAATGATCTCCGCAGCTGAGAGTGCTGTTCACAGAGCGTCTCCAGGTTGTCCCTTCACTGGAAATATGCTAAGATCATGGCTTTTGACTGCTTCCATTCTAGCTGGTCTGAGGACTGACCCTGAGCAGAAACAGCAGGTGTGGTTCTGAGGGGAACCTGTGCTAGTTGGGATTCAGACAACGGCCAGCATTGTTCAAGTTACCATGAGTCCACTACAGAACAAATTCCTGCTTGGCTGGGAACCCCTCACCTTGATGCCCCCTGGGTGCTCCTTGGACAGTTGGCATTTTTTTTTCCTGAGCATCAGCCCTGATATCCTTAGAGCCTTGGGATTCCTCTTCTTTTTCTGGAACATTCTATTCCCCAGCCTACCCACTCCATCCTGTTCAGGTATCAGTTTATTAATGGCCCATCTTTACCTGTCTCTACACAACACTGGCTCCCTCTTTGCTACTTGGCTTTTCTCTGTGACTCTTTACCCTCTACAGCTCTTTGTTTATTCTCTCTCTCCACATTCTCCATCCTCCATGCCTGGAAAACTGACTGCCACACAGCAGTATTCAGTGAATATTGTTGATAACGCGGGCCTGTAATCCCAGCTTTTGGAATGCTAGGACAGGGAAATTATGAGTTCTAGGACAGTTTAGACTACATATGGAGACTCTGCCTCAAAAAAAATTACTGATATTTGTTGGGACAAAGGATGAATAAATGCCGACAGCAACATCATCCCCTTCATGACCATTATCATTATCACCATCACCATTTTGACCATCATCATCAATAACACGATTATCAGCACCACTACCACCATCAGCAGCAACAACAGCATCACCATCATTATCACCAACATCAACATCACCAGCAGCAGCACAATCACCATCATCATTACCCCCAACACTGCCGTTGTCATGATCCCCATCACCATTATGACCTTCATCACCACCACTACTACAATCAACAGCAGCACCATCATGACCAACACAATCACCACCACCACCACCACCATCACTATCATCGTTTCCAGATGGAAGGTGCCAACTGTAGTACAAATTTGTAAACAAGCCTATATTAAAGACACACAATCCACATATTTTATTTACAGGCCATAGCCTAGATTAGACAAATCTAAAGCCAAACTAACTTATTTCCCAGCTATAGGTCCCTTTACTTTCTGTTTCTCCTGGCTATGCATTTCTGGTCCATGGCAGCTTCTTCCTCCTCTGTCTCCCTCTCCTCTCTCCCTCTTTCTCTCTACCTACAACCCCCTCACTTGAACTTCCAGTCCCACCTTTTCCCTCTACTGCCAAATCACAGGTTCTAGCCTTCTATTCATCAGTTAAATTGGGGAGAAGGTTCATATGGCATCACTTTGAGTATGTGAGGATCTGCAACCACATCTCCAGGAACCAGTATTTAGCATTAGAATACAAGCAGCATCAGGACCGCTGCAGCCAACAGAGTTCCTGGGGTAAAAATAATGGCATGTAAAGAACAGTACCTTCCATAAGCTTATAAACAAAAAGCACCATGAGGAATTATCATTACCACCAATGAGTTGGCTCCAGATATTCGGACAAAGCAAATGCAAAATTTCTGGGTGTGTGTGGGCCCTGTACTGATGAACTCATTGTGTCTAAACACTGAGGAGAGATGAAATGTGCCCATTACAACAAATATCTTACACAGAAAAGCAATCATGCTAAGCCACATAAAATACCCAGAGCCACTACCAATTGGAACTCCAGCTTTTGAGACTTGGTGCCCATGTGTGCTCTCACAGGCACTTGCATATATAAGTCCTGTGTACACACACACACACACACACACACACACACACACACACACACAGAGTACCGTAACAGTGTGTCCTGCTCATAAAATCTTGTGAATCAAAGTCCAATTGAGAACAGTGAGAAGAAATGACACATATCTTCCCAAATTCTAGACAAAAATCTGCTCTTACAGTGTGCTGTCTTGAAGCTCCCCCAATAGACACAGCTAGCTGGGCAGTGTAAGGTTTGACTGGTCTCTATATTCTGCAGAGTCCATACCTGATGCTTCAGCATAAAAGAAGCAACTGAGGCCAGGGACAGATGGCTAGAACACAAACTTAAATGCAAGACATCTAGTTCTTGATAGACGCAGTATAAGCAGGCAGCATCATAGCCCTAACTTTCTAAGGAATCAGGGATCAGCAGATATGGCTCATTAAGTGACTGTTCCTCAGCCACTTCCTTTCCTATGGATTTAATTATTTCTTCTCTCTCTCTCTCTCTCTCTCTCTCTCTCTCTCTCTCTCTCTCTCTCTCTCTCTCTCTTTCTCTCTTCTGTTCAGGGAATTTAACCCAGGGCTACAAGCATTCTACCACTGAGCTATGCCCCCAGCTCTCTTTTAACTTCTATGTTGAAGCAGATTCTCACTGAATTGCCCAGATTGACCTTGAACTCAGTATATATACCACATGAGCCTTAAATTTGAGGTCCTTCTGCCTTGGCTTCCTAAGTAGCTGGGATGACAGACTTGAGCCAGCAGGCCTGAATTGATCATTTTCTTATTGATTCTTATTTGTCTTTCTCTTTTTTAAATGGTGTGTGTGTGTGTGTGTGTGTGTGTGTGTGTGTGTGTGGTGTGTTGTATGAAATGTTTATGTTCTCATGTGTGTGCATACATGTGTAAGTGTGCAATCATCCATGAGGCCAGAAGTCAATATAAGGTCTCTTTCTCTACCACTTGCAGCCTTATTTATTGAGGCAGGGTCTCTCACAGAACCTGGAGCTCATTGATGCAGCTGTAGGATGGCTAATGAGCCTTAAGGATCCTCCTGTTCCTGTGTGATGGCTTTCTTGGTTGTCAACTTGATTGTATCTGGAATGAGCTACACTCTGAAAATGGAGGAGGGCACACTTACGAGAGAACTTTTACTTGCTTTGAAGTGGGTGAATTCACTTCTAGTCTGGACCTTTGAAGCAAGATGACACATGCCTTTGATCCATATCTCAAGCCAGGAAGACACACCTTTAATCTGGGCCATACATTGAACTGGAAGTATATATAAAGACATAGAAGAAGGAAGCTTTTGTTCTCTGCCTACTTGCCCTCACCTTGCTAGCACATTCATTTCTTCACCTGTAATAGAATCTACCAACTTCTTCAGGACTCCAGCTTATACTGAAGACCAGCTGAGACATCCAGCCTTTGTGAACTGAGCAACTACTCTATTCTTGGGCTTCCTCTTCATAGGCAGCCATTATTGGATTAGCTGGACTGCAGCTTGTAAATCATTCCCATAGATTACATATGTACATACATACATTATATATATATATATATATATATATATATATATATATATATATATATATATA